>LNDK02000066.1:396871-919228 GCA_001455915.2 Samsoniella hepiali | reverse complement strand
CCCCCCCCCCCCCCGTTGAACAGGCTGAAAAAGAAGAAAAAAGTAAAAAAAGAGGGATTTGCCACCGGGCGGGCGCCAAAGTAGAGTCCGACATTATACTTTTCCCCCCCCTCCTAGTCCTTTTTCTTTATTCTACAACCACAACCACCATCTCAAATCAAGGTACCACCGGTAGGGACACGACGGCGGCGGAGGCGGCGGCGGCCAAGAGTGGGGCCGGAGCCACAGGGCCTTCAGTACCGACTGGGTGGAGGAGAGGGGGGAGACATCTCCATCAGACTCGTCGCTTTTTCATACTCTCTGATTCAGTGGCGGAGTGGCTCATGTGGGTTATTGTACCGGGTACATGTGGCTGGAACCTGGAACTCACATTTCTTGTTTTCTTGTTGCTTTTCGGCGATTCCTTACAAGTCGGCTTCTTAAGTTTGAAACAGAAAAGGGCAAACGACTGACAAGGTGACTTTAGGATGGTATCTTGTAACAAAGGGACAAGACTCGTACCTGTTTCCCCCCGAATTTGAAAAAACGAGTCCTGACGAGAGTTTTTTCTCAGCCTCGCTGTGCCTTGGATTATTAGCGTGAGTTGCGCTCAACAACTTGAAAGACGAGAACGTTCTTGGGAGCCCTTTGTGGCGGGTGCACTTGTGGCTTGGCTGTGGCTCAGGCCTCCTCTTGTTGTTGGGGGGCTCTGATTACGTGTCATTGCGTAATGGTGACTCAAAGGTGTGGTGGTGTGGCTGTGCATTTGGGATTATCATCGGATATCGGATCGAAATCTTGGAATTTTGGCACCTACTGAATTGCAATTGAATTTTTTTTCCCTTGCGCAGGGCAGCACCGCAGCCCCGGCGGTTTCGGGGTCCAGGGGGGGTGTTGGAAAAGTCAATGTCGTCATAACCGGTTGGGGGTGGGGGCGTGCGTCGAGTATATGTGGATCATCTGCTGGTGACAGCAAGACGAACGCACAAGGGACTTTTCACAGTCAGAAAACAATTATTTGAAAAAAAGAAACAAAATGTGCTTCTATGGACCGGGGGTGGTCCGCATCATCTTGGCGCTTTTTTCTTTTGTGCTTGGCGGAATCGTAACGAATGGAGGCTGGGCCATGGTGGTGCAGCGGCTCTCTCTGCACGTACATTACTCATCATGATTACCAGACTGTCAACTATTAAACCACATTTGCAATTATGATAGTGGTGCATCTGATAATCGCCAATCTTTTTCCTACGATGCTCATCCCCTGTCCTCCTCTGACTATCTGCTTCACGAGCCAGGATCAGCTTTCTTGAACTCTTGCATCTCAATTCGCCCACGAATATGCCCGGAGCATTCCTTCCGCCCGCAATAGCCTTTGCACCACATTTTTGTTTTGTTTTGGCGGGCTCGATGCGTGAATCCGTTTGGATTGCCAACTTGGTAATAATCGGCGTCCTATTTGCAAGGTCACCACCGCCCCCCACTTGGGAGAGGCGAGAAGACAATTCAAGGGTCCAGTTGGAGCGGGGCGTGTGGGCAATCATCCAGCCTGGCCTCGCCGTCAGCCCGCTCTGGAAGCCCTGTGCCCTGTGTGGCTCTTGTCTTCAATCTGGGTAGCACGGCAAGTTGCACACCCGTTGGGGGAGAAGGAGGTGGGCGGCTCTCGTGGCTGGTGAAAAAGAACGAAGCGTGGGTGGGTGGGTGGGTGGGTGATGGATGGTACGATGCGAATCATTCTTTCCCATGGCTTCAGTAATGATGATATCATGATCCGCGCCCTTTGCGCTTACTCAGTACTTTGATCTAGGATATTGGGGTAGCATGCAGTTTTCGTATATTTTGCGTTTCAAAAACAATGGGAAATCGTAAAATCCCCCATCATCTGCCATCACGTACACCACATGGTGAGACGGGTGTGGTGGCGACTACAGACAAGGCCTTGGTCCCAACCCTGTGCAAACCCGTGTAAGCCAAACCACCAAGGCAGGCGGCAGACGGAAGACCCCATCGCCCTATTTCACGCCGGGGCCAAGAAAACCAACCATCGAGAGACGTACTTGGTGATACAAATGCCAGTGTCCATCCCCCCAAATCGTCTTCGTCATTCATTCACCCCCAAAAAGCAAGCTGTCGAGCACGAGACTGGGGGACGGGACACGGGCAGCTCTCATGACCACCAGCTGCATGGCCGGCGACATGATGCAAGCTTGGGCTGATCATTAGGGGTCCATTGCCATACCGTTGCTCTGTACACGGCAGCCAGCACCACGTCAATCTACACACTGGTAGGATCAGATTGTGCCACCGGGGGCGCGCATGGGAAATTCTGACCGATGCCCCCCCCCAGGCTGGCCAAGACCGCACCCGCCGGGCCCTTGTCCTTCCGGAGCAGCCTCATCAGCCACAACACGATACAATACTTTGTCTCGCCTCGGTTAATCACAGCAAATCTGATTCTTTTGAGGCTAGCAACCGTTCGACTGTAAAAACGTCCGTCCGCTCGCTCACCGACCGCCGCCGAGGGCTGTGCAAAAAACCGATGGCGTCGGGCCGGGAACTCGCACAACCAACCCAGCCGCATTCACCGGAGCGTCACTGTTCCGTCCAGCGTTTTTTTTTCTTCTTTCTTCTCCTTGTGGGGGGTTCGCTTGGTGCTGCACCAGAACTATAATGCGTTGGACGGCAGCTTATTTTAGTTTTCTTAACGTGTCAAATGGTTCGGCCGCCGCCTCAAGTGATGGCTAAAGCCACGCCCCCTGCCCCCCCGTCGCCTTGTACCTTTTTCTGCCCTACTAGAAACATCCAGCAGCCACAAGTAACGGTTTCTCGAATGAGAGCCGACCGGCGGCAGTCTCCGGCGCAGTGAAAAAATCGCCACTCGGTCTGCCCTGTTTATTTGGACGTCGACAACGAGCGCAAAGCCACCACAACAAAGCCACAGGGTGTGGACCGATAGAAAGAATACCTTGGCAGCAATAGCCCAGTCTAGAAAATAGAAAAGAGCCCTGTACTAGGTCCCGCTCCAGCGACACGCGTTTGGTATTTCGTACGAGACCCTACTGCCTGCTAGCGAGCGGGCTATTTAGAGAACCGGTTTTGCTGTATGGAGCAACCCCCCCTCCCCGGTTTTTGCCCAGAAACGTTCCTGGATTGGCATTGGGTGGCGAAAAAAAAAAAAAAAAAAGGTCTAGAATATAGCCCAATGAGCTGAAGCGATTGGACGACCCTTGCGCGGTCTTGTGCATGGTTAGCTGTGGAGGCTCGTACTATAGCTACTACCCAGTAGTTATGATTTAGTGACTGACCATGTGGACAAGCCTGCGACGTACCAGTAACCTATGACGCCCTGCTTACACCATAATTGCTTGCTGCGTGTAACCGGTAGGTGGTACATGCATTCGGTATTGATCATGGCTGTCTGTAGGTTACCGTACTTTTCGTAATGGGAAAATGGTCCTTGTCGGTTCATGCTATTCATAGTGCCCATCCCGTTTGTGATGCCGCCTTACACGGGCTTCTTCCGACCCGCCAAGATCCTGTTTCCTACATCTTCACCTTCTGGCTGCCAAACATCCAATTGACTCACATCTCATTTTTACCGGGGCCTCTGAATCCCATTTTCTTGATTCTAACCCTTTACCACCTCTTTATATTGCAGCCAGTCGTCGTCAGCAGCTTCTATTTGCGTCGTTGCGGCGGCGCCGGGGCGGACAGCATCAACACCCACTTTCCCATTCCCACTACACCATCCTTTTCATTGGGATTTCGCCCTACCCCATCCTCTCGCCAAAACACCGCGGGGCATACCCAGTTTTGACAGGCACTTGGCAGTTGTGGCAAAGTCATTGTGGCGTAGTGCCCGTCTTTCCCTGTTCCTGCACGAGTTGCCCAAGTACAACATCCTCTTCATCCTCGACACTGCCACAAGTTATTGGCACTGCTGAACCCTGTTTCCGGCACCTTGCTTGGCGCTTAAGAATCCCTGTAGGTCACCAATCTCACTCACTACCTATACATCTCTGGCCCGCCCTATACCCTCCTTGCCCCCCAACTACTGTGTCACCTTGGACCGTTGAAAAAAAATAGCCTGCCTACAAAACCAGGGCTTGAGCCGGGGCCGACCGACCATCTCCAACTAGGCAGATCCCACATATTCCCAAGCGCCTATCCCGTCGCCTTCCCGCACTTCCGGTCATCTTTCTTTCCTTTGATCTCCGAGAAAGGACTGCTAGCTGATACATTATCCTTTACTAGGCTCTAACTCATCCACCACACCCCCGGAGCTCCTCTCAAGCTCCTTCACCTCGCCCCTTCTTCATTTATTTTTACCTCCTTCACACTTCAACGTGCATCAGGCACTCTGGATTCTTTCAGTGAGTAAGAACAGGCACCTTTGTTTCACTTTACCACCTCTATAGTGGGCTGACATGGGCTGAGCAGCCCTACCGGACCATAAACTCCCGCTCCAGCGTTCGTCCTCAGCGCTCCCCGCTTACACCGGAAAAAAACTCGAGGTACGGTAGTTCAAACGTTTAGTCTTCCTGCGTCTCTCCGCCGAGCTTTCACCTCGCAGAATCTTAGGTACTGTGGAGATTTGTTGCAAGGTGACCTGGACTTGCCGCCAGAAGGCTACTGTCTCTTGCCCAAGCCCCAATTACCAATTGCGCGCAACTGGCCTGGTCTCGCGCTTTACCCTGCTTCCAACAAATATCTACATAAAACTATCCTGCAGAGTGGAAAATCGGCTATTTATCATACCCTACCACCGCCAAGGATCGTCGTGACTGGCATCTATCTTCTAGTCTGGCTGACACTTTCCTTTTAGTCTTGTCAGCCTCGCCACTACTCGCCCATTTCAATTGCATCCGCCCTTATCTCTGCACAAAAACCTTCGAGGTCTCTTCTCGCTGCACCTCTAGCCGTCTTCTGGGTTGTCGACTGCCTGTGGGCCACCATCATCAGTCTCTACTAGGAGAACCGTACCATTCCTCCGTTGATTCGGAAAGTCGACACGTCACCATGGGAGACATTTCATCTCCACAAACTACGCCTGCGCAAACAGCTGAGCATCCAGCCGAAAAACCCATAACCGCTGGGCTGGATCCCTCCGCTCCAAAGTCCGCTCCAACACCTGCATCATCGCGTCAACATCCTCCCCCCATTCCACAATCTTTTCAAGGGCAACCGGACCCGGCCTTTTCTGAACAATTCGACCGAAGATATGGCCCCTCATCTCCAGCAGGTGAATCTGGGCCGTTTTTCAACATGGAGCCGATGGCTAGCGCCCTGCCTCACGGAGGCTACCAACACCCACCTCCAGGGGGTCATCGGCAGTACAACCAGCAGACTTCACCGCCAATCATGCAACACATGCCACATAACCCGTACGTCGGCCATCATCACGGTTCAATGATGATTCCGGGATACTTTGTGCAGCAGCCGCAAATGCATCAATACTATGCGGCAAACGCTTCCCCCAGTCACCATGGCCCGCACCCGATGCAAGGACAAGGCAATCATGGCTACTATCCAGTGCCGTTCGTCATGGAACATCCACAATCCCCTGGATATTACCCCCAACCACCCCAGTTTCCTGATCCAACTCGTCAGCGGCCCGATCACATGATGAACCGACAATACAGCCAAGGACACATCCAGCACGAAGGCCGAAGCCAACCTCGAAGACCATCAAACAGAACAAACAGATCTTTCCGAGATCAAAACCCACCCTCAGGTACGCTTGAATGGGATTTCTCAACACCAGCTATTGCTAACTGGATATCGTAGTTGATACTAAACGTCCACAACAAAACATTGTCCGTGGAGGGCCACGAAAGCCTCATCAAAGTGGTAAGGCGCGCGTCCAACCCGGAAGATTATAGCCAAATCTGACTTGTAACGTCTAGGCCATGCCATATGGATCGGAAATCTTCCACCACAGACCGAGTTAATGAATCTCGTCCGTCACGTTTGCGAATTAGCCCCCGGACTCCAATCCTTGTTTCTGATTTCGAAGAGCAACTGTGCCTTTGCCAACTTCAAAGAGGATGCGAATTCTATTGAAGCCCAAAAGGTTATCCATGAATCAAAGTTCCAATCTGTGCGATTGGTTTGCCGACTTCGAAAGAACAGCACGGAAGCAGCAGCAGAGAGCCATATTGTCATCGCTGCTGGAACGAGCAATCCTGCGTCGCCCACACTTGCCAACGACCCACCCGAAGACGTCAAATCTCCTATATCTGAAAGGTCGGACCCTCTTGAGGCTTCTGAGGGACGAGGGGACAAAAAGGACGCCAACGCAACTGCCCACCGAGATCGATTCTTTGTTCTCAAGAGCCTTACTCGCGAGGATCTGGAGCAAAGCGTCAAAACTGGTATCTGGGCTACTCAGTCACACAATGAACATCTTTTAAACAATGCCTTCAAGGTGGGTAGCTATAATGCGCGTCAAGACCCACCAGTATGCTGACTAGAATCTAGACGACGGAACACGTCTACCTGGTATTCTCCGCCAATAAATCTGGAGAATATTTCGGATTTGCTCGAATGGCATCTGAAATAAACCAGGATCCAGACGCAGCCATCCAATTTGCACCGCAAAACCAACCATCCGACGAAAGCGACCTACCACAAGCTGTCTCGATCGAAGCGAAAGACAACATTCCAAGAGGAGGCATTATTGACGACTCTGCACGAGGAACAATGTTTTGGCAAATCGAGGGAAATGAAAATGACGGCGACTTTGAGGATGACAGCGAGGTCATGAGAAACAAGGAAGCGGAAGACACGGACGAGGACATGCAGACCTCGGGGAAACCGTTCAAGCTCCAGTGGCTGTCCACTGTTCCGTTGCCATTTTACCGCACAAGAGGGCTGCGGAACCCTTGGAACTCGAATCGTGAAGTCAAGATTGCTAGGGACGGAACAGAGCTTGAGCCTTCAGTTGCGCGGCGGTTGATTGGCTTAATGAACCACCAATCCAACACTGGGCAGCCGTCACGTTTCCCGAATGACCCCAGGGGGGGCCCTACCTTCTTTTCTTCTGGAGGATGCTGAAAGAAAGTTTTAAGAAGACAGCGATACAATTTTCGACAAATTATCTTGACCCGCGCGCAAGGCTATGCATTTCGACACATCACCTACCTACCTACGAATACGAAGATCCCCTTGCATCATACCTTTGAACTACGAACACGCTGAACAAGAAAGAATTGCAACATTTATACCTGCAAATACAACCGCAGAATGCATCACAAATGATGCTAAATCACGAACACGATCCACGACGTGCAACACGTCGACATACTCGCATTGAATTTGGTGGGAGAAGCATAGCATGGGCGAAGCGAGGAACCGGCATGGGGGAACTAGAGCATTCAATGCTATCTTGGCTACCAAGTAATCAATACTACCGCGTTGCATAACCGTTACTCCATCAAATTACGCTTGCTATGCTAGTGAACCATACTGTCGCATGCAGGATCCGGCACCTCTTTGAGCGCTGAGCACAAGCCGTGAGCGCAGAAAATTTGCCGGTCGATGGCTGCAAATCGTTGAACCGTTGGAGATCAATCAATCGATGACGAAAGTACAGCATAAGATGTGCATATTAGCCTGAGTCAGACGATGCCAGAATGCACTTCCCAGGTGTAAAGATGGGACGACGTCAGGCAAGGTGTGGCTGAAGAGGTGGAGGGTGGTGCGACCACGCCCTGCTACATTGCACGCTGATTGCGTCTGTGGCTGAAGACTTTTTTGCTGTGGCGAACCATGCAAAAAAAAAACCGAAGAAATGGAAAGATATACAGTGTAGTAGCGCCCAGCGAGCTGCCGTACTGGCTAGATTGCAGATCAAAGCTAGCGACGGGGAGGAAGGTTGCCTTTTCGATTGCGAGAGGCGTAACAATGACGCACTCCACGACCTTTGGGCAACACGAACCCAAGACTTTTGTCGGGCTTGGGAGACTTAATCGACACACCCCGATACCCAAAGAATGGTACCTTTTTTTTCGTCGAGAGACCAAGGTTTGCCCACCTACTGTGGGAGCCGTCGCACTGTGACGTCATGGGGCCGCCAAAAATAAAAAAAATGGAATTGCCTGTTTGGGACAGTTCTGGTTAGGTAAGCGGCTGGGTTGAAAGCTTGCTTTCCAGGTTGCCGGTTGCTCGTGTAAAATGCGAGATAACTGCAAGGGAAGAGAAAAATATGGCCCTTGATGATGTAGAAAGGCTCTAGATGCTACTTTATCATTCCCTCCGACCTGTCTGTCGAGAGGGAGAGGGACCAACAGCTGCGCGGCCATCTGATGTACACGAGGCAGATGAGATGTTCCTTGCTGGTGTGAAACGAGCCAGATACCAGCATTTAGGGTCCAAAAGAGGAGATTGGGACAGTCTATGGATTGAATTCTACAATGGAAGAATAAGATGTATCTTACAGCCAATAAAAGCTATTAGCTAGCTAGCCAGCTGGTACTTGGCATCTAGGTAGCAGCCAGCCCTCTGCTTTCTGTGGCTCTCCCAATGAATATCAATCCCCTCACAAGTTTCCTGCATTTACGACGGGCCGTTTTTATTCTTACCAAAGGGCGACGTACGTCATACACCAAGGAGCTGCATGATTCTTCGGACAGCTTGATCATCGCCCTCTGCCGTTCCTGCGAGCTGCTCATCCACCCACCCTCGCGACCACCCACCGGCAAAGTCAATCAGCTGAATGTCGTCGCGCTGATCGATAATGACGTTGGACGGCTTTCCGTCGCCCCAGACGATGCCGATGCTGTGCAGATGGGCCACTGCCTGGCGCATCTGGTCTGCCCACTTCTGCCGGATGGCGAGAGGGACTGCGGGCACGTTGACGTCACGCAACGTTTGTCCGTAGGAGCTAGAAGGAACCCATTCCCGTAGTAGACCGATGACTGCGCCAGAGTCTGCGTGTGTGATGTATCCGTGCAGGCTGGGGACGCGGATGGGCACGCCGACACGTACAGTGGCCTGTCCTAGTTTCTGCAACGTGGCTAATTCCTGTTCTAGGCCGGGATCCGAAAGCCCTACTCTTCTCGCCTTGCATAGCATATCTCGTCCGCCAACCTGAACTCGCCCAACTATGCCATTACCACGGACAAGTATATCCTGGACGAGAACATTGCTGGCAGAATAACACGGCAGCTGGTCGTCAGGCTGAAAGGCCGTACTTGGTTGAGGCTCCGGCGGAACATCGGACAGCGAGACTCCTTCGTCTGGGCGGATTCGGAATATTGTTGCTTGGCCATTGATTGTCTGGAGGCGAAAATGCAACGCCTCTGGATACAACAACGACTGCAGATCCTGGCCAGCAGCGGGTGGTGGTTGGTGCACTGGCGGTGCCGCCTCGGAAAAGGAGTCTCCGCCCACGAGGACAAGGTCATCTACTACTTCATCTATCAAGTGCTCGTAGTCTTCGTCGTCGGCAACGACGGCTTCGTTTAGGAGGCGTATGATTCGCGTCTCCATAGGAGGAGCGGCGCCCAACGGAGAACAACAGTCCCCGCCATTGGACGCGGGACAGGCAAAAATCGATACGGTAATTCGCTTGGTGCTGTATTCGAATGTAATGTCGACGCCCTCGTCGTCGCCGGCGTTGATTTGGACGACTCTAATATCGTCGGTGACCTCGTGATCCATGGTTGAAGGAGGGAAAGGCAAAGAAATGATGGCTGAATGGAAAGGAGCACTGATTGGGCTATAATGATGATTGTCTCTTTTAAGAAAGATTCATCGTTAATTTATTAAAAATTATATAGAAGCTATACTGAACGTCGATACTCAGCATAGTCTCTTGATATAAATATATCCATGTCTTTTTATATATAAAAAAAAGACTATTTTCTACACTCGTAGAGGAGCGTAGAGCTGCGATGCCACTAAACGCCACTGCACGCACTGTTCAAAGCTAAGAGTGCCTTTTGGATAGAGGATGGTTACAGTGTCCTGACAAAAGTCCAGTACGCTCCACACCAGGCCAAATTCATCAAACCGCACAGAATTTATGTCACCCCAGTGTACATAAGCGGCCGTCCGATGCCGTACCTCATGTGCATCTGGGATACTGCAAGAGAAACACGTCCGTGATGATCTAACAGACTCTTACTGTATATTTTCCAAGCCTCAGGTTTTTTTTCTCACGCCTCCGCGAGAAGAACGCCTTTGTCGCTCGTTCAGTGCCCGTCGGCTGGTGCAGGCTAGCGCCGCCTTACCGATCTTGGCGGAAGCTTCCAGAACCATCTACCAGATTCTAGCGGCTACAGGCCACTGCTGGCACTGCCTGGCATGCTTCGAAATACAAGCCGCTTTGTAAGTCGCCAGCGTCTTCAACACGATTCTAGAAACCAATACCATGACGGATACCGCCTTCAGCCTAGACAAGGCTTTACTTGCTCCTAAAGTATAAAGAAGCAACTTGAACCCCTCGAAATCACAATTCCCTTTTCCTCATCACACAAGCAAACAAAACCACCAATACACTCTTCTATTCCTCCTCAACTTATATGCACACTTTCCGCGTCTCTCGCAGAGTCCCAAGAAGCAACACCAACAACAACTCCAACAAAATGGCCGCCTTTTTCCCCCGCACCGTCTACAACACTGACGCTTCCTTCACACCCCTCTTCCGCCTCCTTGACGACTTTGACTCGTACTCGCGCCAGTGCCAGTCTGCTTCCACCACCAACAACAAGCACTGCAAGAAGCAGCAGCAGCAGCAGCAGCAGCAGCAGCTCTTCCGCAAGCCTGCTACCGTTTCCCACTGGCAGCCCAAGTTTGACGTCCGCGAGACTGCGGATGCGTATGAGCTCCACGGCGAGCTCCCCGGCCTCAACAAGAATGACGTGAGCATCGAGTTCACCGAGCCCCAGACCCTTGTCGTCCGCGGCAAGGTCGAGAGGACTTACACCGCCGGTACTTCTCCCTATGAAGCTGCCGCTCCCGCTGCCGCGCCCGCTCCCGCTGTCGAGGAGGCGGAGCCCGCTGTTCCGTCTCACAAGGCTACCGTCGCCGACGAGGACGACGCCAGCGTCCAGGAGGAAAACGGCTTCGAGGTCGTGAGCGAGTCTGCCAACTCGGCGCCCGCCACCCCCGAGACTGAAGCCGCCACCGTGGCCGCACCCGCCGCGCCCGCGGACCAGGCCAAGTACTGGCTCAGCGAGCGCAGCATTGGCGAGTTTGCGCGCTCCTTTAGCTTCCCGTCCCGCGTCGACCAGGACGCCGTCACCGCCGGCTTCCAGGACGGTGTCCTGAGCATCTCTGTGCCCAAGGCCAAGAAGCACGAGACCATCCGCATTTCCATCAACTAAATCGCCCTTAAAGAACATATTTCTTACGATAGTTGAAGGCTTCTCATGATTTCTTGCACAGCACTTTCTGCATTCCTTGGCGTTGGAACCCAGCACTAGACACTCATTAATAATCTGCTTGTATACTAGCTTTAGAAAACAATATACAAAGTCTTTTGACAAAAAATATTTTTACTCATAAATTGTGCTCGTGAATGTAGTAAATGATAGGAAAACCGGGAGTTGCTGCTAAATGCTGCCAGCTTGGCCTCTGACTACCACTAGAAGTAGCGACATGCCAAGGTTCCCGGTACCTCCAACATTCTTACCGATCCAGTTGATTCGACAGATCTTCATTTTAGCCGTATTTAATGTTTTTTTCATATGAGTATTGCTGTTGCCCAGCACCATAGTGGTGGAATGGCTCACGTGATCTGGCGTTTGACCGTTAGCGTTGTTGCCTGACTGGTCGCGTTCCAACGCGTTATCCCACAACAACGGCTGATTAATGCAAAGAGGCAAACTTGTCTGGCCAATTCACGGTCGACTCTGCATGTCAGCGATACAAACCACACATCCATAGCTGTGCAACATGGCTGAGGAATACGATGAAGCCCAGATGGGCGACCAGAGCCAAATGGGTGGCGGCCCTGGTGCTCCCACTCCCCTCAGTGCACTCGAGGTATGTCCTCCCCTCACGGCGACGGTTTGCTGTCATGGTGGCCTTGAAGTTACTCACGATCGAATTATAGGGAATCGCTGGATTGACGAAGCGAGATATCCAACTGGTCATTGATGGTGGCTTCAACACTGTCGAGGCCGTGGCCTATACCCCGCGCCGAACACTAGAGCAGATAAAAGGCATCTCCGAACAGAAAGCTACCAAGATTCTTGGTGAAGGTAAATTCTGCAACAATTGGCTGTTGATATCCAATGCTAACACTGCCCAGCCTCGAAGCTTGTTCCCATGGGCTTTACCACCGCGACAGAAATGCACCAGCGACGCAGCGAGCTCATCTCCATCACCACCGGCTCCAAGAACCTTGACACTCTGCTTGCCGGTGGTATCGAGACCGGCTCAGTCACCGAGCTGTTTGGCGAGTTCCGTACCGGAAAGAGTCAGATTTGCCACACCCTCGCCGTGACCTGCCAACTCCCCTTTGACATGGGCGGTGGCGAGGGCAAGTGTCTCTACATTGACACCGAGGGCACGTTCCGCCCCGTCCGTCTGCTCGCCGTCGCCAACCGCTTCGGCCTTTCCGGCGAGGAGGTCCTCGACAACGTCGCCTATGCGCGCGCCTACAACTCGGACCATCAGCTGCAGCTGCTGAACCAGGCTGCGGCCATGATGTGTGAGACCCGGTTCTCCCTCCTCATCGTGGATAGTGCAACGTCGCTCTACCGCACGGATTTCTGCGGCCGCGGCGAGCTGTCCAATCGTCAGACGCACCTGGCCAAGTTTATGCGCACGCTGCAGCGCTTGGCGGACGAGTTTGGCGTGGCTGTCGTCATCACGAACCAGGTCGTGGCCCAGGTGGACGGCGGCCCCAGCGCCATGTTTAACCCCGACCCCAAGAAGCCGATTGGCGGCAACATTATTGCGCACGCCAGCACGACGAGAATCAGCTTGAAAAAGGGTCGTGCAGAGACGCGTATTGCCAAGATTTACGACAGTCCCTGTTTGCCTGAAAGCGATACCTTGTTTGCCATTGGTGAGGATGGTATTGGCGACCCGGCTCCCAAGGATATGGAGAAAGACTAAAAGGCGAATTGGTCGATTGATATAATGTGCTACTATCATTTTGCATTGTTTGCTGGCGTTGGCCGTTATACTTTTCTTGGGCTTGATAATGTTTCTAGATGTCTTTGGACGATTCACGTTAGACTGCATGATGGAGGGCTTTTCTGTAGAGTTGCTGATGATTTAATAATGGGAGCGAGAATTCATATTTCTAATCTATGCAGTTCATTTTTGTGAAATCTTAGGTTTCATCTCTATCCTAATAAATTGCGCCTGGTGGTACGTACCTACCTGTACTGTAACCCGAGCTACCTGAGCTCCACAGTAAACAGCGCCGACCAGTGCGCTTGGCGAAATTCTGCCCGAGAGCAACCTTCAACAACAGAGCTCCAAAAAAACAGCTTTGCGCCAGCCAACGCCAATTCACATCACCGACCGCTCTGCATCGCCGGCCTCGCGAACCATCGAACCGCCCCCCTCCCCTCTGCATATCTCACAGCGACGAACGACGTATGCGCTCCTAGAGCTCCCGGAGGCGAGATGGATTCGAGCGACACGCAGTATCTCTTCAAAGAGACCCGCTTGAACCTCGAGCCTCCCGCCGCGGCGTCGATTGTCAAGATCCGCGTGCCGTCGCTGTCTGGCTACAGCAGCTCGCGCGGCAGCAAGACCGATGGCGCGGCCGAGGACGAGACGGCCTTTCGCCGCAAGCACCTGGCCACGGCGACGTCCATCTACCACCGCCAGTGGCACGACACGCCGCGCAACTTTCTCTGGCGCGTCCTCGAGGACGGCCACCTGCTGAGCGTGCGCGCCGCCGACGTCTGCCGGCACACCAGGGCCGCCGACGCGCCGCTCGTCCTCGACTTTCACTTTGCGGTGCCCATCCAGCCGGGCTGCGTCGCCCTCGCCGACCCGCAGGAGCACGACGCGCTCTGCCTGTTTGTCCTCGACACCTCGTCACACCTCTACACGTTTACGCTGCGGCCCGACCACTTTCGAAAGCGAACGGCCGTCGACGCGGGCCTGTCCGACCTGGCCAAGGTGCAGGCGCCGGCTGGGCTGGGGTTCAAGTACCCGCACCGCATGGTGGCCGTGTCGGCCAATACTCTGCTGGTAACGGTCAACGATGGTGGCATGATTCGTCTGGACCGAAACCAAGCTGACGAGGGTATGTTTTTCAGGTTCGAAAGTGGTTGAGGCTTTGGACAAGTTGAGCTAACACGATACAGGTGGTGTCTGGAAGGAAACATTTTTCAATGTCCAAGGATGGAAGCAAAATCTCCGAAGCCTGCTACCTTTCCAGGGTAATCACACAATCCGATATGGCCGGACCAATATGGAATACAGTGCTGCCACTGCGGTCCAGGTGACGTCTCTGGGACTGGATGGCTGCCTGTTTGCTATTACGGTTTGTCTCGACCACCGCCTCCGCATATGGAACATCCAAGACGGTCAAATCTTATTCACGGGAGACTTGCTCGGTGCCGATAGAACGCCTCAAGAGATTGGTAAATGGACTCTAGATCCTTCCCAAGCCAACCTGGTACAGCTCGTCGGACGCAGCCCGGGACAGAGAATATGCGCCACATACTCGCCCATTGGGCCTGGCGAATTCAAGTTTTGGAAAATTGTCGCCAAGGGGCCTCATACGCTTACCTTCGAGGATCTTTTCCCCAAGCTTACCCTCATCCCCGAGACGCCTTCGTCGTCGGATATATGGACCCTGGCCGACTTTGTGCTCACGTCGCCCGAGGATGGCAACATCAGTCTCTGGACGCTATGGAAGAACAACATGACTTACCGAGTTCAACGGCTTGACTTGGATAGAACGAACATGTCGCAGGTCTGGCAACGGGGCTGGGAAGGCGTTCATTCTGAGACTGGCTTGCTGACTGCTGAAACATCTGGACCTTGGGATCCGCAAGGCGTCACGGAAAAGTGGCTGCAGTTAATTCTCAAGCCCGGAAAGTTTACCAAAGCAACACTCGAAGTAGCACTCTCCATCTATGAGCGCGGCCTTGGCAAGTCCAGAGAAGGAAACAAGGGACGCGGTCTGGCCGAATCTATTTGTTCAGTGCTAGGTGCTGCGGCGTCATTGGAGAGAGGCGCTACTGGTGCCATGGACTATGAACAGTTTCGGTCGTCGAGCGAAAGTCAATGGCGGCGCTTTTACAGACTGCTTATTGAGTTGGATAAACAACGCGGTGAAGCAATCAGCCTGGCTTTCGATCCCGAGTCCGACATTGCCTGGGTTGTCTGTGCCGATCTCGTTTCGGCCGTAAGGGAGTGTAGCGACTTGGAACGCATCTACCACAACCTCAACACTCCTGAGCAGGACAGGCAACAAGAAGCGGCTCTCATCAACTCAGCGCTGTCATTTGTCGACGGATTCTCAGACAGTTACCTGCAGCTCTGCAACGCGGCCCTACGGCCAGAACTATTCGAACAGTCCCAAAAAACGGACCTAGAGCGTATTCAGTACTTTTCCGACAAGGCTGGGTTCTGGAGAGGTATTACCGAGGAGGACTGCACGCAAATCGTCGACGTTCTTGGTCAAAACTTTAATATGGTGACAGACAACCTGTACAATGAAGTTCTCGCTCTATTCACAACTCCTGTTGGAATGAGGAGCCGAAAGCTCAACAACCCCGTTACTGAGTTTGGCCGAAAGCTCCTCATGGCAGCCACGCAGGATTGCCTTACGATGCAGTGGAACGTATGCTTTAGCCAACTTATTCTGCTGGTTCATATGGAGTTTGAGTTTGATAACGAGGAAGACGCTCTTCACCACCGCGTGGACGTCGGCAATGTGTTCCGCGGCTTGGTCGCCGCTCTGCGCCGCTTAGAGCTGCTGAGACATTTGTCTCAAACAGAACTTGCTGTGCCTCTGTTCAAACCAGACAAGGGTCTCTCGCCCACGAAAAGCGGCGATGACACGCAAGTCGTTACGGCCCTAGAAGCCAATATTGGCCACCTACTTGGTTTCAGCAGCAAGGACGAGATTCTCAGCAAGAGCATCGCTGAGATGGTGGCCTCTCTGTGTGCCTCGGATAGCGATATTGAAGTATCGCCGGCTCTGATCCAGTGCTCGCTTATTAAGAGGCAACGGGCAGATTTGGCCAGCGCCATTACCCCATTCTGCGGCGAAGATCCTTTTTCAGTATATGTTCAGGGTCGTGTCAATCTGGCCTTGAAGGACTATAGCAACGCGGCACACTGCTTCAGAAAAGCTGCCGTTGGGATGAGTAAGTCTACAGTGCGATGTTGCCTTTATGCGTACTAATAATCTCAGGCACCCAACATCTCGCACTTGACCGCCACAGCAGTGGCCTGCTCGACGACACAGAATGGGCGTTGCTCAACAGCGGCCTGCCCCGTTACTACTCTCACATTGTGGCTCTATACGATGGCCAGAAGGCGTACTCCTACGTCGTCGAGTTTGCACGCCTTGCAATGCAGTTCACATCCGCACGTCCCGACGGTGGCTCGGTCAAGGCTGAGATGCTCACGCGCCAGTTCAGCGCCGCGCTCGCCACGTGCCAGTTTGAGCTTGCCCACACCACACTCCTCTCCATCAGAGACCAGGCCCTGCGCTCGTCGAGCCTGCGCCTCCTTGTCGACAAGATGTGCGAGACGTGTCACAATAGCGAGCTCGTGGCACTGCCCTTTCCGGGCATGCAGCAAGAGGTGGATGAGTTCCTGGCCAAGCGCTGCCGCCACACTGTCGATGTGGTGCACGGCGCGCACTACCACCAAGTTCTGTATGCGTGGCGTATCAAGCGCCAGAACATGCGCGGCGCCGCGTGGGTGCTCCTCGACCGCATCCAGAAGCTGAAGCTCGCAGGCGAGGCTGACAAGATCACCGGCGAAGACGTGCTCGATACTCCGGTCACAAGGCAGTACCTGCTGCTCATCAATGCCCTGAGTTGCGTCGATCCCAAGCAAGCTTGGGTCTTTGATGAGGGTGTTATTGGTGCCACTGATGACGCCACGGGGCTGCCACAGAAGCGCACAGTCGTCTCGCTCGCTGACGTGCGCAAGCAATACCAGGACGAGCTGGATAGGATCGCAGCCATTCAAAATAACCAGTTTGGATTTTTAGCAGATGATGTCATGGATCTTGCATGAGGGAATGCATTGGAAACTTTGGAGGAGCAAAATAACGGAAGGCAACAAGTATAATGGATCTTGTGGTTTTGTAGATTAACAAGCTTGGTTTTTTCTCGTTCTGGATTGCGTTTTGACACTGGATATGTAGTTTTCTTATCGACCTGCGCACTCGAAGTGACGGGAAGCGACGCCTTTTTTGTGTACAGTCTCATGTCCACTGGCTTGTGAAGTGAATGGTGTTTTTATATGTCTTTATCTAGGGATATATTGGTCCAAAATGGAGATTGCCAAGGCGGTCCCTGTCCCTGTAGCCCCAGTAACGCCAGTACGTATGCTAAGCAAGCAGAATTCAGAAAAAGGGGAAGAAAGAAAGAAAGGCTAGCAATGAGAACATTAAATACAGCAAGGCGGATCTCCGAGTTGGGTCTACGCCGCTCCCGCCATGGTCGCCGCGTTCTCGGGCGGAGGGGCGGCCAGGGCGTGACTATTCTGCTCGACTTGCTGATCGGGAGCTTGGCGGTAGAGAATAATTTCGGACTGCTTGAAATACCGGCGAGCATCTGCCAAACATGTCAGTAAACGGTCACAAAGAGAGCTGTATATGGCGGCGGCTTACCTTCGTCGATGAGGACTAGGCTGAGGTAGTACCTCGTGGAGAACTTCTTGTTGACGTCGCGGAACGTGGGCGTCAGGTCGAAGCCGCCGAGGAAGAGGCGGATGGGGATGGTCTCGCCGCGCGACGGCGAACCGTCCATGATTTCGAAACGGACGAGGGTCTCGCTCTCGTTGTACTGGTTGGGGGCGGCGCCGGTGGTCTCGCGGCGGATAATGGACAGCTCCATGTGCTTGATCTTGAGGCGGACGAGGAGGAAGTAGATGCGGCCGACGATGACGTCCTTGAGGTGGTACTTGCTCTTGCTGTACTCGAACTCAATGTGCAGGCAGTCCTCGATGCCAACGTCCATCTTGATGCTGCTGTTGATCTCGGGCGGGATGCGGTAGCTGTAGACCCAAATGTCCTTTTCGCGAATCACGTCGGCCATGCGGCGGGAGACGGTGACGCGCACAAAGTAGCGCAGCTTGACGTTGATGCCGTTGTACGACTCGTACTGCTTCTCGACGTTTTTGAAGTTGAAGTCAAACGTCTGCGGGTGCTGCAGCTCGCCGGGCGCCGCGAGCTCCTGGTTGAGGGAGAGAAATTCGTAGTGGTTGCCGCGGTCGAAGAACATTTCTGCGAAGCGACCTCTTTGTTAGCTTTCGGGGGATCTCGCGCCACTCGGTCAAGCTGCCAACATGTGCATTGCCGCGATGACGGCGACGCGGGTCGGCCGGTCGGTGGGTTCTTCTGCTCACGACGTACCTATCGTGCCAATGAATTGCACCTTGATGCCGGTGTGCTCGAGGCGCTTGCCGTCCTTGGGCCGGACCGTCACGCCGCCCTTGACCGACTCGCCGTCCATGTACAGCGGCGCCTTTTCGCGGCGGTTCTTGTCGAGCTTGACGTCCACCATGGACCGGTCGTCGGCCGCGTCGAGGACGACGTCAATGTCGACGGGCGTGGAGAAAAAGTACGACATCTTGGAGGAAGGAGATATCCCATGCGCCGCGGAGGGGAAGAATGACGAAAGAGAGAAAAAAAAAAGGGAGCTGTTATTTGTTGTTGTCGAGCGAAACGAGCGACAAGTCCGTTGATGGGCCGGCGTATAGGGAGCTCGGAGGGGCGGGAGGTGTCCAGGTGCCTGGAGGGACGTTGTCGTTCGTTGACAAGCTGCGGCGACTGCTGCTGTGGAGCCTGGGGGGGAGCTGACGTATGGTTGGGCTGGCAGTGATATTGCATGCGCCGGAGTTTCGGAAAACGAGAATCAGGACAGCATATTCTATGATGAATTATTTTGATTCTGGCATTTTAACAGATTATTCGCTGGTAAAGTTGAGACGGGTGAGCTTTTCGTACGATTATAACCAGGATTTGTTGCCATCCTGACAACAAGGTCCTCGGCAGCAACATGCTTGTTTGCAGATTTGTAGCATTTTGCCTCTAAATTAGCACCTGAAACTATAAATAAAGTAGCTGAGCATTGGAATCGCTCTCACTTTACTCCTGACAATCCCATTCATCACTGCTCTCAAGTTGGCTTGATGATTCTGAATTCAAGATCACGTGTCTTGTCACGCCACGCTCATACCACCGCCAGCCATCTTTTTCCTTTCGCCAAAGCCTGGTGGGGCAGCCACCTTCGCCTCGGGAAAAGGTCGGCACTGCCCGCTTCTGTTTTTTTTTGGCCCTCACGTGCACCGTGCCCTAGAACTTTTCTACCCACAACGATTTCGCTAAACATTTCGTTGTGTGTCCCGCCGCCCAGTCCGTCCCTAGATACCCTCAACCTCACGCCCATTCGCACCGCATCAAATACCGGCAGGATGAAGTACATTCATTCCCAGGAGATTCTGGAGATCCCCCAGGGTGGTAAGTGACGAATTGTCAAATTGTTATTCTCGGTGCTGGCGGCCGGAGTGAGCTTGGACGACGACGGGACGAAAGACGACGAGTAAAAAAAAGTTTGAGATGTATATCGAATCTGCGATTCCGTGCTCGACAACACCGACGACAACCCGACGAACTCCTCTTGCTCGCAACGATATCATTGGAAGAAACTGTCGACAGCTGTGTTCCCGGAACAGAAATGTTTGCGACACGGTTACGGAGACGCAACATCCCAAATTCTCACTCGTCCTCGTCCTCGTCCTCGTCTACGGCTCGCCCGCCTCTCGGAACCGAGATACACAACTACTAGATTGCATGAATCGTTTTTACTGACTTTTCTCCCGCGCGTTACAGTCAAGGTCGCCATCAAGACCCGCATCGTCACCGTCGAGGGTCCCCGCGGCAAGCTCGTCAAGAACCTCGGCCATCTCGCCGTCAACTTTGGCCACCCCTCCAAGAACACCATCTCCATCGAGATCCACCACGGCAACCGCAAGAATGTCGCCACCCTGCGAACCGTCAAGTCCATCATCAACAACATGGTGATTGGTGTGACAAAGGGCTTCAAGTACAAGATGCGCTACGTCTACGCGCATTTCCCCATCAACGTCAACGTCGACAAGAGCAAGGACACTGGCCTCTGGGAGGTTGAGATCCGCAACTTCATCGGCGAGAAGATTGTCCGCCGCGTCGTCATGGCCGAGGGCGTCGACGTCGCCATTTCCTCCACGCAAAAGGACGAGCTTGTCCTCTCCGGCAACTCGCTCGACAACGTCTCGCAAAGCGCCGCCGACATTCAGCAGATCTGCAAGGTCCGCAACAAGGATATCCGAAAGGTACGAATTTTTTCCTACTTGGGTACTGAGGCTCGGCGGCACTAAATCTGGGTCCTTTTTGTTCTCAACATTCTGGCCACAGAATTTTTCTCCGTCGCTCGCTCGTCAACCCCACGCTGGAATTTCTTTTCGCTAACAAAGTCCCTAGTTCCTGGACGGTCTGTACGTTTCCGAGAAGGGCAACATTGAGGAGGCGTAAATTATGGACACGGATTCTTGTTTCTTTTGCGTTTCTGGGTCTTACAGGAGAGGCGAAGGTTTACTTGCATGTCATGTAGCAAATGGGCTACGTACAAAATACAAAAGCAAAACAAAATAATCTAACGTCTACTTCACGTCTGCATACCCTGTGCAACCCGCCCCGCGATACGACGACTGCGGTCACATGCGATTTGGAGAGCAAGGAGTTGGTGGCACTGACGGCGGCAGTTGGTTGGGTACATTGTTATGTATGTTGAATAGAAAAACTGTCAACATTAAATACACGGGGCCACTTTGAACGAGGCAAATCTCGTAATCAAACGGTTTCATTTTCATATTCTATCTATCAAGTCGTTCAAGTCATATCCATCGAATCAAAATGCAAAGGTATGTGCAACGAAAGTAAGTGGCCAAAATCAGCAAACCACCCAAGCTCAAACCATATATATATCTCATGGCGTCATTGCAGTCTTTTTTCTTGCTCGGTCCTTCCTTCATTCCAATTAAAAACATCAAGTATAAACAAATCAAACCAACGCCTGTGTTCGTTTGACAATGGGCAAGAACAATACCCCAAAATCAACGCATATGCAACTCGAGCTTTCCAGTTCAAAACTGACCAAGGCGAGCAATAAATTCTCTCAATATACAGTCCATTGTTATGCTGCTCCCTCAGGAGACCGGTATAAGTAGCACTCGCTGCTCTGAAGAGAGCAGTTAATCGCGGTGCGATGACCTGGCCGTGTAGGCAGATCTCGCCACCCGGCTGCGGCTGTCGAGTCGGCTGCGGCTGGCGGCTCGACTGCGGCTGTCACGGCTGCCCCGACTGCCCCTCGAGTGTCCGGACCGCGCAGTGTGCGCCGTACGGGCTGTTCGGGCTGTAGGGGCGGTCCTGGGAGCGGAACTATTGCTGCTGCGGCTGGTGCCCGTGTATTCAGAGTAGGTGTAGTACGAGTCGGTGTAGCGCGAGGTGCCCTTGCGCGAGGGCGCCTTCTTGTCCTTCTTCTTGAAGTTGAGCAGGGCCAGCAGCGTCGTCGCGGCGGCCGCGATGCCCAGCCACCAGGCGCCGCTCGACTTCTTCTCGCTGCGGCGGTCGCTCACCGACGCAGGACGGTTGCCGCCGCCGCCAAAGCCAAACCAGCCCGAATGGCGGTCGCGGCGCGAGTGGGCCGAGTTGCTGTAGTCGTCGTACTTGTCGACCTTTTCGCGCTTCTTGCCAAAGATGGCGTGGAAGAGGCCGCGGGCGATGCAGCAGAAGCAGAGCAGGATGAGCAGGCCGGCGGCCGCGAGGGAGCCAATGACGATGCCGGCAATGGCGCCGCCGCTCAGCTTATTGTTTCCGGTGCCGGTGCCGCCGGTGGCCCCATCAGGGTCCTGGGTGGCCGTGGCCGTGCGGCTGCTACTGCTGGTGGTCGCGGTGGCCGTACCGGTGGTCGTGCCGGCATCGGTGGTGCGGACGCCGGTATTGGTGATGGTGGTCGTTCCGGTGACGCGGTAGGGGGCCGAGTACTGGGTGGTCACGACGCCGTTACTCGTGACGACGACGGTCGTAGGCTCGCCGTAGCCAGGCTTGGCCGAGCACTGGCCCTTGAAGGCGCACGTCTGCCAGCCGGCACAGCAGATCTCGCCGCAGGCCTCCCACTCGGGCCGCTGGGGCACGCAGTTGACGCCGGCGGTAGGCGCGGGCGGCGGGTAGAACCAGGTCAAGACGGTGCTGGTGTAGGTGCGCGTCTCGGTCCATGTGGTGGTGTAGAGCGGCGAGGCGACGGCGCCGTTGGCAACGCAGGTAGCCACGTTGTTAGACAGCGTCGTGCAGTGCTCGTTGCCGCCGCAGCAGTACTGCCCGTTCTCGCCGCAGAAGCTCGCGCACGTGCGGCCGACGAGGTAGGCGTACCGCGCGTCGTGGAGGATGTCGCCTCTAATGTTGGGATACGGCGAGGCGGCGACGAGGGTGTTTATCGAGGACGAGGCGGCGGCGAGGAGGAGCAGCCGCGTTCGCCATGACGACGACGCAGGAATGTAAATTCCCATTGTGTGGTTGGGATCTGCCCCGAAGCAGAGGCTCCGTGGGAGGTGAAATTGGTAGTCTTTCGTTTTTTTGCTCTCTGTTCGTCTGGAGGCGTTGGAATGCGGGAGCGGGCCGCGGCGAGGTCGGTGACACACACAGACACTTAGTGGGATGTCGATGGCCTGTAATTGATACTGTGAGGACGCGCTCTTTGTTCGACGCAACACAAGGAATGGCGAAAATCGCTAATGAAAAAAAAATGTAGACAAGCAAACGCCTTTTTGGGTTTGACAGAGACTCGGTAGAAACAATGAAAAGGGAGGAAGGAAAACGCTGCGACCTACGGCGTCGGCCTGCATAATGACTTTTAAGAAGGTTGGGTGGTCCGGGCCACGACGCTAACACGGTGGTTCCCAGCCTCCCACTTACAGCGCCTACCAGCCCCTCCATTTCGCGAAACCAGGGCCTGACCAGCCAGGATCGACGGCACCCTGCAAAGTTTGGAACAGAAATAAGAGAAAATTTTACCTTGTCGTTTTCCTTCTTTTGTTCCTGCATTTATTCCGGTGACCCCTGTCTAGCGCCGGGTCGAATCCAGGAACAGGTCGAGGTGACATTTTGGCTGTCATGCTGAAGGCACTACCCTAAGCCACCTGGATTTTAGTCCTACGTCACTATAACTCGCTATAGCTCACTATAATACCTCATCATTGGTGCCATACCTAGCAAGGTGGTAGACTCCAGCTGCTCAGTCTCCTACACCTCGTATCTGAGCTTGTCTAGCCTCGGACCCCGCCTGCGCCGCAGGTACCTACATCGTTTTGACTCATCATTGATTGCGGTGAGGCTGTTTGCCATCTCATTGGGGGGGGGGGGGAAACACAGTTACCGCTCAAGACATCAAAGACTGGCATCTCCACATCGCAACTTGGGCTCTCAAGCCGCGCCCAATGGGCCAATGCTGGACATGACAGGAGTGGCACCTTTCTTGTCGCCTAATTATTAAGAGACCCAATTCTGTGCCTGGATGGCAAAGCTGGAAACGGCACCTATTTATCACTGACAGATCATTGTATTCCGCGTTTTGTCCATGGCCAGCCCGGGCTAGTGGCAGTGGGAGTCCTGCGAATCTCGATTGTGCCAACCTACCTACCCTACATGGTTAATACGAAAAAAGGATGTGTTCACCACATAACAACTTTGGATTACATAAATCTGTCTCAATTGGTTCAATGCGATAATATAGATGGCATGGACCCTGTTGGGCGAGCAATGCATCAACTGAACCTGATTGTACGGTGCGTAATCGTTATCCACAATCCTGCTGTGCGTACACCGCTAATAAGCAGCATCAACCCATTAGCTGGCAACTACATATTTACATTGGCGGGCACCAGGCTCGGTAAGCCATCCAAGGCTTGCCCTTCCAATCTCCAGCCGGAGCGTTGCATCCACCCATATCCGTGAGTTCCTTGATGCCGTTAAGGCACTCGGCGTCAGTGTACATGTAGACTGTCACAGGTCATTAGCTATACAAGTCCGCTTCCCGCGCTGGTATACTAACGGTTGCATCCTTGAATGTTTGTCCACTGTGAGATGGACAGGACACCCTCCTGATCCAGCTTGTGGCAGCCCTGGGGCTCGCCGTAGTTGTGCTCAGCAAGGTCCGTCATGCAGACTCGCACGTTGCCGAGCCGCTTGCCAGGACCATGGTTGGCGCAGTCGTCGTTGCCAAAAAGGTAAAACTGAGTAACAGGCGCAAGGTGGTCAGGGCACTGTTGATAGTCCGCGATGGCGGGCGCAATGAGGGCGGCCAAGACCGGAGGGAACAGAACGGAGACGTGCATGATTGTTTGATGCTACAAAGAATTTGGTAGTCACTATCGCGAGCGTCTTGTCGAGAGTTTCCTCTTATTTATAGGTTTGAAAATCTCGCCGAGCGGCTTACATTCTCGCCGACTAGCTGATGAAAGCCTAGCTCGTATAGACTGTCATGGTAGTGGTGAGCATGGTAGCACTGTGATCCTGAAGGATTAAATTGTGCGGGATGGGCGACTGGACATGCCAAGACGGTCGTAGGCGGACATAAGACTCAACGGCTCATCGGGACAGGCGTGTGAGATTTCCGGCACTAGACATGTGTCTGCCAATTGCAATTCTTGTGCATGCTTGTCAATTTATTCTCCGTGCCAGCTTTATTTGCCGGCGTCGTTTGAACTCGGTCCGGCAAGGCCTTGAGACTTTGATGGTGGCTGGAGCTCGCACAGCCACAGCGTGCTCAACTCGGTGGGGTGCTTCTGTGGCTTGACCTGGCCGTGGCCGTTCCCGTTACTGAGAGGGTGTAGTGCAGCGCTTGAGCTCTCCATGGGCAGTTGGCAGGCTACATCATCACCGGACCTAATAAACCTCGCCTCCTCCCTCCCGCCGGCGTCTTTGGCTATCCGCCCCCATCACCCCAATCCGCCGCCGAATTCCGACCGGCCGTTCGTTCCTCGCACCTACCCTTTTTTTTTCTTGTCCCCCCTTCCGCTGCGACGCGCCGAGCCACCATGTCGCTCGATCCGCCGACCTACCTCGCTTCCCTCCAGAGCAACATCCGCCAGCGGCCCATTCCTTGGGAGGGAGCAGTCCGCGCCGGCACCCTGACCGAGGACCAGCACGCCAAGATCCGCGCCGTCGACAAGGCCAAGAAGCCCGAGCAGCGAAAGCAGATTGTTGAGGCCGAGCTCGACAACTACCGCTTGCTTTTCGTGGGCGGCGATGGCAAGCCTAGCGTTCTTGAGACGGCCGCCAAGCAGGCCAATGTAATTCAGTATATTCTTGTCCTGCTTGCCGACGTCTTGGATGGTACGTGATACATTGAGCTTCGGAGCTGCAGGTGGAAGCCGCGAACATGTCACAACAGATTTGATCTACCGTTTCCGTCCTTGCAGCTCGCTATTCTGCCACCTACATGTACTGACATTCACCTCTCTTGTATTTTTAGCTGTGCCATCCCTAGCCAAAGCTCTCTTCAAAAATCCTGAGCCATACACGCACTTCTTACCGCTTCTTCACTCTAATACCACCGAGGACCACATTCCTTTGCTCACCTCTCACGCATTGACGACGCTGATGGCTCTCTCGCGCGACGAGTCCAAGGCGACCCTCCGCGCCCTGCCTGTCCTCTTTACATACATCTCCGGACTGGCCAAGAGCACCGATGCCGGCCTACAAGATATTGCTGTGCAGGAATACTCGACCCTGCTCAACGGCCACACTTCTCGCGAGCAATTTTGGAACCAGCGCAGCGAGACTATTGAGCCTCTCATCAAGATTCTTCACAGTGCCGCAGGTGTCAGCAATTCGGGCAATGCGTCGGCTACACTGTGGACCGGAACCACCAACGGCCGCACGGCTGGCAGTGAAGGCTCCGTCGGTGGCGGCGTGGGCCTGCAGCTGTTATACCGTGTCCTGTTGGTCCTGTGGCAGATGAGCTTTGAGGCTGAAGAGATTGGTGATGATCTCAACAAGTACGTTGAGCTCGGCTGTTCAAGTTGATGCACACTGACATTTTTATAGCGAGTACGATATTGTTCTCCTGTACACACACCTTCTGCGACTGTCGCCCAAAGAAAAGACGAGCCGACTTATTCTCTCGACGCTGTACAACCTGCTAGTCAAGAACCAAACGTCGCTGCTGCCTACAGCGGTTCTTGCACGCCTACCACCTCTACTGGAGACGCTTGGCGGGCGCCACCTTACCGATGTCGACCTGCTTGATGATCTGCAGAAACTCAAGGATATACTCGAGGAGTACACCAAGACCAAGACGACGTTTGACGAATACGTAGCTGAGGTACAGTCTGGCCACCTGCGTTGGTCGCCACCTCACAGAAGCCAGGTGTTCTGGGCAGAAAATGCACGCAGGATCTTGGAGCACCAGAACGGCGAGATTGCCCGTCAACTAGCCGAGATTATGAAGCAGCCTTGGGACAATGACAAGCAAGTGCTAGCCATTGCCTGCAATGATGTCGGCTGCCTGGTCAAGGAAGTACCAGAGAAGAGATGGCAGCTAGAAAAGGCAGGCCTCAAGACGAGAATCATGGAGCTCATGCAGTCGGAAGACGAAAATGTGCGATGGGAGAGTCTGCGAGCGCTGGGAGGCTGGCTCAAGTACAGCTTTGAGCAGTCGGCCTAGGAGGGCGGCTTGGACGAGGACGAGTAGATTGCAGAGGATAGATGCAGCACAGCGGATAGGCACATCGAGTTATGCTTGTACGTGCCGTGTTTGTTTTTGGGTTTGTTTAATATGAGCAATGGTTAGTGGTAGACGCATGAGGTCAATCATTGGTTGCATGTACAATGTATTGTGTGTATCGTCATAGAAAAATCATTTCAACGTCCATCGCAGCACAGTGACCTGTTTAGCATCTTGTATTGTACTGTCATCTTGCCGCTTAGTGTCTGCATAGTGACCTGTTTTGCATCTTGAATATTGTACATTTACCCGCGCCTCGTGCAACAAATCTTGGCGAGTAATGGCAGATTGGGTAACAGTTTGGTAATGCTGTTTCGTACAGTGGGCTGCAGAGCGCTAGAGCGAGCAGTTATAGCGGTCGAGCCCTCTAAACCCCGCTGTTGTCGCCCAGCTCCGTCTTCGATATCGGAGGCCATTATGGTACAAGTCCGGGGGTACCCGAGCCCCACCACAGCCTGGGCTTTTACGTACCAGGAACTGATAAACGTCCGATTCACCAAAACTCCAAATTCTTTTGCCGTGGAGACGGGCCGCATCTTTTCCTTCCCCTCAACCACTTTCTTCTTTCTATTCTCCTCCTCGCGGCTTGTGTGTATTACCTGTGCCCAGCCACTCGTCCTCTCTCCTCAATTGACTCGCCATCCTCCCACAAACACATCATGAAGGGCATCGCCATGGTTGCGCGGGCTCGTCCGGCTATGGCCGCCAGCCGCCTCACCACCCGCGTCGGTGGCCTCGCCCAGTGCGGCGCTGTCCGCCACGGCTCCAGCGCCGCTGCCGGCGACCTCAAGAAGACGCCGCTCTACGACCTGCACGTCGCCCGCGGCGGCAAGATGGTGCCGTTTGCCGGCTACCACATGCCGGTGCAGTACAGCAACCTGTCGCTGGCCGACTCGCACCACTTTACGCGCAACCACGCGTCCATCTTTGACGTGTCGCACATGGTGCAGCACATCTTCAAGGGCCCCAACGCGGCCGCCTTTCTCGAGCGCGTGACGCCGTCGGCCTGGGCCACGCACGGCCCCATGCAGAGCAAGCTGACGACGCTGCTGTGGCCGGGCACGGGCGGCATCGTCGACGACACCGTCATCACCCGCCTCGGCGAGGACGAGTACTACGTCGTCACCAACGGCGCCTGCCTCGACAAGGACACCAAGTACTTTGACGAGCAGCTCGGCCAGTTTGGCGGCGGCGTCGAGTGGACGCGCCTCGACAACTCGGGCCTCTTTGCGCTGCAGGGCCCGCAGGCGGCCGGGATTCTCGAGCAGGCCCTCGACCGGGACTATGCCGACGTCAACCTCAAGAGCCTGTACTTTGGCAACGCCGTCTGGGCCCAGCTCAAGCTCGCCGACGGCAGCAAGACGCACCCGGTGCTCATCTCCCGCGGCGGCTACACCGGCGAGGACGGCTTCGAGGTCTCCTTCAACGGCCAGCTGTACCCGGCGTTTGACACGACCACGCCCGCCGTCGAGGCGCTCCTGAAGGCCGCCGGCCCCGAGCGCCTGCAGCTGTCCGGGCTCGGCGCGCGCGACTCGCTCCGCCTCGAGGCCGGCATGTGCCTCTACGGCCACGACCTCGACGACACCATCACCCCCGTCGAGGCCGGCCTCAGCTGGATCATCCCCAAGGAGCGCCGCGTCGCTGGCGCTGGCTTCCACGGCGCCGAAGTCATCGTGCCGCAAATGACGCCCCGGAGCAAGGGCGGCGCCGGCGTGGCCAAGCGCCGCGTCGGCCTCGTCGTCGAGGGAGCCCCCGCGCGCGAGGGCGCCACCATTGAAAAGGACGGCGAGACCATTGGCAACATCACCTCGGGCGTCCCCAGCCCGACCCTCGGCAAGAACATTGCCATGGGCTACATCAAGGACGGCCAGCACAAGTCGGGCACCGAGGTCGATGTCGTCGTCCGCGGCCGCAAGCGCAAGGGTGTCGTCGCCAAGATGCCCTTCATCCAGACCCGCTACTGGAAGGGCGATGCTTGAGCATGAGCCAACCGAAAAAGTATATTAAATCACCATTTTCTTTGTTATAAATTGACGATTTTGGATATTGGACTACTGCGCTCTTGTTTCCTTTTTCAACATGGCGGCCTTGATGGCCAGAGAATAGGTTATTAGTTTCAACATGTACTCTTTATAGGACTGGCGTTTTTTTGATATGGAAGATGCGCCCCCGAGTTTTGGGGGCCTACATGTCATGATGGGCTCTATGCGAAAGAGTCTGACGAACACAATTAGATACCCCGGGTTTAGGCGTTGCAATGCCATTTTGAGAGCGAAGTCGATTTGACTCGCATGGTGTGATTATTCTATCGGCACTGAGATCACTACAGCTCGACTCGGTGATCTTGCGGTACTGACTCACTTGAGCAGGAGAGACGATCTTCCAGTAAGGGGCAAGCACTTGCTGAAAATTCGGACGTGTCAATGTAGTTTTGGACGGTGTTGCTGCTGACCAGGCCAGTTGTACTGGTTTCAATGACTCTCATATTGGAATACGCAAGTGATAGGTCGTTGCTGACAGTTAGCTGGTAAAAGCTGACGCGAATACTCATCAAACGGCTACGAGTACTCACTGAATCCGAAAATATGTCGTCCTCTATGCAGTACTCAACCAACGTCTGAGAATATTGAAAATGAGACCAATAGCTGGCTACCAACCTCGGTAGATGACTTAAGATGTTGACATAGCAATAACACTGTAAAGAAATTGCCATATTGATTGCAAGTTATTTTGAATATTATTTTATATTATTTTATAATTCTTCAGAAGATGCTATTCTAAACTAGGGTATCATTGTCTCCCAAACTCGCAGCACAGTTTTGCTGATGCAAGCCAAAGAAGCTTTGTTGAAATGCTTAGAACTCGCCGGGAATACCAATCTTGGTACCGATTGTGGTACCGTCAACGCCACCCAATGTGAGGGCGGCATTGATGACACCGCCGAGACCCTCACCGGCAATAAGACCGGCAGCAACAGCGTAGCAGTAGATCTCAAAGCTGCGAGGGAAGTACTTCCTCCACCACCAAGCAGTAATGGCACCAAAGGCAACCATGTTGGCGTAGCCGGTATCGGGGCCAAGAACCCAAGCGACACCAATACTCATCCAGTTGGGGAGGAAGGCACGGTACTTTTCGCGAGGACCGACAAGGAAGAGGTTCTTGACAACGACTTGGAGTCCGACGAGGACAGCAATGACAATGGTGAAAATGACACAGCTGTGAGGAATGGGGATGGAGGGCAGCGTCATGGCTTCGGCGACAGCCTGCCAGGCGCCAGCGGATGGGGCGTGGAAAGCGCACTGCGCCTGCTCCAGCTCGCTCAAGTTGGCCTGCCAGACACAAGGGTAGGCAGCCATGAACAGGACGAACATGCCAGGGGCCAAGAAGATGGCGACAATGGTACCAACGCACTGAGCGTAGAACTGCTTGTTGGGCGGGGTTCTGAGAAGGAAGCCAACACGGAAGTCGCTTGTCAGATCCGTAGACACGTTGGCACAACCCGAAGCAATGTTACCAGCAATCAGGTTGATGCGCTGAGCGTGTGTCTTCTCCCATCCGTGGGTAATTCCACCAAAGACGAGCTGAGAAGCCTTGGCAGAGGCAGTCAGAGGGGTGTTGTCAGTGACAGCACCACCGTGGATGGAAAGGAAAGCAAAGATGAGGGCCAGGATAAGGGCTAGGAGAGTGAGACCGGGGTTCATGCCGAACTTGAAGTGGCAGATGATCATGGCCATGACGGTCATGACCAAAACACCCGTCATCCAGACCCAGTCGGCGACTTGCTGCTCCTTGGTAGCAAAGTCGGCGACGAGGTTGCTGGGGTCGCTGGCCTTGGCAGCCTGGCCGGCGATGTAAGCATTGTGCTTGCCGCTCTTCTCCATTCTCTTGTGAATGGCCTCGCAGCCACCACGCCACGCGTAGATGACACCCTCCCAGACAACGCGAATGTGCATGACAAACTCTGTCATGCTGTAGACGATGAGGACGGCAACACCAGGCCAGAGCATCCAGAAGCGAGGGGAGACGGGCTTGCCGTTACCAAGACCAGACATACTGGCAAAGGAGACGTAGGGGTGCCACTTGCTGTCCTCCTCGAAGAGCACGTTTGTTCTGCACTCGCCGTAGTAGACCAAGACGGGACCGATAATGGCCCAGGCGACAAAGGTACCGAGCCACCACGACAGGGCGGCGTTGCGGCCGACGAGGAGACCGGATCCGAAGAAGGCAGGAGTGAGCAGGATATACCAGCCCCAGCTCTCAATAGTCATGAGCAGGGGGTGGGAGTAGCCGCCCCAGGCGTAGAACCATGTGAAGATGTGCCATTCGTGCGTGATGCCGTTGGCATAGGATCCGCAGACGAGGATGATGATGCCGCCGAAGAAGGACGCCAAGAGCGCCTTAATCTTCTTGATGGCGTCAGCAGCGCCGGAGCCGACAGAGTGCATGGAGCGGATGGTGAGGGCGGCGGCGGTGGGGGTAGGGAAGATGAGGTTCAGCTCGCGGGCGACGTTGATGATGAAGAACTTGCGGAGGGGGATGGCGGCGAAGAGGCCGAACAGGGCGCAGATGACGGTAATGGCAATGATGCTGCCAAAGTCCTGGGAGGGGTTCTGGTCGTGCTGCGACTGGCCGGCGCGCTGCCAGAGGCCGAGGCGGTACATGGCCGGGAAGCCGGCGACAAAGGGCCCCGCGATGCCGCCCGCGCCGGTGGCGGCGGCCTGGATGATGGAGTTTTCCTGGGGCCCAAAGGGCATGCCGAGGACGGGGGTGTTGGGCAGGAACTTGCAGAGCACGGTGATGATGCCGTAGCCAAAGATGGCGCCAAAGAGGTTGGCGCTGAACGTGAAGCCCGTCTTGAGGCCGAGGTAGACGTTGGAGGCGTTGACGAGCGAGCCCAGGACGACGCCGACGACGACGGCGCGGATCGTCAGCGGGTTCGTCTCGACGCGCCCGCCCTTGATGGGCGGGAAGCTGACAAAGAGGTCGGTGACGTTGTCATTCTCCTCGCCGTCCGAGTCCTCCTTGATGTTGATGACGCTGTCGTTGCGCTTCTCGAGGATCTGGCCCGAGGTGTCGACGGCCTCGATGCCCGAGGTGGTGGCGGTGTCCTTTTCAGCGGCCATTGCTACAGGCGCGCGTACGTAGCAAAGAGACGATGACTGGAAGAAGGAGAAAGACAGAAGGGAACAAATGTCGCGTGCCCCGGAAAGAGTCGTCGGGGTGAGTGAACGGGCGCGCGCAACCTAGGGTTTTAAAGGCAAACCCCGTGCCATGTACACTCAAAGTTTGGGGGCGGGAACTTTTGTATAAGCAGCAGGGGTCTAGCCCAGCCCTAGTCTGTTTTCAACTCAATAGGTTAGTTTGGCAAACAAAAACGCTAAAACCAGCAATTCTTCTCCGCTTCCATTGGACAGGGGTTGTTATCAACTGGTTGGAGCTAGTGGTTCGGGGCCGAAAGCAAAAGGACAATGGGGCGTTTTTTTTTTTGAGGCTTTTGGGAAAAAAAAAAAAAAAAAGGAAAAAAGGCACAAGATCCTTGGGCGGATGACTAGCCTCAACCTAAAAATATAGTTCTTGAGCCGAGCAGCCACACAGAGCCGCCTGTGTCAGGGTTTGGGGGTTGCCGTCAGGACTCTACTCATGAGTCTCTTCAGCTGTAGAAACTCTGGCCGTTCTGCTGATGGATTCTGCACTTCGGGCGCTAGTTAGAACAATCACTCTAGAAAAAAGTGCTTATCTTTTATTTTTATTTATTTTTGCGAGTAAGTTGCAGTAGTGCCGGTGGGGGGCATGCGGCTCAACCCCAGCGTGACACGAGTTAGCAGGACAGTCTACTACTAGTTACCAGTCTAGGCCTTTCAGCCGTGGGGAAGCGAGTGCCTGATGGCCTGGGGAAAAACAGAGAACCAGCCGCGGCTCGTTCACGCTCCAGTGTCTTTGCAAGCGAGGCGAGGGTTGAGCCGTCGGCCTCCCATTTTCCCTCAAGTAGCGACGGGGAAGTTTACCCCATAGTCCCAGGCCAGCCAATTACCCGCTGGCTGGATCAACAAAAATATTGGTTTAGCTACCGGCCGGCAAGTTTGACAGAATGTGGCTTCTCCCAAAAACTTGGTTCTAAATTGGTAACCAGTGGCGTTGGAAGTGTGTATTGCCGTGAACCTATTTCTCCGACTTGACTAAAAAAGCGCCATTCCGACCGCCGCTGGGTCCAGTCCCAGCTGAGGCTGCCTCAGAAACGGTTCACTTTTGTATGTCGGGCTCCGTTAAAAGTAAATCAGCTGAGCTTGCCGTCGCTTCGTTTCCGCCTCATCAGTCTGCAGAGATAACTAGTAGTCAGACAACAGAACCAACCAACCGGTGGCCCCCTCTGTGGCTTGGGTTGCCATGTGCAGGAAGTGGACTATAGCATCCACTTGCGCATTGCAAGTGTACCCCAATTGCCCCAGGAACTTTTGAATCCTTCGCCACTCGAAGCTGCACTAGTGGAATGGGGGCCGGTGGCTACATCTTGCGGCGAACCAAAACGGTTGGCCGTACGCGACCAGGGGTTGGCTACAATACGGGGTTACTTAATCCCCCAATGAAATTGGTAAATGAGGGCTCTCAAAAGTTCTGTGACTAACACATGCCCCCCGTATTTGCCTCTTTGGTCCCTCAAAACAGTTCGCCCCCCGCCTGGGCATTGGTTCGCTGTTCCTTCCGGTTCCAACGGCCATCCCCGGTGCCCATGGGGTAATCTTCTCGCAGGAGGGGCAAGGCTGGCGAGGCGTCCAAGAAAGCCCGTGTCAATTCCGCAAACAAGACGAGTCCCTTTGCATAGGAGTGGAGAAACAAGCCATGTGCAAATGCCAAGAGATGCAAAGGTTCCTGAGAAAAAGGGTGAGCGGCAGTCAAGACTTGGCAGGTCAATGGGGGGGTGTTAGCGCTGACTGAGAAGAGCTCCCTATCCGACTCATGCAGCCTGGTTGGCTTAGCCCGGCCCCCAAAGGATTTTCCATTGCTACGTAGATAATAACTAGTAGTGATTGCATCAACAACCTCAGCAACCACAAGTAATCGCTTCCACAAAGGAAATGCGACCGTTCTCTCGTAATAGGTTCTTCTAGACACCGTCGATCAGCAGCTGTCTAATTTAGTGCCCCTCGGCCCTAATCTGTCCTCGAAACAGACTTCTATGCTTATTCCGTTGGCTAAAAGTCGGCGCCACCGTGGCACCACACCCCTCCCCTGCCGGAGAAAAGACCAAACAGGGCAAATGCGTGGCAAGATCGGGCTTGGGCTCCTTGCAGTTAGCTGAACCGGACTTTAGCTGGATGGCGGCGCACCCTCCTTTCTTGGGGTGGCGTCGGTGGCCCAAGCCCAACTGCTGTGACAGCTGCTACTTACCCGAACGCCACGGGCTTGCTCGTTTTTGGGTCTCCAGGTTTATATCCTGACTCACATGGATGTGTTTGCTGTACGTAACTTGATAGCCCGTAGCGTGGATACCTCTTTCAGGTCTTGGCGAATAAGACAAAAGTTCATCAGGACAGCCTCGTCTTCCCAAATGAGTACCCCGGCAAGGCTCAGGTAGGCTGGCATGACCCGGTATTATTAATCTGCCATGGGCGGCGCCTGCACTAGTAATCTCGCAAGAGGCCGCTATGGATGGTAGTTGCCCATGTCCTGTGCCAGCCAAAACTCGCAATTTCGGAACTCATCCATCAGATGGCCGAAACGGAAAATAACTTTTTTTTTCGACGAATATCCTTTCAGTCATCAATAAGCCATAATCCTTTCCACAAGCGTCAAGGGCCACATATGTACAAGCAGTGCCCAACCATGGCGTTGCTATCTCGAGACCAGGTTCCAACAATACATGCAAAATTCGTTCAAAACTTTTTTTAACCCAGCGCCAGCTAATGCGTGTATATATACAATTCTTGGATATGCGCGTATGTACAAGCCCTCTAGTCAAACAGGATCCTCCACACTTGCCACCATTTGATCGGCGGCGATGGTGGCAACTCGGCCGCCATCACATCGTCCATGCCCGAGTGAAGATCAATTTCGTGCAAAGGCACCATCCAAGGGTCGTTTCGTCCAATGGTGAATTTGTGCCCACAGTATAGTATCGCGAAAATCACTATGCCGATATACGACGTGATGAACGTGGCCGTGTCCCAGTGGCCCTTGACAAATACTTTAAACCCATTGAGCAGCAGCAGTACGAAGAAAACCACGCCACTGATCCAAGCTGCGTATGGCTGGAATCTGGAGCGATACGGGAGCTGGCCATTGGCAACCGTCACATTCTGCAGTGCTGTGGCCTTGTGGAACCGCACGTAGATGAAGCAGCAGCAGATCCAGCTCTGGAAAGCACCCGTGTTGACAATGTTGACGAGCCAGTTGAACACGACGGAGCCTGTACTTCCGAGGTTCATGTAGGCCAGGGCCGCAAAGCAGGCACTCAGCGCAGTGGCGTAGTGAGGAATGCCGTGCTTGGTGCAGCGCGCAAAGATGCGCGGGGCGTTGCCCGAGAGCGCCAACGAGTACAGGGCGCGGCTGGAGATGTACAGGAACGAGTTGCCTGTGGACCACGCCGAGAGAACAATGACGGCGTTGATGATGGAGTCGAGCACCGGGATGCCGGCGGCCTTGATGCCGAGCGCCCACGGCGAGGCGGCCGCCGTGTTGCCCGGCGAGAGCAGGCCGGGATTGTCGCTGCGGACGAGGATGCCAATGGCCAGCACGCCGAGCAGGTAAAAGACGACGAGGCGGTAAAAGTAGCGCTTGGTGGCCTTGGGCATGTTGCGGCGCGGCGACTGCATCTCGCCGGCGGTGGCGACGAGCATCTCGGGCGCAAAGATGAAGGCGTAGACGGAGAAGGTGAGGGTGCCGACAAACGCGCACAGGCGGCCGACGCCGCCCTCGAGCAGGTACGTGTTGACGGGGCCCGGGTGCGCCCAGTTGGTAAAGTACAGCGGCTCGTGGGCCGGGCCGCCGCCAAAGAAGAGGACGACGGTGAGGATGAGCAGGCCGATGATGGCGACCACCTTGGTCGACGCGAACCAAAACTCGGCCTCGCCGTAGACGGAGACGGGGAAGAAGTTGCAGGCGATGATGACGACGGCAATGATGGTGTACCAGGCGGCCGTCGGCACGGGCGACTCCCAGTACTGGATGACAATGGTGGTGATTGTGATTTCGCCCGCGATGCCCAGCGAGAAAATGTACCAGTACAGCCAGCCGAGCGTGAAGCCGAGGCTGCGCGAGACGAAGCGGTGGCCGTAGTAGGCGACGCCGGAGCCGCGCACCGGCAGGTACGCGCTGATCTCGCCGACGCCCGTCGCGACGCCGTAGAGCAGCAGCGTGATGATGGTGTAGCACACGAGTAAAAAGACCGGCCCGCCCATCTTGAGGCCCTGCCCGGAGCCGACAAAGAGGCCGGTGCCGATGGAGCCCCCCAGGGCAATCATTTGCGCGTGGCGCGACTTGAGCCCGCGCCGGGTCGACTCGCTCGTGCCCGGGCCGTGGGAGCTCGCCGGCTTGGCGAGTTCCTCGTCATGCTGCTTCTCGGAGCCAGGAGGCGGGCTCGGGGAGGAGGCGAGCTCCGCGACCGCGGCGGCGGGCTGGTAGTCGCCCTTCATGGTTGGACAGAAGGAGGGAAAAGAAGAAGAGGATGATGAGGGAATCAAGCGGATGGCATTATGATGGATATGGCGGGGAGGGGATAAATGCGTAGATGTCACAGATTTGCTCTCTGGGGCCGCCGTCCAAAACCTGCATGAGTCTGCAGGTTCGGAGTCTCCATATCGAGTCATATCGCCTGCACCCCCCGCTCCCCGGTTCGGAGGGACACTTCACGTGACGGGGAACCGGTCGGTTGCATGTATCTAATGGCAGGCGATACTTAATTACGCAAGATTATGAATGTGCATTATTATTCGAGTTGCTAGTCTACGCGGTGGTCATCATCTTCGTTGTTGGAACAAAAGAGGCTTTTGGCAGGATTCAGATCGGCAAAAACGCCACACCTAAAATTTCTGCGCCTTGTCGCACGGATAGCTTCCGCTTCCGCCAATGGTGCAGCCTTGTGCCATGTCTCACTCACCCATCTAGGCAATTTGACTTTTATTTGACTTTTATTTGATTTTTAGCCATTTTCTCGACATGCACGGATGCGATGTTTTCATTATATCGACACAGCGCCTAGAAGCTTCATCGGCGTCCGAATGCGGACTCTCCGCACGTTTGAAGTGATTCGTCGCGTGCTTCCAGCATGACCCCCCCGACATGCAACTTTAAAGCCCCCCCAATCTACAACCTGTTGCCCATGTTAATGTGCACCGCCTTGACCTGCGAGTACGCCTCCAGCCCGGCCTCGCCCAGCTCGCGCCCGACGCCGCTCTGCTTGACGCCGCCAAACGGCACGCGCGGGTCGCAGTCCTGGCTGCTGTTGACCCAGACCATGCCGGCCTCGACGTCGGCCGCGACGCGGTGCGCGCGCTCCAGGTCCCGCGTGAAGACGGCGGCGCCGAGCCCGTACGTCGTGTCGTTGGTGAGCGCCACGGCCTCGGCCTCGTCCGCGAACCGCGCAATCGCCACGACCGGCCCAAATCCCGGTAGACGCGCATCGACGGCGTCACGTCGACAAAGACGGTCGGCGCGATAAAGAACCCCCTGCCGTCGACGGGCGTCGCTGGCACGCCGCCCGCCGCGACGCGCGCGCCCTCGTGCTTGCCAATGGCAATGTACTCGAGGACGCGCTCGTACTGCACCCTGGACACCTGCGGCCCCTGGTACGTGTCTTTATCCCACTGGTTGCCGACCCTGCTCGTCGCCGTTGTCGTCTCGATGAATTTCCGCACAAACTCGTCGTACACGGCGTCCTCGACGAGGATGCGCGACGTCGCCGTGCAAATCTGCCCCTGGTTGGACATGATGCCAAAGTGCGCCCACTTGACCGCCTGCGCCATGTCGGCGTCCGCAAACACCAGCAGCGGCGACTTGCCGCCCGACTCGAGCGTGACATTCTTGAGCGTCTTGGCCGCCATGCCCATGATGAGCGCCGCCGTCGCCGTCGACCCCGTAAAGGCGACCTTGTCCACGAGCGGGTGCCGCGCCAGCGCCGCGCCCGCCGTCGCCCCGTAGCCATTGACAAAGTTGACCACGCCGGGCGGGAAACCCGCCTCGCGCACGAGCTGCCCGAGCACCAGGATGCTCAGCGGCGTCTGCTCGGCCGCCTTGAGCACGACCGTGTTACCGCACGCCAGCGCCGGGCCCAGCTTCCACGTCGCCATGGCGAGCGGGTAGTTCCAGGGAATGATTTGCGCGACGACGCCCACGGGCTGCCGCAGCGTGTAGGCGAACTTTTGCGGCGTGGTGCTGATGGTCTGCCCAAACGTCTTGTCCGCCCAACCCGCGTAGTAGCGAATCACGCCGACTGCTTCCACAAGATCCCCGTCGAGGGCTTCAGCGTACGTCTTGCCATTGTCCCAGGCGTCAATCGTGGCAAACAGCTCCCGCTTCGACTCCATCAGCTCCGCCAGCTTGGTCATGAGGATACCACGGTCTGTCGCGGAGAGCTGCTTCCACGAGGGGTCTTTGAGAGCGGTGCGGGCGGCGCGGACCGCAGCATCAATGTCCTGCTCGCCAGCGGCGTGGACAGTGGCAATGGGCGTTTCGGTGCTATCAATCGCGTTAGATGGAGGCCAACTCGGGGCGCGAGGGCACGTACGCGGGGTCAATGGAGGTGATTGTTTCGCCGCTCTGGGCAGCCACAAACTCGTTGTTGATGAACAGGCCAGTCGGCTGCGTCCATTTGACACCATTGGGCGCTTCGAGTTGAATAGGCTCAGCCATGTTTGATGCTGTGTGTTGAAGACGCTTGGGAGATGCAACGGGAGTGGTGCAGCTGTCTCAGCTGGATTTTTTATGCGTATGAACTGGTGTAAGGCGGGGAATCGGCACACCGTGATGACTTGAAAATGACATTAAATTAGCACCCCGCGTTAGTAGCTTACATCCCACGATTGATAGCGGCCTCGGCCACACTATCGTGAGGTTGCTCTCACGCGTCATCCCCCCGCTCGCCGGCGCCGGACCATGTCCCCACTGCGAGCCTGCGGCCTCCGAGGCGGCCGAGCCGCACGACTCCTGGATTAGCGCTACTATTGTAATTGGATGCTATGTGAAGGTGGGCTGTCGCAGTCTTTGGTGCAGGGGGCTATATTGGAGTCGGATGATAGCTACTAGACCTTGTGCGGCACATGCATCCGTTTCGGGTGACATAAAGGATCTGCGCATACTACACGTAGCACCAGCAGCCACTTAATTCTAGAATCCTTGCAAATAGGGCTCGCTGAATTGACAAAGGCTCTTTCCGAGCGGCAGCGGCCCGTCCAACCGTCCAAGGCTCGTCCGAACTACCGCCAGCCATGGACCACACATGCGCCCGGGTTCGACTAGACAAGATAGCAGCAATAAAAAGCGCTGCTCATAAATTGATCAGAATATTGTAACTGGCATTGCCTGTACTGGCATTCACTAGCAAAAGCAATAAAAATGGGAGGTCTGCAGTAAGTGCTGCCCTTTCCGTCGCAGAAACCGCCCAAGTAAATGGCAACGCATCGTTTACGGACTTGGAGCCCATGCAAAACTCAAGAACAATGACTTCCATTTCTTTTTAGTAAGAATTCATTGGCGGTGACAGGCTACAAACCACCTGTCGTAAAGCACCATGCTTGGCGGTTCTCACTGCTTAATAGCAGTCTCCAAGATGTCGATCAAAATGTCGGCTGCAACGATTAGCACAGATAACAATGGTCAGGAAATCGGCCACAACGTACCATGTCCCTCTTCAAACACAAGCATAGGGCGCAGACGAATGGCTCTCTCGCCGCTCGCGCCAATGTTCAGGCCGTGCGCCTTGGCCTTGGCCAGCACCGCCTCTCTGCGCGGGCTGTCAAACGCGATAAACGTGCCGCGGTCCTTGCCGCGCAAGTTTTGAATCTCGCCGGGATACTTGCCCGCGAGCGCCTCCAGCTTGCCGTACAGGTAGCGGCCGACGGCGGCGGTGCGCTCCACGAGGCCCAGGCGGGCGACCTCGTCGTGGATGCCGCGGAAGAGCAGGGCGCGCGCCGGGTCGCCCATCCAGGTGTTGTACTGGCGGTACGGCTTGTCGGGCCGCAGCGCGTCGTCGCGGTAGTAGAAGCCGGCGGCCTGCGCCTTTTTCGAAAACGTCACCATGTCGGGCGGCGTCGCGAGGCCCCAGTGCTCGTGCGCCCAAAACCTGCCCGTCGCGCCGACGCCCGTCTGCACCTCGTCGACAATCAGCAGCACGCCTCGGGCGGCGGTAATCTCGCGCAGGCGGCGGAAGAATGCGGGTGAGGCGTGGTTGTCGCCGCCCTCGGACTGGATCGGCTCGACAATGACGGCTGCGACGGGCTGCGGCCAGCTCGTCAGCAGGCGCTCCGTCTCGGCGAGGCAGCGCGCCTCCTCGGCTTCGTTTTCGGCGGCGTGCGCCTCGAGGGGGTACTTGAGCTGGGGGAACGGGGCCGCGGGCCAGTCAAACGCGGGAATGTCGAGCTTGTGGATGGCCTTGCTGCGCGTGGTGCTCAGGCTGCCAAAGAGACGGCCGTGGAAGCCGCCTTCAAAGGAGAGGATCGAGTACTTGGGGGCGCCGGGCTCCTCATTCTTCATGACAGAGGAGAGCTCTTCGGGCGTAAACTCGGCACCGTTGCGCTCCTGGGTGCGGCGCCAGATGAAGGCGGCCTTGAAGGCCAGCTCGTTGGCGTCAGACCCCGTCATCGAGGTCAGCACCTGGCTGAAACCCTTTGGTGCGGCTTTCAGCAGACCAGTTTCGAGAACGTCGGCCCATTCCGACGAGGGGAATGCTCCAATCGCAGGACGATTGACAATGGCGCTCTTCATCTGGGGACTGTCTGCGACTTCGAGCAGGTGGGGATTGTTATAGCCGAGGGGGATGGAAGCAATTTGAGCGAATCTGGTTCATAGTTAGTTGAAGTTATTTTCTTGCAGTTATCATCTTCCATTGATGTTTGAGATGCAGTACTCACGCGTCCAAGAGAACGTTGCCATCGTGGTCGACGATACTGGCCGATTTGTTAGCCCGTCATCACATCACACAACCCCTGCGGCCGGCACTCACTAATTTCCATGACACTTGTCATAGTCGGCCACAAAGTTCATGCTCCTCGTGTCAAACACTCTCTCCAGCTTCTCAAGCGCCGCCTTGGATCGAGGTCCCGGGATCGCAGTCTTGACGGCCGGTTTCGGAGGCTCGTTTGGGAACACGGACGAGGAGGCAGCTCTCGTCGCCATGGGCTGTACCACGACCTGCAGTCTGCCGGCATAGCGAGGAAGGCGACGGGCGCCTGCGCGAACCGATGACAGCATCTTTTCTTTTTCTTTTATTCAAGTGTTCTATTGAAAGCGGCAAAATGAAATCCAGCAAGCAGAGAAAATGGGGGGTGGTTTGCCTTGGCTGATAAGCTGAGACAAGGCAAGGTACTGGGGTCGCTTATTTAGGTGAGATTCGGCGGGTGGTCACTTGGCCGCCGGCCGTCTCCACGACCCAGAAAAAAATCGGATACACGGAATTGGGAGGGCGTTCGGAATCAGTCAATTCCTTGTTTGGAAGTCCTTTCGGGAGTACATCTGTAGAACAAAACGAACGATGCAGGGCTCACTATGAGTCGAAAACGGTCAGTGGGGGAACGGCGTTGTGCTGCTTTCACGGAGCGCCTGTCCTTGGGCACAACAGCGCCCGCGATCTAGGAAAAGAAATCTCTAGATCCTCATGGCCGCCGGCGACCGCGGACAGCCAGGCTAAAACGACGCTATGATTTTTCGATGGGGTCGTGAGATGTTCGGTGGGCGCCAGAGGGCGCAACTGGAGTCATTTACCGAATTTTTGCTGGTGGCATGGCTCAGAAGGCGCAATATATGTTGGAGCTGTTCTAGCGGTGGATGATCTTTTCTGGGACTTTTCTGGTTTACTAGGCGGAATGGTAGCCACGGATTGTAAACCAGGCTTTCGTGCACAGAGTGGTGCTGTCAAGTCAACATTGCGTCAGTTTGGCGCAACCTTTGTTGACAACCACTAAAATTACCCGCCAGTCATGCCGCCAATATCTCTGATAAATGGCTGGCCCGTGGATCGTCACATCTAAATTCTGGCGTTGCCCATTATCTCCGCCCTTGGTACCGGAACCGATACTGTTGTGTCTTGCTGCTCTTGGGCTGACGACGGTGCAGTCTGTGGCTTTCTCGACAGCTGACGCCTGGCCTGCTGTCATAAAGTCGGTAGACTTCTGCCATCTTCTGTCATCTTACCCCATTGAACACCCGCGGGGAGCTCACATGGACAGCGAGATTCGCCAGCTGCTTCCAGGTCGGCGGTCTCAATGGACGTTGCAAGTGCATTACTCCATAGAGCTACAAGGGCAGGGCAAAGACTAGTTATCACATCGCTGGCCGAATCCTTGTTCATTGGCCTTGTTCATTGGGAGAAGTTGTGTCAGGTTGGGCGTCGCAATTTGGCCTCAACTCAGCTCCAGGCGGCGCAAACTGGCCAGAGGAGCCCGGGGTTGGGCAGTTGGTCGCAGTGATTATACTGCGACTTGCTGAATATCTAGGCAAATATGCCATCATCATTGATAAACGACTAGCCGAAGCAGGGACGGCATCGCAGCCGAAACCGACTCCGTGGCAAATCCTGCTGTGTTCGGCGATTATCGCTGGCGAGATTCGTCATGGCAGAGCGACGTTGCACAAATTTCAGATGGCCATCTACGCGCATAATCAGCAGCAAATAAGACGAGTATAACGAAGCATGCAGCCAGGAGCTCTTAGAAAAAAGAGATTTGCCTCCTGGGAAAAGATGTAGCCACAATAAAACCATGGGAGACCGCCACACGTAAAACGCAGTACAGCCTCCCTCAAACGAGCGGCAAATAGTTCCTCTGGCAACTGCAAGACCCAAAGATGCATGACGTGTTCTATCGGGATAGTAGAAAAGCGCGTCGGTGTCGCTGAGCGGATAACTCGCGAGGTCTTGGTCGTTGCGTGGAGAGGAAAGAGGAAAAGAAAAGCGAGGTGGAAATTTCGGCAGCTTGAAGAGATAGTCCAGCTAGAGGTGGGGCGGGCAGCGGGCGCTGGTTGGCTGGATCCGCGGGCGCTCACCTTAGGGTCCAGGGGGGGTCCAGATCACAGTACATCAGTACCACGGTTAGTTTTCATGAAATAGTATTTAGAGTAAGAGTAAATATTTGGTAGAAAATTTAGTTAATTAAGAAACGGCTCAGTAGTCAAATATACAAAGGCGTTTGCTAAAATATATTATACGGGGGTTATTATCTGAGAGTGCCCCCGGCTGGCTGTATGCACCCTCAGCTCAGACCAGGCGTTATGCAAGTTGACCAGCCTGAAAAGACGCCCGTCATTACGCGCCAGACCCTTTCCCCTCTCCTCAGACCTGTCCTCACCCTGAGCGGCACCATGTAGCAGTCAACAAGTCACAACACCTGCTGCCAGGACTGCGTCCAAGTCCTGCAACATGCAGCAGCCCTGCTTGCCTCGAAACCGTTGCGAAAACCCTCCGTCACACTGTTTGATGCAGAGTATCAAGCACGATTAACTGCCAACGCCACTGCTTCAAGCTGTCACCTGTGCTCGCTGCTCCATGCCCATATACCACGAATCTCAGCGCCTCCCCGCCCGGAGGAGAGGTTGGCATTAGTCGTGACGGAGGCTAGGTATGATGCTCGTGCCGCGACTCTACAACTCGTTGGATTTGACAAAGGAGGACAGGACGGCGGCGAAGTGCGCTATGGGACCACGTTGAGAATTCAGCACGGTAGGATGACCATGAAACTCGCATCACGCCGGGAGACATGGGGAGTTGTAACTGACCACGCGTGGCTCTAGCTGCATATGGAAATGTCCAAACTCTCAACTCTAGCTCTACATGGACTCTCGAAACGTTAAACTGCCTCCGGGACTGGTTGCAGGGCTGTCTATCCTCCCATGGCGACTGTGCTAATCTCAAAGCGGCCGGCAGGCTCCCTCTGAGGCTGATCGATGTCGGGCCAACTGCAGTGAACCACCAGCCGATGAGTGCAGTAGGGCCAGACGAGTTCGACCGGCTCAGCCTTGATGACTGCCACAACGTACGAATAATTTTAGCAGCACACGTTCTACCGTCAGATACAATGTACCTGACCCTCAGCCATAGATGGGGCAGTCCTCCCAGTATACTGCTCACGGCCCACACATCCTTCTTCCTCACCGACGATATATCGCCGCACCTCTTGCAGTGCAGCGATGCAGCCGTGTTTCGGCACGCCATTCATGTTACGAGGGCCTTGAGATTTCGCTACATCTGGATCGATGCTCTATGCATCATGCAGGACGATCAGCAGGAAAAAGCGGCCGAGATTATGCAGATGAATGAAATCTACTTCAACTCGACGCTCAACATATCGGCGGCCGAGGCCCAGAGTAGCCAGGGACTGGTGTTTTCTCGACAACCGCTGCGCACGAACCCATGCCGAGCAACAGTGCAAGTGCCTGGGTGTCAGGAGGACATGGACCTCCAGGCATTTCCCGAGCGATGGGTTCTTCGCCACGGAGACGCGCCTCTGAACAACCGCGGCTGGGTGTTTCGGGAACGCACGCTTGCGCCCCATATTGTGCAGTTTGCCAAGGACCAGGTCTTTTGGGAATGCCACTCTCTTTTAGCATCCAAGGTGTTGCCACGTGGCGTGCCATGCGCGCTCGCTCTATATTCGAGCAAGGGTATCGGACTGAGCTCAGATTCGACACACGACGTGCTAAAAGTCAAATCGCGATGGTACGAGCTTTTTGAGGAATATTCGCGGACCGCCCTCACCTTTCCCGATGATCATCTGCTTGCCATCTCCGCCGTTGCGAAACGGTTCTGCCACGCCATGTCCCTTGACCCTTCAGACTATGTGGCTGGCATGTGGAAGGACGATCTGCCACTGTCGCTGCTCTGGGACCAAGAGGCGCTCCCTGACAGGGCCGGCCCGCAGACGACCAGCATCGGACGCGAGATGAAGCATGCGCCCTCGTGGTCTTGGGCCTCCGTATTGGCGCGCATCGCCATTGTCGACTATGCCGCTCCCTTGGTGGCGAGCACCGAGGTCCTGGGTGTCGAAATTGTACGAAAATCGCCCAACTATTTCGACGGTTCCGAGTCCTGCCGGCTTCGTCTGCGCGGGCCGCTGGCGAAATTCGGCCGGCACCTGCGTGGTGGTGGCGGCGAGGCATGGATCCAGATTGGACCGGACGCTGAATTTCAAGAGTTTGATACATTTGAGTGTCCGCCAGGCAAGAGCATCATAATTTGGTGGGATACGGCTCGGACCGTGGCGTCGGCCGTTTTTTTTCTTCTGCACATCGCCTCGGAGCACAGCGAGGATGGACTCATCGACCGCGGGGTCGTCCTTTGTAGGACAGCGGAGCGAGGCACGTTCTGTCGGGTCGGTTCGTTTATGATGCTGTTTGGCAGTGAATATTCAGTTTCGGGTCTGGAGCAAGTATTGAAAGGTTACTCACACTTGCTTGGTGACGATGATTATCTCGAATGCAGGTTGAGCGGGAAATGTGTAATTGACATCGTTTGACAGTACAAGGTTCATCGTTCGGTGCTCCTTGAGGTCTGATAATAAGAAGAAAAGCACAGAAATATAAAACGAAACGAGCTACACGTTTAGACACTGTCGCGTGCTCATGTATATCGGTTTTATGCCTTTCGAGGCAGCAATGCGTCTGATACTGTGAATTTGATTGAAACCTGTCTGATCAGCTCTGTGACCGTTTCTGCATTAGTCATATCTTTGTTGGATTTTATAAGAGTTTCACCAGCAGTCACATTTGTTTGCAGTTGATACTGCAGCTTTGGCTGAGGCCGCTAGTTAAACGACGGGAGTATCATCCAATAGCCAGTGAACGACTGTCGTGGTACTTGGGCCAGGCAAATAGAGGCCTACTATGGCGCCGATTTTGACAGAGGCAGTATCTGCGAGTGTACTGCTATTTAAATTCGAAATTGTTTTCATTTTGGCTGCTAGATTATACCGGTAGTCCGCCTTCTCTATTAGGCATGCCGAGATTCAGAGGCTCATTAGTGAGACCTACGTCATTGTTGGGGGCACATGGCGCACACGCACCTCGCAGTTGAGTGCGGGCGCTTGCAGTGTCTTTTCTTTACTCGATTCTTTGAGGCACTTTGACCACGCGAACGTGACTTGTTGAGCATCGAGGAGACCCCAGGTCCGTCGCTGTTTGGCGGGGTATGACGGGGCGGCATATGCGACAATTTCAAGACCTTGCACGGTAGGAAGAATGAGGGCTGAAGTAATTCATCAGTCAGATGATATGAGCAGCATGATAATGGTGCAATATATTGTTCATAATAGATGGATAGATATAGATATATAAACATCCTTTCTGCTTACTGCCTGTTCTCATGCTCCCTTGGCTTTACAGTTGTCAATAGGTACAGCAACTCCACCACGACACCACCCACACCAACATCCCCGCCGCATGATCCGCACCGCCATACGCCTACCCTTCCTTGGCCTACCACGCTTGCACACCACCCAAGAAAGCCACCCACGCACAATTCCACCCGCCCAACTAGCAGCTGCAGGTGGCGCTACCCTGCTGGCCACTACCCGCATCAGCACGTGTAGCTGTCGGCGACGCGAGATTGGTTCTGCCAGATAGAGTACATCGCATCGTGGGGCACCTGTCGCGTTTGCTGTCACGCCAGCAGTCAGTCACCAGGCAGTCCACGCCTGCGCTGCAACGTCGAAGCCCTAACACGGTCAACATCTCGGCTGTGCGAAGAATTACGCATTCCCTTGTTCGGCCCGCCGTCCAAGTTATAAACTCGTCTGCGGCCGCAGTTTTGGCCTTTGCATCCCGGAGCGCAGACACCACAGTCACAACTTATAACCACGCAGGGTACGCCGGAAACGACATAGCGTCGCGGATCGGCGCCACCATCTCTGCACCAAAACGCACCTAATTGCAGCGTCGAGCAGCTTTTATTAGAGTGTCAACAAGCTTGCCCCGGCATTTTAGTGACGCACCTGTCTCGACGACTGGCTTGACCCACTTGAGAGCTACTTTTCGACTTGGTGATCTGACGACGACAGCATCGAGTTGGTCGACTAGCCTCTTCAATTCTTCACCCGCCGCAGCCGACGACCCGCAGCCGATTGCTGGTTCGAAAGCCGTGCCACGAGACATTTCCCTCCAAGCTTCCTGTGTCACCCGTGAGGTGACACGCGGTGGGACTGACTGACGCCCGCCACCATGCTCTCCATGGCTGCAACGATGCGGCTCCCAGTGCTGCTGGCATTGGCTGCATTGGCCCTCGCTGCCCCTGGAAAAATGGCGCTCGACGCCAATCAAGAAATCTTGGCATCCAGCGAAGAGCCTCGCAAGCTGACCGGGCGATTTTTGCACATTACAGGTTTGCTTCACTGCCCTCTAGAGCAAAGGAGCGTCACTGACCACTGCCAGACTTCCACCCCGACCAGTTTTACAAACCCGACTCCGACATTGACGATCTTTGCCACAGCGGCAAGGGTGCCGCCGGCACGTTCGGCAGCGAAGCCTCCGACTGTGATTCCCCGATATCCCTCGCCAACAACACGCTCGATTGGATCCGCGACAACCTCCGCGACCAGATTGACTTTGTCATCTGGACTGGCGACACGGCCCGCCACGACAATGACGAGAATCACCCCCGTAACTCGGCCCAGGTCCTCGGCACCAATCGCCTGGTTGCTGCCAAAATGTTTGAGACTTTTGCAACCGACACGCCTCGCGGGCCTGGGCTCGAGCTGCCCGTCGTGCCCACCTTTGGCAACAACGACTTTCTCCCGCACAACATCATGGTCCCTGGCCCCAACCGCTGGTTCGTAGACTATGCCGACATTTGGGGCCCTTTTATCCCCGAAGTGCAGCGCCACCAGTTTGAATACGGCGGATGGTTTTACACCGAGGTTGTTCCCCACAAGCTTGTCGTTTTCAGCCTCAACACCATGTTCTTTTTTGACCGCAACGCCGCCGTCGATGGCTGTGCGCTCGCCTCAGAACCCGGGTACAAGCACATGGAATGGCTGCGCGTCCAGCTGCAGCGATTGCGCGAGAGCGGCATGAAGGCCATTCTCATGGGCCATGTCCCGCCCGCACGAACCAACAACAAGCAAAACTGGGACGAGACGTGCTGGCAGCGCTACACTCTCTGGCTGAAGCAGTACCGCGATGTCGTCATCGGCTCGCTCTTTGGCCACATGAACATTGACCACTTTGTTTTGCAAGACACAAAGGACCTTGACGAGGACAGCATTCTTGCCATGGGCGAGTTCAACACGCGCCAGAGTATGAATCTCGGCGACGACAGCGTCATCAATATTGCTGGCAAAACCGGTTACCTCCAGGATGTCCGCAAGCAATGGTCGCAGCTGCCCACGTCTGCTGGCCATGCCGCTGGCAAGAAAGCCCACATTTTGGAAGAAGAGGATGAAGAGGATGACGATGACGATGACGAGTACGACATTGAAGCCGTCTTTGGCAAGAAAAAGGGCAAAGGCAAGAAGAAGAAGGGAGGCAAGAAAAAGAAGGGCAAGAAGAGCCTGAAGAAAATCGGCGGCAAGTATGCCGAGCGATATCAGCTCTCCATGATTGGGCCCAGCGTCATCCCCAACTACTTTCCCACCATGCGCGTGTACGAGTACAACATTACCGGCATCGAGGACAACCCCGTCTGGAAAGACGTATACGGGTCGGCGTCGACGATCCAGGGTGTCGAGATGCAGCGCGCACACGAGCTTGGTCTTGCCACGCAAGAGCTGAAGCGCCGCTCGCACGACGAACCCGTCATGACCGAGGCCGAGTTTGAGGCACAGTTTCCCGATATTTTCGAAGACGATGACACTGTGCATGATGCCGGCAAGAAAAAGAAGAAGAAGAAACAGAAGAAGAGAAAGGGTCACGGCCCGCCCTCGCTCAACATCCCTCCGGGACCCGACCGCGACTCACCGCCCGGACCGGCCTACATGGCGCAGACGCTCTCGTGGATGGCATTTACGCAGTACTTTGCCAACCTCACGCACATCAACGAGAAGGCCGAGCACAGCAGCGACGCCAACATGACCAACCCAGTGCACTTTGAGGTCGAGTACGACACGCGCGACGACGAATGGTATCAGCTGGAGGACCTGACGGTGCGGGAGATGCTCAAGCTGGCGCACAGCATCGGCGCGGGCGACGGTGATCCGAGTTTCACGGTGCCGCTTGACACGAGCATGGTAGATGATGACGGTGATGGGATTTTCACGACGCAGGTTGACATGAGCATGGTGGATGATGACGAGATCTGTGAGGCGGAAGAGGACGAGATATGTGAGGCGGAAGAGGAAGATGGTCATGTAGATGCATCGGGTAAGAAGAAGAAGAAGGGCAAGAAGGGAAGAAAGGGCAGAAAGAGGAAGGGTAAGCCGAACAAGCTGTGGATCGAGTTTCTCCGACGTGCGTTTGTGGGCACCATGGACGACGACGATTTGAAGGAGTTCTAACACCTGTCCTTGCCATTTTCTTTTGTCTTTGTTGCATTTGGGTTCCAGCATTTTTTTGTTCTTTTTTTCTGTTATTTGTTTTCTTCATTTTCTCGTCAGCTAGCATATTGTGGATTTTGGCGTTCGTCATATATTGGATAATATTGGATATACTGCACTGGGATACGGGTCGGGGTACATGCTTGGGCTAGGGTACAGTCTTAGGATACAGCACAATTTGCTCAAATGAATTTCTTGATATTCAAAAGAATGACCGGGTTAATTGAAACATCAATTGCCGCTACCTAAAAAATAGTACAAATGTTCAGCGACATTTCTCATCCTCATTAATCAAGAGAGTGCTCTGCATTCGACTCTTGCTCTAGCCCCCGGGGGGCCCATGTCAGGCTAAATAACAATCAAACAAATAAGTATAGCGAGCGATGTGTACATGGAAATTTTAGAAAGGCCAAATCCTGAAACGCCGAGACCTCCCTCGCAAGGGTATGTGTCTTGAGGATGTTGTATCGAGAGCACGTGGTATAGAATCGTGACAGTCGTGCTGGTGGTGTGTAAGATGGAGTTGGTGTGCATCAACGCTGTCAGCACCAGGCTGAGTGACAGATGTGATACATTGCGCGTGTGCAGGTCGCAAACGCACAGAGCGGCTATTGCAGACCATAAATCGCGCTGCTTTGCTTATTGGGCGTCGGGGCCGACGACATGGACCGAGGGAATGGCGATGCGTCCCTGGCTGGAGCGGCGCTTGGCCAGGGCCGGGCGCGCCGCCGCCAGCTTGGCGTACCAAGGCCGCGAGGAGGTCTGCGGGCTGCCGCCGCGGTGGCCCGTAGACGAAGACGAAGCGTCGTCGTTGCTGTTATCGCGGACGACGAGGTAGGTGTCGTCGCCAAACGCCGCGGCGTCGCCGTCGAGGCCCATCTCGCGAAAGACGGACGTGCGGCCCTTTTGGATGTTGCTGGCAAACGGCGGCAGACGAAGACCGGCGCCTTCACGCAGGCGGTCCGAGGTGATGTGGGAGTTGAACTTGGGCCGGACCGGGACGGGCAGGTTGCCGCCGCCGGTCGTCGTTGTTGGTGGTGAAGGGCTGGGGCCGGAGGGAGGAGCTGGCGGCGCGAGAGACATGGTGGCCATTGTTGGTTTGTTGGGGTATTGTAGGAGGCCGAGGGGGATTCGAAGAGGATGTGGTTGTCTTTTGCAAAAAGGTGATTGATAAAGAGTTGCTTTTGTAGTTTGGACTCGTGTGGTGGCTGCAACTACAGAGGGGGGGCTATTAAAAGATGTAGATGACTTTTGCCAGTAAACAGAGGGGTATTTCGAGAAAGATATGGCTGCTGTCAGAAACTCAAAAGGAAAATTGAATAAAGGAAAGAAGACAGAGAGACAAGAAAAGGAAAAAAAGAGTAAAATTGACGATAATGACAAAGACGGGAGAGAAAAATAAAAGGGTTTTGTGTGTACAAGACGGGATGTGCGAGGGATGGACGGGAATAAAAAGACCTGGGCGGGTGGGTAAAAGGAACAGGTTCCTGCTCCTCCGGGTGTCCCCCCTCCCCCCCATATCTACCTATCTACCAGTACCATTTCGAGCCCAGCACTTGCACTAAACAGTCCTCCTCCTTCTTTCGACAGGGCGGGAAAAGAAAGGGAAAACCAATTCCCATGTCCGCTTGGGGCGTGGCGTTGCGGAGAACGGGCTAGTAGGGGGTCGTCTTGGCTGGCGCATAAAGTGCGCTCCTCTACTACTAAACTTTGGTCGAAAAACCGGGAAACCTGGCATCCCTCCTCGTAACTAGTCTTACGGGCAATTTTTCTGTTCCCCTCCCGTCCAGTAGGATACTGCCATTATATCCAGGGGGGCCAAAAAAAAAATCCTGGGCTAATGAAGGAGAGATCTAGGAAGCGTTCAAGAGGCCGAGGGCCCATCACCTGCTGCAAACGAGACACAAGACGACCTGCACCTCTTCAATCTATTGCCTCGCTCGCTATGCCTGTCGTCATCACTTGCTGTCGATCGTACATGACCGGCGCCGCGGGGGATAGGCACCGCTAGCTAACACTGCTGAGACACCAACGCTGCGCCCGTCGTCGAAACCGTTCACCACCACAGGAAACAGGGGTGTTGTAGTGGGCACGGGTGCTCGTATGACCTCACAGCAACTGCCCATGTACGCCATAGCCCTCTCGGCACGCGGGCATACGTTGCATGGATCTTTTGCCATTTGCCCAAACAGCCGCCAAGGTCCAATCGGACGCCGCCCGTGTCGCCTTGCTCTCTCCCCCGTCATGTGGCGGCCTCCTGCACCCCCGTCGGGTTATTAGCGGACTAGGATCGATTTTGCGCTTTTGCTGTTCGTATTCCCCATGTCCGATGCTGATAAGAGTATCTCCAAAGCAAAAAGGCAAACTTTCGTCATTCAGGGACAGGGCTTGGGTTTTTTTGTCTTGTCCGCACTCAGCCTTACGATGGATGGGGGATGTGTGTGCATCCCCTCCACGATGAAAAAAAAGCCTCGGTGTGGCGCGCTGAAGCCCCCCGGACCAAACAGCCACCAGGCACACGGCGCCCCGATTAGAGATGGGCTAATGAACGAAGCAACTCGGCAGTCAAACCGCACACGGCAGCGGCAATACTGGGCGGCGCCAAACTAATGAAACAGCTCCCAAAGCAATAAGCCGAATTTGATCCCTTGCCACCACGAAGAGAGTTTTTGAAAGTTTCTCAGTTCGGCACAAGAGTACCAGTAGGCACCTACTTGATGCAGCTGCGTCGGGCGATGATCGCCTGCACGCCACCACCCACCCTCTACGGCGGGAGGATCGACAGCAGCCCCCCGTGGCAGTACGCCAAACACAAACTCGAGCTGCATTCATTGACTTGCCTTTTTGGGCCTTCACACAAGTCGGCCCTTTCCCCCCGGATTGATTAATCCTCATCACAGAGCGTCTATCTCTTCCTCTCAGGACCTGTACCAGGCGCATTCATCTGCCTTGTGCTTGTACTTGCATCGTCGAAGAGAAGCATGACGTCACTACAATGCCGAGCGCGTGCCCCCCAATGCGGGATGCCAGATAGCGGGCAACACTCGGGAACCAACCCGCTGCACGAGCCGAAGAAAAAGAATAAAAAATAAAAATATAAAAAAAATGAGTAAGCGCCTTTTGCAGACAACTGCCAATAGGAACGTCTGCCAGATTAACCGGCCTCTTGTAGAGGCCTAGGAGAAAGAAAAAGGGCCGATGAAACAAATACGAACTTCTCACCCCCCCACTGGGCTACTACTCAAAAATCAGGGAAAATGCATCCGCCAAGCGCGGGGCCAGCCCACGGAGCGGGAACAAAAAGGGTCCAAACCCAGATATTTTAAATGTGGACATGGAAATTTAGTCGCCTTATGACATGGTCAAAAAACTTGTCCATCCTTTTTTTTCTTGTATTACTGAAAACGGCGAGTAGCCAGCGGATCACGGATGGGGGCGGAAGACCACTCGGCCGAAAGTATGCGTATGACAAACGGTCGTACGGCTGCCAAGAGGACTGCATCGTTTCAAACCCAAACTCGCAGGAAAATCAACGATTCGAAACTAGCGTCTTCTACAGCATCTCTCAGCTGTAGCGTGATATTTGTATATTGTAGGTCGAGCATGTCTGCGCGACGATGCCTCGAGCGAGTCATATGTACCTGTCATCTTTCATGAATCTAATGGAGGCGCCCATGAACCTGTCGCAGCAACAGCAGCAGTTGCTATTTGCAAAGTTAAAGGTCTCCTGTAAGCCATTGGCTACAGCCTATGTGTATACCTGTTTCAGAGGTACATCTACGCGCGAGTGTAGGCCTAAAGAGGGCCGTCTCGCTTGATCAGAAACCCAGCACCGTACTTATCGTCCTGCGGCGGCGCAGCCACCCACGGCGGCTCCGCCAGCAGCAGATCCGTGACGAGCGGCGCGCGCGCCTCCTCCGGCAGCGGCACCATCGGCGCTCCGTCGCTCGCCAGCGCCTGCCGGATGCCGACCTCGCGGCCGATGAACGCGAGCGCCTGCCGGGCGACGTCCTTGTGCTCGTGCCGCGTCGTCGGTATGTGCGCGACCAGGAACAGCGGAAAGACGAGCTTCATGGCGTCAAAGAGCACCTGCGGGCGGCGGAGCACCGTCGCCCGCGCGAGCGGCGCCATCGCCGCCGGCAGGCTGTCGACGACGGCCTGCGCGCTCGTGTGGATGCGGTGCAGCGCGTGCCGGCGGTGCGCGAGCAGCGTTGCGAGCGGCACGGGACACGACGCGTGGTGCGTGAGCAGGTTGATAAGCATCTGCATCAGGTGTTGGCTCTTGATGACGGCCGCGCACTGGACGTTGTGCATGTACACGTCTGTGGCCAGGTCGCTCTCGCTGGGCCTCTGTCGGCCCCGCAGCGGCGAGCCCGTGTGTAGATAGATCGCAAACGCCTCGTCGGCGTTGAGGAGGGCCTGGCGCAGCGCCGGATAGTCGTCTGAAGCGCCGCGTTTGTCGGCCGCGCGAAGATGCCGCATAATGCGCGCCTGCACGTCGCATACGCGCGCAATGTACTGTGCGATGCGTAGCGTCAGCTCCTCGCCGGCCACCAGGTGCTCGTCGCAGATGTTCAGCCACGCATCCGTCTCGGCCGGGCACGCGACATTAACGATGAGGGCTTGCAGCTGGACAATGTTGAAGGTGGGCCAAAACGCGGTGCGGCCGGCGCTTGTGCGCAGAGCGTCGCCGCCGCGCGCCTGGAGGATGCTGTAGAGGCCCTGGGCGTGCAGCTGCCACGTGTTGACCGGCTGCTGGCGGCCGAGCGTGCCCGCGAGCACCTCGTAGTTGGCGAGGATCCAGACCGTGGCGAGGATATCGTCGCGACGGGCGCCCTCGGGCGCGCTGAGCGCGCGGTTGACGGCGCGCAGTGTCTTGCCCATGTACATGGCCAGCTCGCGCTCCGTCGACAGGCGCATCGCGTCCTCGACGTGCATCGGGTACTGCACGTTCATGATGTAGGTGCGCGTAAAGATGTGCGCCGACCAGAGCAGCGGCCCGTGGCAGCTCGACGTGGCGTAGACGTTGCGCAGAAAGTCCAGCGCCGAGTAGACGTCGAGCAGCAGAGGCACCGACTGCGAGGTCCAGTGCTCGGTGATGCGGCCGTGCAGCATCATGCTGCCGACCGTGTGGGCGTCCGCCGCGGCGCGGGCCTTGACAAGGCCAGGACGAGTTACCAGCACTTTGCCGTCGTCGCCCTCCGCAGCGTCATCAACTGCCACCGCCGAGGCGGACGACGATGGCGAATTGGGCCCCGACGCTGCCGCGGCCGTCTCACCACCTGCTTTCCGCTTCTTGCGCCGCTTGATGGTGGCTGGGTTGGCGTTGCGAAACACAAGCTCCTGCTGGTCACGGTAACCTGGGCAGACGGCGCCGTATTTGATGCATCGCTGGCAGGCGGGCCTAGCCAGGTCGCACTGAGTCCTCCAGTCAGGAAACCGTAGAGCCGTGTGTAAAGATCTTTTCCATGGCCCGGGGCCGGGGCCTAGACAACAAACATACCTTGACACGTCGCTGTCGGCAGAGGTGGCAGTCGAGACTGGGTTTGCCGGTATTCGGCATGGCGAGCCGTGCGACGGGCGGCGGTCTACCACTGGGGCTATACGCACACGCCTTGTGAAATTGCTAGACGAGCCCGGGCTTAGTAGCGAGCTGTTTCTGCGCCCAGCGAAACGTTGCGTTCGGCAGTGCTCCGTAGAGTGGTGTGCATTTGACGGATGCAACGCGCTACGAAGCGGCAAATAAAGTGGGCGCGTAGTGATGATGACGATAGATGATAGGGTGGGAAGAAGGACTGAGAGGGTGTTTGCGCACGGATGGATATGTAAATGTAGATGGAAACGTAAATGCTTTTCGAGATGGGAGGAGAAAAACGGCCCTGCTGCGCCGCTTTGCAGGTGGGCAGCGCCAACGTGATCCGCGGTCGCTCACCAATACTCAAAGTTTCAGACGTGTGACTAGGCTGTGAATGGCATCATTATGCTACATGGTTACTTTGTTGTCATCGCACACTGCAATTACTTCAGTTTGGACATATTCCCGTACCAAAAAAGTAGTTTTCAACCAGCATAGCCAGTAATGATCATCATAGTAGTCGTATTCAACTGCTGTGTGGGTATCATCTTTCCTCGCCGAACAACAACAAAACAAAAATGATTACATGCCCAATGCTACAAGATATATTCTCGTTTCCCCCCACTGCATAAGAAATGGCTGCAGAGAAGGAAAAGAATGAAGATCCTGCCAGTTTATGCTTCCCCATATGTCAAAGACTATACAAAAAAGAATGAGGCAAAATGAGGCCTCCCAAAGTAACGCCGTGAATGTTAAAGACGCAGATAAACAAAATGCGCATATGCAGAAAAAGGAATAATGTGACAGCCGTCACAGATATAGAACAAGATTAACAGAGGCCATTGAGTTAGCCCCCGAGTTTGCGAAAGCCCTCGACATTCAGCAGAGGAACTTCCATGTCACGCAGTCGATCGACACCCTCGTCGGTTCGTCGGTCGACAAAGCTGTTGCACTCGTTCACAACCTGCGTCCACTCCGCCAGCGCTTGGCCAGAGTAGACTGCGTTGCGGACAAATGCACCAGCTGGCTTGGTTGGTCTCGTCTCTTCGGACACAAAGTAGCCCGTGTTGGGTGTCGCTGTACGCGTTGCGTCGCTCTCCTCGCTTGGGCTGGAGACGCCCGTACGCGTCGCCGCGCTGTCGCTTGCGTGCAGCGACTCGGCAAGGGATAGTCGGCGCATGCTGTCTTCGAGCGGTGACGAGAGCGGGGTGGCGTTCCTGGCGCGGTCAACCAGCCCAGGCTGCGATGAGCTCGAGGCCTGGCGAAGCGCGTCGAGCTGTGCCGGCCGCCTTGCGCAATCAGGGCCAGATAGGCGGTGTTGCGCGGGACCAGGCAGCTGCGGCAGACTCAAAAGTCGCTCGCGGTTGGGTACATTTTGTTGCTGCCAGGCCAGGATGAACTTGAATATGAACCCTGGCTCTTCCAGTAGCGGTGTTGAGCAGCGAGACTCGGTATCCGACGCGGCAGAGCTGCCACCAATTTGGAACAACTTTTGCGAGTGCGCCGACGACCGCGTGGATGGCCGAGACTGGGTGTCAGCCGTCTCACGCCGGCTCTTCTGCAGCCCGCCGTCAAAAGAATGGTTCTTGGGAAGACCGGCCGGGTTCGGCGCATCGGCCGCGGTCGTGACATTCGTAAATGACAGCACCTTGCCGAGCAGCGTCCAGCGCTTCTTCGAATCCGCCTTGGATTGCTGATTCGAGTCGAGATAGTCACCCATCGCAGCGAGATCGGTGCCAGAGGGTGACCTAGCAAAAGTGTCCAGCCCTACCACGAGACCTGGCTGGGGCCCATGCACTTCTTGGCGGATAATGATGAATCGCTTTCCCACAGTCGGTGACATGGGTGTGGATGACGGCCTTGCGCGGCCTGCCTCGTCCGCCGTTTCTCCGAGGTAGAGATAGTGGCTCCAGACAGACTTGAGGCGCTTGGCTGTGAGGCGAAACACGGCAATATCAACGTCGCTGGGTTGTCCATCGTAGCGGCAGATTCTCCAGCACAAAAGGCGGTGGTAGTATGCGCGCACCATCGGACACCAGTTGTTGAAAAACGAGTTGAACGTATCTTCCGTCAGCAGCCAGTCAAAGCAGAGCTCAGCCTTGCGCGACGGTTGCTTTGCTGCAATGTTCCAGATGGTGTAGAGGAAAGAGAGCGTGCGCACTTCAGACATTGTGTTCATGGAGCTCATGACACGCTTAAACACTTCCATCCAGAATGTCCAGTCAACGCACGAGGCAACATCTTCCTTCATCTCGTACTTGTCGTAAATGACGAGTATTTCTTCCAAAAAGTCGCATAGAGTAAAACATGCCGAGTTGTTAAACTTGGAGGTCCTCTGCGTGGCCGCCTTCATCAGTGCAGCAAACGTTTCGGCAAAAGTGGCCTTGGCGCTCGCAAATTCAGGAAAATCGTCCAATAAAAAGTCTTTTAGCAGAGCCACTAGCCTATTCTCCGCCATGCCTTTCATCAAATTAGATGGAGGCATGGGCATCGCCATGGCTGACGCATCCGCACCGTGAAGAGAGTCTACAAGTGGTGGGTTGTACGCTTGGCCGAGAGCAGCATGGCGATGAATGGTAGAGTCCATTATAGACAGCAGCTGCGCCTGAACGAGAACAAAAGCCGGGGCGCGAGCTTTGAACGCCAGTGGTAGAGCAGGAAGAAGGAACTGGTCGGTAAGTACGTGAAAGTACTTGCAGAAAATGAAGAAAAGATCTGTATCTCGACCCTTCCATCTCGACACCCAGGGGCCGGTCCAGGGAATCCTGGCCACCAGGACCGACATCTTGGGAATCTGCTTCAGGTTGTTCCAGGCGGCTCTTGGAGAGCTCCAGCCATAGGGGCCGAGTTTTGGCGGGAAAAAGGCAACAATGTCTTCACTGTCTCCATTGTCGGCTCGAGGCAGGCCAAGCTCATCAGCCGCTCTGCGAATGAGCTCAGGTGTGAGGCCCCACAGACGCAGCAAAATGTCGGCAACGCCGGGCGCAAAGAAAAAGGCATATGCACATGTCTTGCCGGCAAAATTGACCAAAGTGAGAGGAGCATGTCGCAGCGACATCTTTTCCACCACGAGCGACATTTGGCGGACCAGGTTGCCCACAAACATAGTTCGCACGCTGTGCTCCGCAGTCTCATCGAGCATCATGGAATGCTGGGAGTCAAGGGAGGAGCTGGTCCATGATCGTGAGCGGACCTTTTCAGAAGGACATCGGTCCACCAGTGCTTGGAAAGAAGGTGTAGCCTGGCGCCACTCGGGTCGCATCATAACCATGGTCGCGGCCTCGAGCAGAATTGGGCGGTCCACTCCAGGAATGGGCTGATTAGCCTGGGAGTCGAGCATGTCGAGAATGGCGTTCCACCACTTGCTGAGAATGACAGCTCGGCGGTCAATATCCTCGGGCTGCAGCTTCTTGGTGGACGGGTGATGCATAGTGGCGCGGAGAAAGGGCAAGAGAATGGTCTGGATTTGGGCGATGCGTTGGGCCATCTGCTTGAGCGTAAAGCTCTTAAATTCAAGCTCAAGTGTCTTGAACGACGACCACAGGCTGTCGCGAACCTGTGGCGTCATTTCGTTGGAAGAATCATCAGTGATGGGAGTCGCATTACTTGAGGTCGTCGACTGGGAAGTACGGCTGGCGACGCTTTGCGGCCCGGTTTGGATCAGGCTAGCGGCTGATGAGGCGCAGCTGTCGGAATCGGCACCCCAGTCCTGGGCAGCGACCAGGGTCGGAGGCTTGAGCTTGGCCCTGAAAAAAAAGGCTCCAGCCTTGCTGGCGCTGAACGGGGCAGACTTGGGCGGCTCAACCTCGTCTTCCCGCCGTGCTGCAGGCTTGAGCTGTGCTAGCGGCTGCAACTTGGCTTTGAAAGCAGCCTTGGGCGTCTTGTCCGCGGCATTGCCAGTGGATGGCGGAGTCACAATCTTGGGGGATGGTGTGCGAGAGATCCAGGAGCGTCGCGCGAAACTGGCAAAGGTATCGGTGGCAGAATGGCTGCGCTCCTTGAGCGATGGGTGTCGCGTCATTGCACCATCATTAGCCGGCGGTAGCTCTAGATGCTGCACGGGTTGCTGCACAGGTTGCTGCACAGGCTGCTGCACAGGTTGCTGCACAGGTTGCTGCACGGGCTGGATATTGTCCTCCTTGCTCGATTTGAAGCTCGGCAGCCAAGATTTGGGGCGGCTCGTGGTTCTGGACCGGGGCAGACCGAGCTTGTAGCGGCCGGCTGGCTGCTCGGTGTCTGTATTCGATATCGTGTCTGTCGTAGGCGTAATGACTGGTGAAGAATCGAGATTGGACGAGGTCGTTCTGGACAGGGAAAGCCTGGTATCAAGGTCGCCAATGGAATCGAAGGAGGGAATCTCAAAGGAATCAAAAGATGGGAGTCTAGGAAGTTCCTTGTTGAGAGAAGGTGAGTTGCGCGGCAGCGGCGGGCGGCTGCTCAAGGAGGACATCGATTGGAGCTGAGGCGAAGAATGAGAGCGAGGAAAGTTGGTGGGAGAAAGCGAGGCAGTGGTTGGCGCCATGGTCGGTCGGTGGCACCTCGTCAGATGCAAAGGACCATGTGTAATGGGTTTAGACTTTGCGCTTGGTGTAGACGTAGACTGGTGGAATGGTTACGGCTCACGGCAGGGTACAGCACAGCAGCTAGCAGCTTCCGCTCCGGACACCCTGACGAGATGTTGATGTCGGCGTGACGACGGCCGTGACGGATGAATTTAGGCGTATCTAAACATTACCAACGACCGACATATGGTGGGTTGTGGATTGTGCTGCTGCGCAGACAACGGAATGTGACGGCAGCGGGAGGCTTCAAACGGCGCTGGGGTGGATCGGCTATAAGACGGGCGGCTGTAGATGGGACGGGCGACTACCGTCACCGCAAGAGGACAGGGAGGAATGCGGATGTCGTATGGCCGGAGCGATGCACAGGACCGGAGTGCGGGATTCGAAGGATGAAGGGGGCGGAACGGAAGAGAGCCAGAGGGCAAGCGAATGGTGGCCGGAGGGAGGAAAGAGAATGTCGTGCAGAAATGTGGTTTTTTTTTCTGGAGCTTGGGTGGCGGAGGTCTTTAAGATGGTCTGCGATTCAGATTATACACAAGCGCGGGCCTAAAGCGAAACAGGCACGACGGGATGCGCAACAAGGGCGAGCGATTGTTGGATATGGTTCAAAGAAAGAGGGCGGGCCACGGGCAAATTGAGCCTGGTGAGGCTGTCGTAGGTGGGACGAGATTCACAGCGGGCAGCTACGACGGCGACCAGCACAGCCCACGCAACCACGGGCACAAAGACGGTTTCAAAGCAAGTGAGTAAAAAGAAAAAGAGAAAGAGAGTGAGTGAGTGAGAGAGAGAGAAGGAGAATAGTGAAAGAAAGATTAAAATTCGGGCTCGCACGGAACATGAACCATACAACGTCACAGCCAGATCAAAGGAGGAGAAAGCGGGGATTGCGTTTTGGACGGGGGCCATCAGCTAACTAAGTTGATGAGCCAGCCCCAATTTACAGGGAGCCAGAGGAGGCCTACCTAGGTACCTAGGTACTAGCGACGACAAAGGAAGCGAGCCAGTTGTTCTACAGGCGACATGACAATGCTGTGTGGTGCGCTGCGGCCAGCGCGCGGCCGAGTCAAGTCGGGGGGGCTCTTTGCTGCAGGGGAAAGCTACCTAGCTCTCGCAGCGAATGAATCCGGGCGCACGAGCGACGTCTGGCGGACGATCGGACCCCTTTGGAAGGCCCTTTTTTTCAGGTCACTTGGTAAAATACTTACAGGACAAACCACACTAACGGGGCGGCGGGGAGACGAGAGGGATTGGTCCTACATTGGCCCCCAAGGGTCGCGCCGAGCCCTGGGCGGCTTTTCCAGCGCTACACTTGTACGCGTACCAGGAGGCCAGCCAGTTGCGCAAAGCAGAGAGAGAGCGGTTCCCTCGTGGCCTGTGCCATCGTGGCCGCCCGGGTTGTGCCTCGAGTTACCCAATGCTCACCATCAGCCCGTCCCAGAGAGGATCCCTTCAGGCCCTATCAATGGGCAGGCAGCCGGAGGAACCGCGAAAAGAAAAAAGAGGGTGCAGATCATGCTAATCTGCACAGCGCGCCGACGCAACCATGGGCTTTTTTTTTTTTTTTTTGCCTTTCGGGTGGGTTTGCCCGCCACCCATCTTTTTTTAATTTTTGCGCCAGACATGTTGGTGTGTACCTCTTTGGGGAAAGCTCATGGACCGATATATTAGCTGTGGCCCTTGTCCAGCTAGCTAGCTCAGCGGGGGGAGGAGATGACTAGTATTATCAGCGATGACTTATCATCAGCTCGGGATATCACTTCATCTGTAATACAAAATTGCGTTGCATCCAGCGGCGCGGCCGGCCGTGAGGCAGGCCCGATGGGATGGGTTGCAGCTCGCAGCTGAGAGAACAATAGATGACTGACCCTCCATCTCACGAGTTGGTCGGTTTCCAGTTCTCGGGGTGAGTGACTGGCGCTGGACACCAGGCGGAATTGTGCCCTTTGTGGAGAAGGACCATCTTGACAGCCAAAAATTTCCTCTGTGCTGTCAAACTTGGGCGGCGCGCCTACAAGGGACACATTGCTGATTGCTGCGGCCCATCATGCGTTGTCCAGGGGGGCAGAGAGAGAGAGTGAGTGGGCGGGCGTCCCAGCTGGACAAGCTCGACGGAGATGGCCTCTTCCGTCCCATCCGGGGCCATGCTCGTTCTCTTTGCTTCGTCTCTGCTCAATTCTCCATTGATAATCATATGCGACTGTCTCAAGTCGATCGAACAGTGACATGCTACATATCTCGGAATACCCAGTACCCATGTTGCCATCCACCTCCAGGTTCGAGAGAGGAGCTTCTTTCTAGCTGGTGCAACAGCAGTAATAAAACGCCACGAACCTTTTCTTTTTTTCTTTTTTTTTTTTTTTGGCGCCGCCCCTCTCTCGGTTTCTGTGTCTCTGGTGCTGGCATTCCCAACTAGGCGAGGCTAACTCGATGGGCTGTTAACACAACCACTCCCGGACATCAATCCTCACCCACCACCCCCTGTGGCGTCGTACCAGCGCTAACTTTAGACCTGTCCCATCTCTTCCTTCTTCTAGCCGTTCCCAATCTAACAATGTGGTGCCAAATACGTCACAGCCCCAAAACCCATCCCAGCACACATGGGTAAAATCGGCCAAGTTGATTGGCATCTACAGAAAAAGCTGGACTGCAAGACCAGATGAGTTTCATCAGCTCTCAAAAGAGAGTTGAACGGAACCTCGCCAAAAGGCGCGGCATGGTGCCAGTATGGCGAAATACTGGCACATGCTCACATTAAGCCTCGCATTAATCTGTACCTTTTATGCAAATTAACATGCGCTTTCGCCACTCGCGGCCAAAGTGTCTTTTCTGTCATGAAGAGCTCCAGTCAAATCCTCGCTTGGGTTTGCGCTCAGTCTCAGCCGCTGCAGGCATGCGCTGCGCACAGCCACTCGTGCGACCAAACCACGGATAAAATGCAACGCTCCTGATACCTTGCGGTGAGCCCAATGTCTTCGCAGCGGGCACCCTCTTACGAATGCCATTTGCAATTCCTTGTTCCGTCGCATGTGCTAGCCAGCGTGCGAGTACGGCCCGCCCGTTATTCACAGAGGGTAGCATCGACGACGGCGTCGACGTGCATCGGCCCCTCTTATGCCATGCAAGCTCGCCTCTGCATCCTCTTTCTTCTTTTTCTGCTCCTCGTGAATGAGTAATGAACATGGGCCTCGAGTGTTTGTCGTTTTCATCAGGGTGGAATTAGCAACGACGCCTCGGCCAACTGCTGCCCCCCAGTTTGCACTCACCCCTGCCCGACTATAAGTGACAAAATATTAAGACGGGGTGGCTTATTTTTTCTCTTGGAGCAAATTACAGATACAAGATGAGCACGTTGAAATTGATAGCCCACGCCAATCAAAGAGGAGCTGTAGAATTCATACCCAGTTGCCGAAGCTGCCGGGACCCGTGGTTCTTCCTCCATCCTTGCTCGGGTCCCTATATCATAAGACTCAATCTCAGAGGCGATGCATCTATAATGGACTGATACTGCGGTTCCACATACATAAGCCATGTGTGCTATAGATTCTTGCTCCTTTTGACCTACTCAGCCGGCCACAGTTTCCCCTGCCCGCCGTCATCATCTCCAAATCATGAGACAAAGAGAACGCTTGATTCCCGCTCACCTGACCTCCAGACTGTTTATTTGTCGTCAAAAGGTCATTGCTTTTTTTTGTCTCCTAATGCGTAGTAAAACATGCAGCATTGTGTATGTTGCTTGCATCGCACGTGCAACACGCTTGCGCTCAATGCATGTCTCGTCTCTCCTTCTTCACCCAAAAACACTGTGATGGATTTACAACACCCAAAAAATGAACAAATTTCTAGTCAGTATACTAATGCACAACCCCAAGACACGATCGTCTCGTTTCCTCTGCACCGTTCTCTTCACCGCCTCCAAAGAAAAGATGTCGTAGTATTGCTTGCCGTGCCAGCGCAAAGTACGCCACCACCGTCACGACAAATCACAATTGCCTGCTAAAACATTCCATTCAAAATCCAAGGTAGCACAGTTCCTTTGAGATGGGGATTAAAAATTTACTGACCGCAGCCGGGGTTTCTCCGAGGTCCGCTTAAACATGATGTACCCTAAAGCTGGCTGGCCGAACTGCTGTTCGTGTTAGTCGCTCGGCCTGCTTGCTCCTTACGTGTGGCGGCGGCCAGAATCAAGTCACTCGCCAGCCTTAAATGCGGCCGGTCGCAGCAGGCCAAGGCCATGCCAGCCCAGAGGGGTGAACTGGTCTCCTGCTGTAGGATAAAAGGGACCGTCCGCTCCATGCCAAGGCCAGAGGAAAAAGTGACAAAACAAACACACATGCAAACACTGAGCACGGAAACTACACCATCCATCTTCATCTCAACCATTTAGCGCAGCCTCTACACAGCCAATCATGGCGCCTCTCACCAAAGAGGAGCTCGAAAAAACCGAGATTCGGCCTGGCCATCCCGCTTTCGACGCTACGTATACGGCGATGAAGGAAAAAGAAGAAGCAGCGTCGAATGCATCGGTTGCCATCTTTGCCATGGACCCTGCTCAGCATACTCCTACATACCAGATTCCTGAAGATATCGCGTCCAGCGGGCATTTTGCGCCGCGAGCCGTGTTGCCTCCGAAGCTACCTCGGGGTGACTGAAAAAGAATTCAGACTCAGCTTTCTCCATATTATTTCCTTCTTCTTTTCGCGCCCAAAGTCTTTCAAAAGCCCCAGTTAGTTCAGTAGGATGGCGGATCACTCGTGCCAAATAGAAAGCCTCGTTAAGCTCTGCTCTGCCATACCACTCCCGGAAAAGTTGCGCGAATCGGCCTTGTTCACTTGCAGCTGCAGCCAATTCAGTAGAGAACCAGTTACTCAGCTGCTCAAGGCCGGGTTGTTGGTAAATAGCCCACAGCGGAGGTGTGAAAAGTCGCAACGGCACAGTGTGCGCGAATTCCCAATCAATAATCCCTATGATGCTCATATCGCTATCAACCAGGATATTGCACAGATGTAGGTCGGGATGATTAAGGACAAAGGGTTCGCCGACCAAGGTAGTTGAATGCCGTGCAAAGTCATCAAAGGATTGCTTGACTGTGTGAAGGGCGAATAGCTCGTACCGACTATCCGACTCTGAATAGTCTTCGACTGGGCTACAGACCTGGTGTTGCAATACTTTATATTGCGAGAGTATATAATCCTTGGCGGAGGTAAATGAAGGCAGTCGGAGTCGAAGGCTATTTGTTGCGAACGACAGCACGTTGCCAACCGATGGTGTTGGAGCCACGGCAGGTATCAAGGAGCCTAGCTTGTCTAACTCCAGGCATCGGAGTTGTGCTAGGTAGTCGAATAGCTGCCGGAAAAAGGCCGTTCGTGCTACGCCATCAGCGTTTAGTAAGCGATCAGGCATAAGTGGTACGCCATCAATAAACTCAGATATAAGAAATATCTGGCTTTGTGTTTTATCGGCGGTTAGAATCGCGTCATTGCCGAACGCGTAGACGATTGGCACTGGAATTGACGTTGGCGAGCGGATGTAGCTGGGCGTGTTAGCGTGTTGTTCTGGGGGTGGGGCGAGGGCATGTACTTTAGCGTCGCGACTTCGCTCTGTACCTTCTCCCAAGGCTGAAAGAGGCGGGCATAATCGGGATGCGGATGGTCCATCTGATACCGTCTTCGAATTCCACAAAATAGCAAACATTGAAGCTGCCAAATAAGCGATAAAATAGTTTGCAAGGCTTGCCATCATTATGATGTGACGCGAGAGCTTCTATGGCTTCTGGCTGCAGAGCTTGTATAAAAGCGTTAGCTGCGTCCCTGAGGGCCTTTGGTGCTGGTGGAAATTCGTCGCCGCTGCATTCCACGTCGACGATTTTCGTTCTATATTTCAGCCTACGCCAAATGGCGAGCACAAAGGATCGTGCAGAAGTCCACACGGACAGCAAAGCACGAAGGAGATGCATGCTGTCCCGATCTTGTTGACTCGAGCAAGGCGTCGCACGCAGAATAGGGGCAGCGAGGTTCCACACGGAACGAGCCAGCGAGTTGGTTAGTCAGCACCAATCCCAAGCCTGAGGTCAGAGATAACCTGGCCGAGCTCCACCCAGTTGACCTGACCGAGTGAGGCTTTAACCGATTTTCCCCCGAGGTAGGGCTTGTACTGTAGTACTATTGGCTCCAGTAAGCAGGGATCTACGCTTTGGACAAAAAGCTCGACCTCCGTTTATAAACAGTCGTAGTAGAGTTCGGAGGACGTGGTGAATGAGCTCGGTGCCAGTGGATGGGATGGGTTCCCGGCATTAGTGATTAGCGGAACTGTCCTGCCTCTTCGGGGCCAAACCCAGCATCCCTGAAACAGCGTCGGGGAGAAGGTCAGCCTACCGGGATGTGGCTCGCCCTAGCCGGCTTTAGTCCTGGTTTGCCAGAAGAGCCCGACATCACTACTCTCTGTCTTCCTTCCTATTTGAGAAGCTTATTCCCATGCGATTTTCAGCCACGATTGATCGTTAACGGCAGGTGGCCAACCCGTTGAGGTCAAACCGGGGCAGAAATCATCTTGGTACGAGGCGGTACCGGAGCTACGCTTCTTCATCTAATGATCTTCGGCAATTAATTGCCGCCCTCCCTGGATGGACCTAGGAGTCGATATGCCATGCTAACTTGAGTTCTCCGGCACTAATAGTCACTGCCGGAGACCTTTTGGTAAGCTTGCTAGAGTACGAAAGCGCCGACAAGGCTCCCTATGAACTGCTGGTAAGGCCGGTCGGGACTTATTCGCAACATCTACCGCCTCGTACCGTTGAGAACGCAGCTGGAAAAGGGTCCCTGGTGTAATTCTATTTGGTAACGAATATCCTAAAGCACATAGTACTGTCTCTTAGTCGGCCATCGCACACAATAGAACCTTCCTTTTTCATGTTCGGCAATACTTATCTTAGGACCTTGATGTGACTGATTACGCTGATTTACATAAAACCTTTACTGGCTAAATTCAACCGTCATCGCCTCCTTCTTACTATAGCATAGCTTCGAGTATGGATTCTGCACTACCTTGGATCTGATCTTCTCAAGGACGAGACTCGCTAGCGAATGCATTGAAATATAAATTGAAGCCAATATCCGGCTTTGTATCGTCATTTTCTTTTGGATAATAGTTCGCAGCTCTTCGTTTGACCAGGCACCTCCTTCCAATCTTCTCACTGATATTTACCATGAGTTTCCTCAAGCCCTTGCTCTTTCTTGGTGCAATCACCACCATTGCCGCCAAACCTCACCGGGCCTTTGATAATGGAGACCAAAACTGGTGCGGTGCTGTGGAAACGGCCAGCGTAACCTACGTCGAAGGTACCTACAAAGTTCCCGCCGCGAGCTTGCCGGACAACGGAGACTCGGGCACTTTCTATGGCAACTCTCAGTGGGTTGGAATCGATGGATATGGAGGCCACTGTTCAGGCCTGTTTCAAGCCGGTACATCCAGCTATGTAAGTTTGGGCTATACTGCATGTGGATGAAAATGCAACAGCTAGCTAACTGTAAAATCTATATCTAGGTCGAAAACGGCCAGACCAGCTACTATTCGTGGATGGAATGGTACCCTGCTGGCCCTACTAACCTGGATGTTGCAGGTGAGAATACTACTAAAACGTACCTAAATCAAATTCATTCTAACAAAAACACACCAGTTTCTCCCGGCGATGAGATTTACGTGGCCATCCAGGCAACATCGTCGACCACCGGAACCGTGTACCTCGAGAACAAGACCACCGGGCGCTCTACTAATCAGAAGCTTTCCGCCCCCAAAAATGCCCCAATTTGCTTCAAAACTGTTGAATGGATCCAAGAGGACAATGGAGTGCCTCAGAATCCTTACCCCAAGGTCGATACATTTTCCATGACGGGACTTGCCAAGGATAGCAATGGCAACGTTGTCCAAATCAACAACAATGCCATTAGCCTGAACAGCACTCGAAGCGGCGTGCTTCAGTGTGTGCCCTCCATTAGCGATCACACTGTCACTTTTCAGTATGAGGGCTCTGGTTGAGCTAGTCGCTATAAGACGCTGTTCAGCTGATCTGCTCCGTGATCTTACCCAAGGCCATCCATCTCTCTAGTGGAGATGGCTGTAGGTCGGATAATCTCAGATATCCTGTATTGCTTCTGTTATAGTTGAATATAAGATGAATGTGCGTCATTTATAAAAATTCAAATTCAATGCATGTTTTCTACCTTTTACGGCACGGCATTCTCATAGACTCGTTAGACCTGCTTATTCATGACTACGTACTAAAGACTAATCATCCCTCGCGATACTCGTAACATTCTCGTGTTTACTAGGCACATAGTCCCGGAAAACATCAGCTTGCTGGATGACATATGCAACGTAGTCAGCCCTTTCTGTTTCCCAGTGGCTCAATCTGTGCCTCCTTCTCATGACTGATCAGGTACTGCTTTCCGCCTTTGATGGCTCCGAGTTGAGCCTTCTGGTACGTTATCTCTCTCCGGGAGTCCATCCTTCCGGCGATTCGGCGGGCGCGATACAACGCCGCGCATATGGCAAGGTCCAAAGTTTGTGAGGATACAGATCAGGGTGTTGTACTCTGCGCTGAAGCTCACGCCGCAGTATTGGCCGTTTTGCATGGAATAAGCCTGCAGTGTATCATCACTAACAAAACCGACACCTGCGGAACCGTACAATCTGTCTGCTCGGTAGCAGCCAGTGTCCTGTGTGATGACTAAACAGAAGGCGGCAGCGCTGCTACTGCAGCTGTCCGGATCGTCGAAGAGCTCAACATCCGCGGCGGTGGCCGTGCATGTAATAGAGAGCCAAATGGCAAGCTGCTTGAGGGTCAGAACCATGTTGAATAGGTGGTTGGTTAAAGAGGATACTGTTCAGCAGTAGATGCCAGTGCCAGGCGACCTGACTCAGCGTAGTAAATGTGCGTGGCTCTGAAGTGTGGGAGAGGGAACTGGATCTGACTTACTGCAAGAAGGGTAAAGGGCGAATTTGTATAGTCGTCGAACAAAAGGACGCGGTAGAGTATCTCGCAGCGGGGAGTGCAGGATTTAATTTATTTTGGATTAAAATAAGAATAGACTTATAAGTAATATTCTCTTACTAATATTTAGTTCTTAAGCTATTTTACTCTTGTATACTATACACTAAATAGACTAAGTAGCTTTGTTATATTTACTATATATTTTTAATGGTTCTTGGCATACAGAATTTCGAATATTTTGTATCGTGCGTTGGAGAGCATCGGCAAGAATACAAGCATTAACCAAGTTTGTAGGTCTCAAATATAAATCTCGCAAAAGCAAAGAATGGTAATCTGAACATCCCAATCTCCTTCATCTACCCACAACGTGGACTTGCCCCTCCAGCTCCTTTGCTTTTTCCTCCCTGCGCAAGCTAATGGGGCATCTGGTGCACACAAAACCCCATTTGCGCGAGTAACCGGAGGATACTGTCCTTGAACCGGAGCCAATTGTCCTTGAGCCGGAGTCAATTGTCCATTAAAGTAGCGGTTGCCCTTGGAAAGAATGCTCTCTCCCTGTCTGCTTCCGGAAACACAAGTCTCGACCTTGTCTGGTTTGGGTAAGCCGGGCCACTATGTCTTGCTCCTCCGCATGCGTTGGATTGCTAGACATGACTGGCATTTGCGCGATTGTAAGTAAATCATAATTGCTGAACTACCGTGAACAGTAGAATACACTCCAGGATTCGCGCATCAATGGCGGTTTTTGTACTGTGAATAGTATATATTTCTTCTACTTGTCATGATAAACCGCTACTAATTTCAAAAAGAAAATTCAATCATTCGCCCGACTCATGATATTTTGTAAAGTCTTTTTCGGCCTCCTTTTGTGGCTATCAAACTAGCACTGTAGTCAAAGCGGTCATCCTCTACTTCATATCCATCAAAGTCATTTTCAACCTCATCAAGAGCTACCATCTCCTAGGCGCCAAACTGCTTGACAATCTGCGCGACCTTGTTGGCCAACTCATCCGCTTCCGCACGCGAGGCAGCCTCTGCGTAGACACGGCAAGCGTTCTCGGTACCACTGGCTCGGGCAAAGGAGCGCGCCGACGTGTATTTCCTAACACACTCGTCGATAGCGTCCTGTGCTCCATCCGGCTTGGCTAAGCGACGCTCAGCATCCGTGGCCTCAAAGGCATCCTTGTTGGCCACCTCGACGCGGACCAAGCGGTTGGGGAGATCTGTGTAAGTAGTGGCCCAGTCCTTCAGAGTCCAGCCCTTGTGGGCAAGCACGACTTCAACCATTAGCATGTCGGAAATGGCATCACCGACAGTCTGGTTAATCAGGTCGCCAATGGCAGCGAGAGTCTCGAGGGCGTCCTTCTGAGCAGGAGACTGGGGCTGCTTTTCACCAAAGAGGCGCAGAGCCTCTTGCGAAAATACGACGGTACCGTGGCCGTTGGCCTCAAAGTAGACACCAATATCGTACTGGCAAGCGGCGTGGTGCAGGTGCTTGACTCCAGTGGGAGTGAAAACGACGGGAAGCTGCAGAAGCTTCTCGATATACTTGGTGCTGGCTCCGTTGGCGTATGCTGTCTGAATAACACCGATGCGGAGGTCGTCTTCGAGGCCGGCTGAGCGAACGAGCTCGCCGATGAAGGAAGCGCAAAGCGAAGAAATACGGTCGCCGTCGAGCATGAAGAAGCCGGTGTCGGGGTCAATCCAGTAGTAGATGAGACGGTCAGCATCACCGTCAAAAGAGCAACAGCGGGCGCCGGGAACGGGCTTGGGGCTGGGAGGGTTGCGCTGTCTCGTCTTGACAAAGTCGGCGCCACACTAGACAATTAGCACGAATTGACGAGGTATTAGTTGTTGCGAATCTACTCACGTCGAGATTCAGAACTTCAGGTCGCAGCACATCGTCGTTGACAACCTTGACGTTGAATCCGGTGACATCCTTGGGAATCGACTTGAGAAGCTCGGTAAACTTGGGTCCACCGACACCGTTGGCGCAGTCAACAATGAGCTGGCCCTGGACCTTGCGTCCACGCAGAGCACGGACAAAAGCCTCAGAGAGCTTCTCATAGTAGCCAGCCTCGCTGACCTTGCCATAGGACTTGGGAGTGCCCTCGGTGTTGATGCAGCGGACCAGGTAGTGCAGCTGAGGGGTGGTGAGGATCTTGAAGTCGGTGTGCTCCGTGCCGGTGGCGTCGAGGGCGTCGGCCAGGGCCACAACGAGACCGTGGCCAGAGGGGCGAGTGTCTCTGCCGTAAATGACACGGCCAGGGGCCTCAAGATCAACCTTGAGCTGCGTAGCGAGGGCCTTGTAGGTGGCGAAGAGCTCCTGGTCGGTGGCGCAGTTGACAAGCTTGGTGGCATACACTTCCCATTCCTGCTCCAGCATTTCGCCCATGGGGTCGACAATCTTGATACCGTTATCGGGGGCAGGGTTGTGACTAGCAGTGATCATGACACCAATGGCCTGACCGTTGAGCTTGCGACTGCGCAGGCCAGCAAGCAGACCGACACGGAAGCTGACGCTGGGGAGCAGGTCGGCCTTCATGCGAAAGCCAGCCGTGCCATACTGGTAGACATGGCCGGCGGTGATGGGGTACTTGGCAGACGCCGCGAGCACCTTTTCATCCATGGCTGCGACAGACGTTACTTTGGCTAGAGTAGATGTTGAATCGAGGTCGATGGAAGAGCGGGACGCGAGCAGCTGGCGCGGGGTTTTGGAGGGGTATGTAGCAGTATATGAAGCTATGGAACTTGAGCGCAAATCAGCAAAACAGGTCGAGCGAATAGCACCGGCCATGCAGACGGATCAGGGGCAAGATGGCGAAACTCACAGGAAAGGAAGCACGAGGAATTATATAGACCAGAGATGGAAGGAACCAAAAAAGGGTTCTGCTGATGGCACCGCCGTTTACTGGTACTGGTACAAATGGAGGAGGAGAAGTCGTGGACCCCACAGCAACGAAGGGAAAAGAGGAGCTCTGGGCGCTACGGGCAGTTATTTTTTGGCGTGATGGACGTCGAGGGAAAATACGTCACAGACTGTGTGGGCTGGTGGCCGCTCAGCAGTGTTTTAGGGTACGCATGCGGTTCTACAGCGGGCGACGGTGCTGTGACAGGTTGCACAAGGGCTCTGTACGAGGCGTGAGCTCATGCGCCACGCTCGATTTAGAAATGCCACTGCTCGGTTGGGACGCTCCGCACAGGCACAGCGACAATGTGGCGCCGCAGCATTGACACGGTTGACAGGCTGGTACGAGGGTGTACCAGTGCTTGGCGCCACATTGTACGAGCAGTTGCTGCCACCATTGCGGCGAAGCAGGCCAAGCGTCGGTGGGCTGTCATTGGGACGGCCAAAAACACGAGGGCCATTGTATGGTGGGGGGATGGCAGACAGACGGACGATTCACGGGTGGCTGGCGGTGTCTGAAGCGCTTAATGCTGGATGGGGGTCAATCACGCTTGAGAGCAAGAGAGGGATGGGTAGCACGGGTTTATCAAGAAAACACAAAAATTGACACCTTCAAATACACAACCAATAACACCACAACGTGTGACAGACATCAGCCAAGCAATACAGATGAGACGCTACCCAAACGTCCGCATTCGTAAAGCTTCGCCGGATGCTGACAAACTTGGTGTGGCTGCTGAGGCACTTTTTATTAAGCCTAGCAACTGGCGCCGGGAGGTTCACAGCGGCTGCTACGCCGGATAACTGTAGTCATATTCATAATACATTACAATAACAAGAAATATGGCCGAAACCACGTTTCTCCGATTTTTCCGCGCTCAATTGGCTCGTATCATGTGTCCGTCGTGAAACAAGGAGCTCTTTGGGCGACCGGCATTTGCGGCGGTGCCGGAGCTGCTGGGTTGGGGGTTCCCGCAGCATACCCATGTACCTTGGCCCAAACCGTAGGGCCGCCACAGGGGCGACTTGCAGGCCGCTACAGCGCCGGCGGCCACAAGCTCCAGCGGCTTTTGCATGTCCGCCGCTGCCGGTGCGTCATGGCCCCTCCCCGGCGTTCGTTGGGCAAACCGTCGTGGAGGATGCGTTTCGTCTGACGGCAGCATCGCATCTGACACGGCGTCTTGGTTGCGTCCAGGGCATGTAAGAATAATGTGTCAAGCTGTATTGGAGGCGTGAATCGGCAGACGACAACAGCGAGCAGCTCCCCGAGAAGCCATAAGTGCCTCTGCCAGCTAAATAGTGGAGTGAAGACAAATGTTGGGAACGTCACAGCACAATCACAACAGCGTATCGCCGCCGGTCCTGCGACGTCTGTAAATCTCTCAATATCATCCCAGCGTCCAGATACACTCAGCCGCCGCTCCGTAGCGTGGAAAAAAAAATCTCTCCTGCGGCGATTGTGATGACACTCCCACCCTCGCCCTGCTGCCCCGCCAATCCAGTGCCCCCATCGCTAATTGAACCCGCTTTTTCCTTACCCAGCACGGTCATACAAACTTCAACCTCGTCAACCTTTTCTTTCTCTTGCTCCTTCTTCTACTCTTCTTCTTCATCTTCATCTTGTCCTCCTGGATCCTGCGCTTGTGCTGCCTGATCCTGCTATCCTTCCACCCATATACCCTCCCACACCTCGATACATCACAGCCATCATGTCTGGTCCTGTGTAAGTCTCCCCTCGTCCTCCTCCCACTGTGCTATCTGCTCTTATCTCGACTACCCCACCACCCCGCCGAGAGCTGTTGGACACGCTCAATTTCCCGCACTCGGCAGCAAGCACACATCGCCAGTTTTTCTTGGTGTTTTTGCTTCTCTGCTGATTCGCGGGGGCTTGCTCGTGATTTGCGGCGTTTTTGAGCAGATTCATGGCTTCCTGTCCTATTGAATCGCCCGCTCACTGCTGAGCGGTAGTGCTCGACTCGCAAACATCAAGCTCGGCTCCAACCACAGCAGCAGCCCCTCCTCTGCTACTCCTGCCCCTGATAGTGCTCATCCCGTCCAAAATGCTAACGATGCTCCAAGCGCGGATCTCGGCCTCATCGGCCTTGCTGTCATGTAAGTTCTAGCCTATCCCGGAACCCCCGCTACGCCCTTCAACCTGCTAACCTTGATGTGCAGGGGACAGAACCTGATTCTCAACATGGCCGATCACGGCTTCACCATCTGCGCCTTCAACCGAACCGTCTCCAAGGTCGACCGCTTCTTGGAAAACGAGGCCAAGGGCAAGTCCATTGTCGGTGCCCAGTCCGTTGAGGAGTTTGTCTCCAAGCTCAAGACTCCCCGCCGCGTCATGCTCCTCGTCCAGGCCGGCCAGGCTGTCGACGACTGGATTGAGAAGCTTCTGCCCCTCCTGGAGAAGGGTGACATCATCATTGATGGCGGCAACTCGCATTTCCCCGACTCCAACCGCCGCACCAAGTACCTCGCCGGCAAGGGCCTTCGCTTCGTCGGCTCCGGTGTTTCCGGTGGTGAGGAGGGTGCCCGCTACGGTCCCTCCATCATGCCCGGCGGTGACGAGGAAGCTTGGCCTCACATCAAGGACATCTTCCAGGGCATCTCTGCCAAGTCTGACGGCGAGGCCTGCTGCGAGTGGGTCGGTGACGAGGGTGCTGGCCACTACGTCAAGATGGTTCACAACGGTATTGAGTACGGTGACATGCAGCTCATCTGCGAGGTAGGCTACATCTCAAAGTGCAATGTAATTCTTCGCTAACATGCCCAGGCCTACGACATCATGAAGCGCGCCCTCGGCCTCTCCAACAAGGAGATTGGTGACGTCCTCGCCAAGTGGAACAAGGGTGTTCTCGACTCCTTCCTCATTGAAATCACCCGCGACATCATGTACTTCAATGATGACGACGGCACTGCCCTCGTTGAGAAGATTCTCGACAAGGCTGGTCAGAAGGGTACCGGCAAGTGGACTGCCGTCAACGCCCTCGACCTCGGCATGCCCGTCACCCTCATCGCTGAGGCTGTCCTGGCCCGCTGCCTGTCTGGCATCAAGGAGGAGCGTGCTGTTGCCTCTACCAAGCTTCAATACGTTTCCCGCAACAGTGGCAAGTTTGAGGGCAACAAGGAGCAATTCCTCGAAGACCTTGAGCAGGCTCTCTACGCCTCCAAGATTATCTCGTACGCCCAGGGCTTCATGCTGATGCAGGAGGTATGTTTCATTTCCATCTACTTTATCAACTCGATCTAACAAATTTCAGGCCGCCAAGGAGTACGGCTGGAAGCTGAACAAGCCTTCCATTGCCCTCATGTGGCGTGGTGGCTGCATCATCCGCTCCGTCTTCCTCAAGGACATTACCGCCGCCTACCGCAAGGACAATGACCTCGCCAACCTCCTCTTCGACGACTTCTTCAACAAGGCCATCCACAAGGCCCAGCCCGGCTGGAGAGACGTCGTCGCCCAGGCTGCCCAGCTTGGTATCCCTACCCCCGCCTTCTCTACCGCCCTGTCGTGGTTCGACGGCTACCGTACCAAGGACCTGCCCGCCAATCTGCTCCAGGCTCAGCGTGATTACTTTGGTGCTCACACCTTCCACATCAAGCCCGAGTTTGCCAGTGCCAAGTACGAGGCTGGCAAGGACATTCACGTCAACTGGACCGGCCGTGGTGGCAACGTCTCTGCCTCTACCTACCAGGCTTAAGTGGTTGTCGTTTGCGGGTTGAAAAAAAAATGAAGAAATAATATAGTAAAGAATGACGAAAACTGGCTTTTCTGAAATTTATTGAATTAATATACATAAATCGTCTACGTGATTCTCACATACGTGCATGCACTTGGTAAAAATGTCTCCCTATCTTCATGCACCATAGTCTTTGGGATAGAAGATTTCAGGTGTTTGGTAATAGTAGGGAGTTCAATCTTGGCACGATAGAAAATTTCCTTCAGCAATTGGAGCACCGAGTAAGAAGCCCACTGCTGTACACACTGATGCCGTCCTTTTCAGGATCACGTTCATGGTCACGTCACATTGTCACCGTCACCGATGGCACAGTGCCTACGGGTCATCAGAACATTTCTTGCTCATCAATTATACTTCGTAGTCGCCGACGTTCGGTCCCTCGCATCGATTCGCGTGCGGGTGTTTTCGCTCGAGCGCGCCGCTCCTCGGTGTAGGAGTCATTGGCAGCTCAGTAAAAGAAGAAAACTCGACCGCCAATGGCAAGGCCAGAAGTCAAACACGGCGAGAAGCAAAAGAGTGCGTAGAACTTTTATCCGGATGTGATGGTTATAGGAAGAAGAGAAGGGAAGGACTGCCGTTTTTGGTGCGGAAAGTTTTAACGGCCCGCTCTGGCATGGGTAGCGGTGGAACATAATTCCGTGGTGTCTACAGGGTAGGCCAGCAACATCGGGAAGAAGGCAAGTTGGAAGAGTTTCCACGACCTTCTACGAAGAAAAAAAATGGATAAAACAAATCTTGATTTAGATGAATGATGAGTAGATGAGAGGTTTGAGCAAGCCACTGACCGTGGTGGCAGAGGGCTGTCGAGACGGACGAGCAATGTACGGTGGCATGACTTACACGAGACGGCAGGCCCTACGCCGTGGAATTGCCGGCCGACATGCATCAGAAATCAAACTCCACTGAGATTCGAATGGCATCCATTTTCTTCTTCTTGTCGGATGATGACGGAGTGGATTAAGTAGCTCTGTTATCATCCAACTTGGAAAAGACTACCAAAAGAGCAATGTTTGATGATGGAAGTGGCTGGACCGTAGTGTCGCTAGACTTGCTCTCGGATGTTCCATGGCAAAAGCATAACTCCTCAACGAGACTAAATTAGCAAAAACTTCAAAAAGCCATCGAACTTAGCACTCTTACGTCTTCCGACCTCGGCTGAATCATGTGCGATGTCATCTTGAGGAATCTTCGGACGAGGACAGCAGAATAACAAGATGGAAAATTTCGAATTGTGTTATCCTGGAATTACGACGAAAATCTGAAACTTGTTTGAATGAGATGAATTTTGTGGTGTCTCATATCATGCTAATCCTTTTCGCGGAAATGACATTTTCAACGATGCTGGACTTGTCATAGTCGGGGCGCGGAACAACAGAAGCATGTGACGAGGCATGGCCGGGATATGCACCACAACAGATGCATGACGACAGGTTCATACAATGTCTCTGCCGAAAAAAATCAGGTTTGGGGGTTTTATAGTTTGTCAACTCGTGTGGCTTCACATCGTGCATGGGCTGCGCCATCGCAGGATTGAGGTCGAATTATACATGTTGACTTGTCCCAAAGCCCACGCACTTCGAGAAACCGTAGGCTGTTTTTAGAATGATGAAAACGAAAAGTAAAATAGAGGAAACAGACGGCCAATTTTCTGTTTGTTTACAATGTACCAGCAGCCGAGTATAGCAATTGGGTGTGCCGGGGGCATCGCGCTAGGCCAGGCACAGTGTCAGCCCTCTGAGCTGTCGCACGGTTGGAGCCGCGCCTAGTGTCCAGATCGAAACCTAGTCTTTCCATCAACACCGCCGCGCTCGGCGAACATCATGGCATCACGAAGCGCATCCGATCCGAGCCAACTTTCCACCAATTGACGCTACCCACAGACAGAGACATGCTTTAGCCTTTGCACAAGGCGCCTGTCTGCCTGCCCCCAATTTCCGTCTCACGCGCGCCATCCCAAGGGGAATAGACTATTGGGGCCTGGGGTCCTTGGGAAACTCTGTTCGCGATGCGCAGACACCTTGGCTCACTCGCCCGCCAGTCCACGAGGATATATAAAAATCTCCCACCCCGGCCCTTTCAGACCTCTTTCCCCTCGTTCACTCCACACTCTTCTCAATTACAAACAAGCCTTCCTTACTTTGAACCACCCAAACCAAACAAACAAACCTACCTCTAAGCAACTTCTTCAAACAACTCTTGGACTTTTGCTTCTACTTTCTACTTTCAATACTCTTACTATCAGCACTGCTCCTCACACAAGCACTTGCTTTGAACCACCCAAACCAAACAAACAAACCTACCTCCAAGCAACTTGTTCAAACAACTCTTGACCTTTTGCTTCTACTTTCTACTTTCAATACTCTTACTATCAGCACTGCTCCTCAGACAAGCACCTGCTTTGAACCCTGCAATCTTACTTGCCACTCACTGGTCACTACTGTTTCATCCAGTGATACAACCATCACCACTACAAACTTACAACAAGGACCAACCACACACAAACACACACAAACCACCATGGCCCACAGGTCTCTCTCGGAGATGGCTTCTGCCGTCGCCTTCAAACACATCAAGTCGATTCTCAGCGTCGGCTTCCTGTCGTACGCCTCCGTCCGCCACATCCTCCTCAAGGTGGACGACGCCCGCCAGCTGCGCAGCATCGAGCTCAACTGCCCGCAGCTGCAGGGCGAGACGGGCGAGCTCTGGATCAAGCTCATCGAGAGCGACTTCCCGCTCGAGGCAAAGGCCAAGCAGCTCGTGGCCTCGGGCCCCGACACGTGGCACGAGGTCTGGGAGCAGTACAAGGTCGCCCACGACCGCTCCCTCCAGGAGTCCGAGGAGAAGCTCCGCGCCGCCTTCATGGGCCTGCAGCAGGACAAGGAAAAAAAGGTCAGCAAGATTGTCGAGGGCCGCTTCCTGCCCTCCGACGCCAAGCGCCCCAAGAAGCGCCTGCCCAAGGACAACACCACCAGCGTCCTGAGCTTTGGCGGCGGCAGCCGCACCAAGACCCTCACTGGCGCCGGCGTCATGCGCAAGGCACGCCGCGAGGCCAAAGAGGTCCGCAGCATCCAGGGCGCCCTCTCGCGCTCCATCGTCGCTCCTATCCGAGTCCTTGAGAAGAAGCATCTCAAGGCACCGCCTCCTGCCATGGTCCAGGAGAGGCGCATCGCAGCCCAGCCAGCCTTTCGCACTCCAGAGGCCGAGAAGCAGCGCGAGCAGCTGCAGCAGCGCACTCTTTTACCTGCTCCTGCTTTTGCTTCTGGCTCTGGCTCTGGCTCTAGCTCCGGTTCTGCTTTTGCTTCCGGTTCTGGCTCTTCGCCGGCCCCAGCCACGCACCCAGCCGCTTCCGCCCGCAAGCTCAGCATGTTCCAGCGCAAGTTTGCCGGCGGCAAGGGCAAGGGCATCGCCAAGTCCTCGCCGCCCAAGCCTCTGACCATCAACACCACCACGACCGCTGCCATGATGAAATCCATCGAGAGCAGATCCGGCACGCCTTCGCCTTCTGCCGCCATGGACGGCCGCCACCAGCAGCGACCCTCCACCCCTACCATGCCGGCCTCGCCTCTGCCCGAGTCGCCCAACACGCGCGAGGAGATTGCCAAGAGCCTATCGCCCCCCGTGCCCGTGCTCCCGCCGCGCAAGAAGAAGCCCGTCAACATCTTTATGAAGCGTCCCGTCAGACGCACCTAGACGGCATCTGGAGCTGTTGTCTCTTGGTCTTGGTCTTGGTCTTTTTTTGGTCTTTTTTTTTGTTTTGCAACACGCAAGCACTCATACACACACACACACATACACACACACACATACACACACACACATACACACACACACACACATACAATCTCCGAGGCGGAATTGTGTTTTCTTTTTTAGATTGTTATCTGGGATTAGAGGCGTTCTTGACCTATCTTGGTGTTGGAATTTTGTCATCTTGGAACCTTGACCAGGTTTTTTGTCGTTGAAATTTGGCATGTCGGAAGCTTGACCATTTTTTTGTTGTTGTTTTTGTTTGACAGATATAGATTATACCTCAGCGATTGAATTTCACTTCTTTTTTGTCTCATCACTTTGAATGCCCCTTTTGTCCCTGTGAATTCGTACATTTCTGTTTTTGTAAAGTCATCATCATCTAGTCTTGACTGTCCAGCATTACCACTCTAGATATACGACTACGATCAAATTCCACTGCTTTTCTGTATCTTCTCTTAAAATGTATTTCAAGTCTCTGTAAATTCGTGATTTTTTTTTTGCTTTGTTTAAGAATCATAATTTGTGTAGTCTTGACTGTCTAGCCTTGCCCACTGTCGAATGGGACCAAACGCCCATCATTCCGTTTGTCGCCATCTTCCTCCCCTCTTCCCGTCCTTTCCCTTTATATAAATCGCTAATGTTTTCATGGTCGCCCCCCTCTCCTTATGTATGTATCTTTCGTCCGTAAAAAAGGAAAAATAACTAAAGGGCTCTCTATTGGCGGCCGCCACGGAGGGCAAGGACGAGATGCAGCGTGTCGCCGCCATTGAGCTCGTAGTCGGCGGCGGTCCTTTCGTCGGTCCTGGGGGCGCGGGCAAGCTTTGTGTCAGTTGAGGGACTCAAAAACGCCCATGGGAAGGGAGGGAAAGAAAAGAGAAAAACGTTACATTTGCTTGCCGCCGTAAATGAGGCGCTGCTGCACGGGCGGGATGCCTTCCTTCTCCTCGACCTTTTCCTTGATCTGGGCGACCTGTTTTCATGTTCGTCGTCAGCTTTCAACCCACGTTTGCAACCAGCCCACCAGAGAAGGAGGGAGACAAGGCAAATATACACACCTTGTAGCTAGGCTCAATGTCCAGCTCAATCTCCTTGCCGGTCAGTGTGCGCACTCTGCGCACGTTAGCGGGGGTTGGTTGTGGCGAGCTGCGCACACGCGTCCTTCCTTACTTGATCAACATGATGGGCAGCTGTGTATCTGTGGTCTGTCGTTGCGGAGAGAGAGGATTTTTTTTCGTTTCGCGTGTAGTATGTGGCGTCGGAGGATGGACAGGGTCAAAAAGGTTGGCCGTTTGCGCGGGACCGTCATCGCTGTGAGGCGGCACAAGGTGTGGTGGGGTAGCTCGCTGGTAGCCGCCTGCCTTGTGCGTGCCTGTGTGACTCCCTGCTGAAAGTGTCGAGATACTGCTTCACTGTGCTAAACTTGCCATTTTCCCCTGTTACTGCTTACATCCATTATTTCACGTGCTGGTGACTGGAGGATTACTTTCACGACGGGCGCATCTCAAGATGGCGTTGTGGACAGCGGCCGTATTCAGAGTCAATATCAAGCTTCCTTTCATCCATATATTGCTATAATACACTCCATACGTTTTGACAAATACAGTGGAGATTTAAATTGTCAGAGAAGCCACGAGGTTACACTCGAGCTGCTCTGCCGTTTTTAATGCGCACCCGCTCCCCTTTCCGCGCCTAGTTCTTCTCCTCCTTATCAAACACGTTCAGGCCGAGGCCGTCAGCGTCGAGCATCAGCCTGTTCTTGGCGCCCGACTCGTTCATCTGCTGGGCAATGAGGCGCGCGTTCTCAATCTTCTTGAGCTCAACGTAGGACTTGCTCTTCTTGATGGCCTCACCAATCAGCTCGGCGGAGCGGGCCTCACCCTGGGCCTTGACGACCATGGCCTGCTTCTCCTGGCGGGCCTTGTCGACGACAAAGGCGGCGCGCTGGGCCTCTTGCTGGGCGACCTGCTTGGCTTCGACGGCGGCGGTGAATTCGGGCGAGAAAGCGAGGTGCTGGCGTTGCAATTGGTAAGCGTCTTGTTTTTTGGAACTAGGGAGGGGAGGAGGAGAGGAGAATAACGTACAGTCAGGGACACATCGTCAAGCAGAATGTTGAAGCGGGCCGCGCGGCGCGACAGGTTCTCGCGGACGAGCTTGGCAACCATCTCACGCTGGGTGATCAGCTGGCTGGCGTTGAACTGGGCCACGACGCTCTTGAGGACCTCGTTGACAATCGAGGGCAGCACGCGCTCGTCGTAGTCGGTGCCGAGCGTGCGGTAAATCTGCGGCAGCGCCTCGACCTGCGGGCGCGAGAGCACACGGCAGGTAATGTTGACCATTTGTAGATCCTTGGTGCCCGTCAGCGAAGCGACGTTGCGCGGCTTGGCTCGCACGTCGTAGACGACGGGCGTCTCGAACCAGGGGATGTTGATGTGTGTTCCTAGCAACCTTGTCAGCACTTTTCATCTCCTCCGCCGGCGCCGCTGTAGAATAGCAAGGCCTAGCCCCCAATTATGTGCTGCTGCTGCTGCTTACCTTCGTTGTAAATCTCCTTGCTAACTCCAGAGAGTCTCTTGTACTTGATGGCGCGGTGACCACCGTCAACGTTGAAGAGCGCGTTGGACAGCACCATTGCACCGCCAATGAGTAGCGCACCACCGAGGAGCGCAGGAGCGCCACCTCGCGGCATCTGAGGGCCTCGTCCGCCCGCTCCGCCCGACGACTGCTGCATCTGGCGCAGGCGGCGCATGGCCTCTTCCTGCCAGTTGTTTGACATGGTTGCCCGGGGGGGATGGTATCGGCTCGGTCGGGGGTATCACAAAAAGCTCCGGAAGGTCGATATAGCAAAGAAACGTGACGATTGCCCGGTCCCCTGCGTTAATTGTCGATGGAGATGGGATGGGATGAGGTCGCGGAGTTATGGAGGCGAGCTTGACAGGCTTGTTGGAGCTTGAACGGCCTGAGGCTGGCTGGTGCTGGTAGGAAAACGGGGCCGAAATTTTGGCGGTGTTTGGTTGGCTCGCCACGAGCTGTGGGCTAACCTCATTAGGCGCGATGTGATGGCTTTAGTTAAAAGACACAAGCGGGAAATCAATTGGGACGGAAATGAAAATAGATAAAAGATTATAGTTCTATGTGAGGTTTTGTTTATATCTCGAGTACATTATTGTTCAAACACGACGCAGAATCTTGTTGCCTAGTTCTGTAGGATTGCTCCATGTACCGCAACATCCTGCACGACCTACACATTCTCGAAAGTCAAAACAAATGCCAGATCTGTTTATCCGCAAAATCCAATGGCAATGGACGCATAGTCGGGCATGGGCTTTCGTGCATACCCGTTGAGCATCCTAAACCCAGCCCGGCAGCTCCGGCCCTCCTCCATCACGTCGTGAACGCCCTCCAGGCACTTGGCCGCCTCCCTCATCGTCTCGCCCGCTGTCACCGTATCGGCGAGGCGCAGCTCCCCTGCCACCTTTTCCATCTCGCAGCGCAGCAGCCAACGCTCCCAGCTCCAACCTCCCACAATGCTGCACACGCCTGCGATGCTGCCGGCGCTGCCCATGGTCATAGCTTCCATCTGATGGACCTGAGATGCCTCGTCAAGTTTTCCCTCGGGGCCAGCCTGAGCAGGCAACTTGTAAAAGTTGCGCTTGGCGCCCATTGGCAGGCAGACCCAGGCACGGCGCGTTTCGGTGAAGCCAGCCCGCGCAAGTCTTCTCAGCCAAAGCTTGGAAGGGTTGGGATCGTAGCCAAGCGTCTTGAGGGAGAAGCCAAACTCGACGCTCTTGGCCAGGCCAAGAGGACCGGCATTCATGATGTCTGAGTCGAGAATGGAAAACTCGAGGTAGCCACCGGGCTTCAGGACACGCATGCATTCGCGCATGCACGTCTCCCATTCATCTTCACCATTTTCGCCGACAAACTTGAGGATGCTGTGAAGCTCGCGGGCGGAAATGAGGTCAAAGTGATTGTCAGCGAATGGAAGGCGGCTAAACTTGTCCACGGCAACCTGGCGGTGGTTGGGTGGTCCACGAATGTTGGCATTGGACAGCTGGCGAATCGCCTTGGTCGTGACAGTGTAAATCTTGGCGTTGGGGTACTGAAGAGCACAGTGCCAGGCCCAGTCACCAGTAGCTTGTCCACCGAGGTCGAGGATGCGAGCCTTGTCACGCGTCGTACCATCTTTACTCACAGTGGCCAAGGAGATTCTCGCCAGTCGCTTCGTGATGGGAGCCCGAATCAGGCGGCCGCCGTTGAGAAACTTGAGAGCGGCGACGTGCCAAGATGGCATGGCAATCTGATTCATGGCCTCCAGCTCCTTTTCCTTGCGAATCTTTTCAGGGTCATCGGTCAAGTTGAGATCACCTCGCACGACGTTGGCGCTGAGACGTTTCTTGGCCGACTGGGGAACGACGCTTAACTGATACTTGCCGAGAAGCTGATTCACGTGAGTCTCACGGAGACCAACACGCTGGCCCTGGAGAGCTTCGAACCGTGGGAGCTGGTGAACAAACACATCCGAGCGTTGTCTGCGTACAATGTAGTCTTGGAACGCGCGGTAGTAAGCTGACTCTTGGCGGAGAAGCGCGGAAGGAAGTCGCTTGGGCTGAGCTGTCGGCAGAATGTGGGAAAAGCGCACCACTTTCTTTTGCGACTCAGACGTCACATTTTCCTGATTCTCTGGCCCCTCGGGCTCCTCGTCGACGTCCTCGGCAATGGTCTGAAGAGCACCATTGTCGGTTGTGTCGACACCTTTGAGGTATGATCGCTGAGCCAGGAGCCAGAGCTCGGTGCGGTCAAAGTTGGAGAGGGCGGCTTTTTGCTGCTTGCGGGCATAGGCAGGATCACAGTCGACCACGATCTCGGTGGGCACCACCTCGACATCAGGAGATGGCGGAGCTACATGGACCTTGTTGAATTCAGATGCCTTGGGGGTCGGGAGAATTGGGCGAGCAGTTGGCATATCGTCTTCGTCATCATCGCCATCATCATGGACTTCGATAACCTGCTCTACAGGCTCAGAAGAAAATCCAGAAATGCGATAGAAGCCCTCTGCAGAGTCGGGACGACTGGGAACAGGTGGAATATCCGAATCAATGTTCCACGGGCATCGGTAGAATTGTTCTGCAGTGGTTGAGGTAGGCGGGGGCATGCCACCCGGAGACTGGCTCGGCGGATGCCATGTATTTCGGGATCTTGGGGACAGGCCAGAGAAGAAACCGCCAGGAGAAGGAATATCCAGTTTGCTCAGCTCGAGAAGGGATTGCCGGGTCGCATTTGAGGTGCTGGGGCGAGGCTGCAAAAGATCTGTCATAAGGCGGAATGGAAGCTGTGACATGGGCGTGTTGGATTGCATCTCCATCTGAGTGATCTCCAAGGGTCGAGAAGCTTCATCCTCGGATTCACCTTCGTTTGAAGACAAAGTGTGAAGAGTAGCAAGTGCACCAGGCTGAAGTCGCACGCCTGTCCAGCTCTCTTCCTGAGAATCTTCGTCGTTGCCAATGACAGGCGTCGGGGGAGAACTCATTGCCGCCAACTGCTCTGATGTCAAACTTCCATCGAGAGAGGGTGGCGCGGACGGGACATGGAGAGCCTGCTGTTGTCCCATGAAGCAAATTTGAGCCGGAGACATGGGCAGCTGCGCTGACGGTGTCAGCGGAACTGGCGATGTGATGTTCTTGAGCCCATCAACAGCAGACCACTCATCGATTTGTTTCGAGGGAATAACGAGGCGTCCGGGGAATTTGGACGTCTGCTCGACCGACTGCTGACCCTTGTTGAAGGACAAGCTCCTGCGCAGGCCGCGGGGCAGGTCGTCTTCTTCATCAGACACGTCATAAATGTCTTCGAACTCGGTGTTATCTGTCGCGACACTAACACGATTCCACGGGTTCGAGGACGTCATCGGAGAGCTGTCGGCAGAGACGGTGGAGGGAGATGATGGAAGAATCGGAGCAGAGAGAAAGTTGACGCCGCGGGGTGTCGGGAAATGGTCACTCATAGGCGAGAACCAGGCGTGCGCCTTGACCTGCGGATTCTGACACGGCATATCGATTTGACCGTCATCGCTGTCCTCTTCTAAGATGGGATTAAGTTGCCTCTTTTGCCTTCGACCCAGCGAAGGCTCAGCGGGCTGGAAGCTGCTGGAGGGCGCGCGGAGAGTCTGGGCCATGTTGAAAGTGTACTATGCTATACCGGATAGCGGACACGAATGACGCTGTCTCGTAGCACCGAAGAAAAATCAGGACAAATAGTAAAGTGGTATCGCGAAAGAGTGATCTGGCGACCGGCGCCAGTTGAGATGAATAGAACGACAGGCTGCTTCGTCAACGAAGCGTCTAGTATGAAGCAACACAAAGGAAAACGAAAAAAAGAGATATTAAACAGAGAGGGAAGAAACGAAGATGCGAGACCAAAAAGGGCGGCCATCTTGGCCTGGGGTGACTGGCCGACTTAAGCACTTGCACAACCCATTTAGGCGCCGAGGGAGCCAAGCCCAGCAAATATGTGCGGTGGCATCCGTCATGGGGTCAGTTGCATGGTAGATGGGGAACTACATGGGCACAGCAACGTCAGCGCAATGTTGAGTAGTGCGTACGGAGCAAAAGAGAATCCCAAGACCTTCCTGTGGGAAGATGGGATGGGATGGGCTCGCCGTGGGGCATCAAGCCTCGTTCGGCCCTGGAGCAGCCAATCGACGATGCTGAGGAAGCGCCGGACTCTGAAGAGGGTGGGAGAGAGGTGAGAGCCACAACTGGGCTCATGGGGCAGGGCTCTGTTCTTGAGGGCGATGTGGCTGCCAGGATATGGGCCACCCATGCACCTGTGTGACCAATGAGGGATGTCGTGAGGAAGCTCGGCGCTTAATTTTCGCTGGCGATGACTGGTTATTGGGCGGGGTCCGTCGACAGTGAGGCATGTCCTAGTTGGTATTCTGAGCACTTTGAACTTGAGCTAAAACGCGTCGAGGTAGCCGTAACTGGAATTAGCTCTGGGGGAGATGATCGATGAACCCGTCGCACGAATGCAGCTCATTGCGTTGCCGCCCGTCGGTAGGTAGCTTGGGGGCCGTCCATCCCGCCATCACCCGTCCAACACCCACCTGTTTGATTCTTGGACCAATCGTCAGTTGATTACTATGGGCCTCTGGGGCGTAGACAGTGAAAGTGCAGAGCGGAGATGTTGATGGAAAGAGGTTTTGCGGGATGCTCTGCATATTGCTCGTTTGCTGACAGGCAGTCAAGCAGTGTAGGTGGCGCGCCGGTGTGACAAAGCGGGATGGATGCATACAGCCCGCCGTGGTCCGCAACATGATCGGTGTAACGACATAGCGTGGCGAGAAAACCGATATAGATTCGAAAAACAGAAATGAGTGTTACAAACGGTAAATCGCAAAAATAGAAATAAATGAAACAAGACCAACCCGATAGAGAAGCTCGAGCTCTACTTCGAGAGTACTGACACGGTCGTATATACGAGAGCGCCACACTACCTACCTAAGGCAGGTTCTCATTATCGCGTCGCTACTTGGTCGAAGAGAGGATCCCGATAATCTGAAATGATATCTGTACAAGAACCGATTGGCGAATCCACAAGAAAATAAACAAATACAACAATAACATAGTGAGCAATCGAAGCCACAACTTTTGTACCAGGTGTCACGCTTGCCGCCCAGGTGGTACAATAAGTGGCAAGACGCCCCAGTAGGCTCGAGAGCTCTGGCGCAGCTCGAAGCACATCAGAAGATAGCTGCACAGCAGCTTCTAAAATACAGAAGAAATGCCACAATCGTTAAAACAAAGATAACAATCACAAGACCTTTTCTAGTAATTTTGACGTCCAATCCCGGGTCGTTGTGTACCGTTGCAGCATCATCCTCTTGTCTCAAGGTCGCCCCACGTCAACAGCTGCCCCTCCAAAACTGATTTTACCCCGCGATGAAGGTCGTCGACGCGAACAAAACCTACAACAAAATTTTCACAACACAAGACCCTGCCTTACCAACGTAATGGCAGATACAGAGCAAGGAGATACTCCCCAGGAGCCCCAGGCACGCATTGTAACATATTGCGGAGGTACGTCGCCGAACCGAGCCGTCACAGCGCCGAGCCAAAAACAAAGCAAGTCACGCGAAGAAATCTAACAAATATTTTTCTACAGTCTGCACTCTGCCCCCCGAGGTATGTGCTGTTCCACTTCTCAACCGCGACTCGATCGATCTACGGAGAAAAAAAAACCCAAGGATGCTAACGATACGGAACCGCAGTACTGCGAATATGGCGGCACGGTAAAGAAGTGCCAGGATTGGCTGCAGAGCAACCAAAAGGCCATGTACGACAGGATATGGTCAGCAGGTTCGTTGAACCCCCCTTGCCACAGTTCCAATCACTCCTGAGGAAAAAGCTTGCTCACACACAATCACAGAGGCACTCGAGGCTGCCACGGCGTCCCTGTCGGTCGAGGCTCAGAAGCGCGCTGCTAAAGACGCCCAGAAGAAGACGGCCAAGGCCGAGGCCGCCGAGGCCAAGCAAGCCGATAAGCTCGCCAAGAGCGTCATTACGATCAAGCGCATCGAGCGCAACAAGCGCAAGTTTGTCACGGCCGTCATTGGCCTCGAGACGTTTGGCCTGGACCTGAAAAAGGTAAACTACTTGAGGGGGAATTCTGCTTTTCTCTTGACACACCTGAAACTAATACATCAACTCTTTCTTTTGAAAAATAGTGCGCCAAGGACTTTGGCAAAAAGTTTGCCACGGGCTCGTCCGTCACAAAGGTTCCCAGCGGCGGCGAGGAGATTGTGGTGCAGGGCGACGTGAGCGACGAGCTCGAAGAGTTCATTCTGGAAAAGTACAAGGATATACCCGAGGACAATATCGAGCTGGTGGACGACAAGAAGAAGAAGAAGGCGGCGGCCGCCGCCGCGGGTGGCAGCTAGCGGTTGAGCCGCAGACCACGCAAGAGAAGATGATTACAGGTTTTCAGGACTACAGAAGCAAAGCATAAACATTTTCCATTTTGCTAAGATGCCGATCCGACTGAACCAAGATCGCTGTGCTTCCCGAGCGAGAAGTTCCTTTCCTTTCAAAAAACGCCGTATCATGCCACCAAAGAAGAAAAACGCAACGTAGAACAAAAACGCCGATTCGAACCCATTCCCAATAAAAAATAAGATATTATATCCTCATCCCCAACCCCATCCCTCACGTACGCTTGCGGAGAACTCTGCCAGAGCTGCTTGTTGTGGCAGCCGTGGCCCTACTGTTGGCTACGCCTTTGCGAATGCTGCCCATGACTGATTTTTTCGTGGTTGCCGTGCTAGCCTTGGACGCAACCGGCTTGCGCACCACGGTGGCGTTGCTTGCCTCGCTCGTCTCACTGTGAGCACTGATCCGGCGTCCTGTGCGGGTTGCCGGGCGAGCAGGCTGCTGCTTCGCCGGAGCCGCTCGTCGCGTCTTGGCCGCGCTGGCGGGCGCAGGGGGCGCGCCGCGTGAGCTGGCGGTGGACGACGTGGTGAGCTTTCTGGTGCTTGCCGCGCGTGCGGCCTTGGCCTTTTCCACCATGTTGGACAGCATAGTCGTAGCCGAGGCGGCAGAGCGCACGCCGCCCACTTTCAAGGGCGAACCAGGCCTGCTGAGGTACGACTTGGTGGGTGACATGGCGATTTCGCGGTTGTTTAGTCGCGAATTGGACGATGTCGGTGACAAGATCTGTGTTGGGCGAACCGCGTTGTCTTGCATGGCAGCGCGTACGCGCTTCTTCATCGTTTCGCCACCAATTTCGTTTTCCTTGTCGATGCCAGATATTTCGGTACTATGCACGTTAGTATATGGCAAGGCAGAGTGTTGCAACAAAACACGTACCTAACACGCTTGTTGCTGCGAGCGGTGTTCGGGCGCGAGCTGTGTTTTTGAGCGGCGGTACGCGACAGGGGACCATCCTTGGCCGGCACAGGAGGCCGCAAAGCTGCCTGCTCCTGATGGAGATACTTTAGAAGCAAATCTTCCATCTTCATTTTTCGTAGCGCAGTAGGGATCCGGTTGATGCGGATTTCTATTCGCGATCGAAGGCCCTGGGCTTGGAGGTTGTATTGGGCGCGAAGGCGTCTCGCTCTCTCGGTGACTATATAATTAGTTTCGTCACACAATATATCAAGTGTAGAATACGCACTCTCTAGTTGTAGATTCTCAATCAAAGCCATTTTTTGGGGTAATGTGACGCCAGCTTTTCTCTTCTTGATGGGACTTCGCTCAGTGGGTGTGGTCGGCTCTTCCTTGACGGGGACCTTGACGCCGCGCTGCTTTGTGGAGGGAGCAAACTGGTCGCAGCTTCGCTTGTTTGCGGAGGCAGTAGACTGGTCAGAGCCTCGTTTCTTTGATCTCGTCGGAGCCATCTTGAAAATGAAATTTATCGCGCTATGCTCGTGGCAAGATAATTGTAGAGGTGGAAATGCAATACAGAGGCGTGGCACTGGCAGTTGCGCGCTGTGAGTGGCTACAGGCGCCAAAGTAAACAAACGGTGCAGCTTGCCGGATTATGTCAGCTTGCGGAGCTCTCAAGTGGTGGTGGTATGCCAAAGTAGAGGTACAAGGACCAGCCACCAGAGGCCCCGCAAATTTTGACGCTGGCACGGTACCGGCTACCACACGCCCGTCGAGCTCCAGGCTGACCATCACTGACGACTGCTGGAACTGGCATTGCTTCCTTGACATCCATTTCCATCTGCGCCATCAGCACCGATCATCGGCCAATTCAACCGCCACCGTCCTACAACCACGACATATTAATCGCAAAATCAAAGCTATAGTCACCATAAACCCGCCGTCAAGATGGTTCTCGAGGCGGTCATGGTTGTCGTTGACAACAGCGAGAGCAGCCGAAACGGAGACTACCAGCCCACACGATTCGACTCACAAGTGGACGCCGTTAATGTCCTGTTCCAGAGCATCACGCAGGGCAACCCCGAATCCTCCGTCGGTCTCATGAGCATGGGAGGCAAGGGGCCCGAGGTCCTCGTCACCTTGACGACAGAGCAAGGCAAGATCCTCGAGGGCCTGCACCGCACAAAGAAGAAGATTGGGGGCTCATCGCATCTCAAGACGGGCATTCAAGTCGCTACAGTATGTCTCTACCATACAAGTGAGCTCTGTTACAGCTATGCTGACCTTTTCTAGCTTGCCCTGAAACACCGACAGAACCGATCGCAACGCCAGCGCATAATAGTCTTTGTTTGCTCACCGATCGAAGAGACCGAGAAGGAACTCAAGACGCTGGCCAAGAAGATGAAGAAGGGCAATATTTCCGTCGATTTCATTCTGTTCGGCGATCTCGACGACGATGCCACAAAGACGAAGCTCGAGAAGTTCAACGAGGAGGTTAAAGGCAGCGAGGGCTCCCACTTTGTCGTGATTCCCCCCAGCAGCAAACTTCTCAGCGACCAGCTTGTATCCAGCCCTATTCTGCTCGGCGAAAACGCTTCCAGCGGTGGTGGCGGCGCCGGCATGGGTGGCGGCAATGAAGAGTTTGAGTTTGGCTTCGACCCTGCGCTGGAGCCCGAGCTGGCGCTTGCCCTGCGAATGAGCATGGAGGAAGAAAAGGCGAGACAAGAAAAGCGTGCGCGCGAGGAGCAAGAGGCGGCGACCAAGGCGTCGCTGGAGGGCATTGTAGAGGAAGGCGAGGGCAGCGGAAGCAAGAAGGACAAGAAGGATGACAGCGACAAGATGGATACGTCCTGAGCGTGCGGCAAAGACACTGTACATTAGACAGAAGCTACGGAGGAGTTTTAAACAATAAAGTCACCAGGAGCGTCATGCTATGAATGACCTGTAGACCCATGCAACGTGTTTCTCATTCGTTATATTCATGTCCCATGGCTTGCGCCGTCATTTTAGCGATTGTTGATCTCCCTAATGTATGATAACAGCTTGCGGTCAAAAATTTCACACCGCACCGGCATCTCCAGCGAATAAAACGGATTCTTGGTGACATAGTCGGCGTACAGGTCGTATATCCGCCGTATGGTGACGTCGACGTTGGTCTGCGTCGTGTCCGTAAAGAGCAGAAACTTGGTCCCCGTCATGGTGTTGAAGCACTGCATGCGAAAGTTTTCCGTCTCGAGCACCTCGAGCCCCGACGACGGCTCTGCCCGGTTCGGGGCGCCCCCGGGCGCGGTCGGCGGCGCGACTGGCTTCATGGGGTTGAGCCTGGCTGTGATGGCGTGGACACTGGGGGGGCCGCCTTTGTGAGCGCCTCGTTCAACGTCTATGGAGTTGCAGAAAAAAAAACTTACCCGTGAAAGGTACCCGCGAGGACGAGGTAGTCATTGGTGGTGATCTTTTGCAGGCCCGTCTCGTGAAAGATCTTGTTGTAGACTAAGCCACCGGCCTTGTTGATGATGATGAGCGCAAACACGGTCCTGCCGGCCGGTTAGCTGGTGTGAGAAGTTCCGCATACTATTGGGAGAAGCGTACATGTTTTCTAATGCAAAATTATGCCTCCTTGTCTTTTGTCACACTGCCTCTTCCCGTTGGTCCCCCCAGCTGCGACGAAACTATGAGCGATCCGGCGCTTGTCTGGCTGGTTTGCCGAACTACGGCAGTAGCGACCGCAAAGATATGAGTGAGTCCTAGCAGATTCTGAATGAGAGCAGGTGGGTTTTTGAATCTTCACAATTGTCGCAACGGATAATAAAAAATGAGCTTTCGTCGCAGGCGTCAAGAGAATATATGAACGATGGCCAAGGGGAAGTCCAGTGTAGGCTGCCACGCTGCCGCTCTCGTTAGGCCGGTCCAGCACCGCGCCCCACTAAAACTCGACTTCGAACGACTTCGCCTAGCGCTCAGCAATCCAACAAGACGTGTGCAGCGCCTCTCGAACAACTTTTTTTTCCCACGCAGACCTTGCGCCTCTCCACCACGGCGCCGTTGGACCGCGAATATTCAGTATATATAAACTGCTAATCGACGACTGTCCTTTCCTGCGGCCTGTTGTCCTTTTTCTGCGCACGCGCGCGACCGTTCCCCCCCGGCCCCAGCACCTCGCATCTCCCGACAACCCGTTTCCTTCAACGCCCTCCTTCACAATGTCGAACAGAACGTCACGGCCCAAGCCGGCGCCCCCCGGCAACGAGGAGGCCTCGGCGACGCTGAACCTCGGCGAGTTCCAGAACGTCGACACCCTCACGCTGTCGGAAGCGTCGCTGGTGCTGAACGCGCTGGTCGCGAAGCGCCGCAACGACCGCAAGAATGTCAACGAGACCGAGTACGCGTTTGGTTTCGACAGGACGTCTGGCGTCAATGGGAACGGGGATTTGCTAACCGGTGCCCGAATGCTAGGATGCTGAACCAGACGCTCAGCTACCTCGACCACTTTGCGCGGTTCACGCAAAAGGAAAACGTCGAGGCCGTCGAGCGGCTACTCAGCGCGCACAAGGACCTGGCCAAGTTTGAGCGTGCCCAGCTGGGTAAGGGGGCCTCGGCGGCTCTCAATTTTTACTCCCTGCACATGAAATCTGACAAAAAGTAGGATCGCTATGCTGCGAAAACGCCGACGAAGCCAAGACGCTGATTCCCTCGCTCGCCGACAAGATCAAAGACGAGGACCTGCAAGAGCTGCTCGAGGAAATTTCCAAGCTGCAGAACCGGTAAGCGTCTGTGCTTGTGCAACAAGCACGCAACAACAAGGAAAAATCCTGCCTGGCAGAGACACGACAAGGCCAATGGGGTTGTCGAGAGCGTGCTGGAGGTATTGATTCTTTTTTCTTTTTCTTTTTAACATTTCTGGCGCAAAAAGTTGAATACAGCTATGGAACAGTTACGGCGTTTTTTTTTTCGATAACAGGGGAAGAGTATGGGACTATCTGTAATTTTAGACTGTTTATTTCTCAGAGATGGGAATTGGGGGACGGAGCAAAGTTCTCCCAAGGTTTGGTTTTTTGATATAAAAAAAAGAAGACAAAAAATACAGCATTGTTCCGTTTGCAGCGCCCGGCTGGTTCCGTCCTTTCCCTTGGCTCATTATCCCTGCCTATCTGGTATCCGTCTCGCCGGCCAGGGCCTTGTACTGATTCCACTGGTTGATGTACGTTGGCCGTCCATTCTCCCGCGGCAAGTGGTTCAGCGTGGCGCGCGGATCCGAGCTAGGACGATGCTTAACCGGCCTTGTGGATCGCGTGACCTGCTGCTGCTGCTGGCTGTTTTCGACGGCGACATCATCAGGGGTGGTCACCGCCGTGCCAGGCAGTTCCACGACTTGGATCCCGCGGCCGTCCATCTTCAACGTGTTGGGTAGCGGCGGAGGCGATGTCGTCGTTCGCGCTGGCTGATCAGCCCGACCTGAGATACAGAAGTCATGTTAGTTACGGGGGTATGTGTGTGTTGGGGATCAAAACTGCATTGTCGAATCAGACTGACCTCCGAATGGTGCAAACGGGTCGTAGCCATAGCCTTGCCTTGGCGGCGTAGGGTGTCTGGGAAGCGTGGCAGACCCGCGCCGTTGCCCAAAGATGTTTTCATGCAAGCTCGCCTTGTCTAGAAACAGCGCCTCGTTGCCATTTTCCGCCTCGACCTGCTTGACCGCACGGCGGCGGCGGCGGCTCCTCCACAGCCAGAGCAGGATAACGACGAGGGTGACGGCAAACACACCACCTACGGCGATGCCAACGACTACCCCCGCATTGATGCCGCCGCTGTTGGGCTGTTGCTGATTTGCCGTGGTGGCGGCCGATGTCGCCGCAGGGGGCGGCGGCGTCCCCAAAGAAGACGACGAGGTCGGGTCCTGGGCCGCTGCCGTGGTGAATGACGCGGTGGGATCCGACGTCGTGCTGGGCAGCTCCTGGGTGATGGTGGTGTGCCTCGTCACTGTGACGGTGGAATCGTTGGGGATGGTGCGTGTGACACCAGAATCGGTCCTGGGAGCCGACGTGCTGGAAGGAGGTGGCGATGACGAGGACGATGGCGACGATGAAGAAGAGGGCGTTGAACCAGGAGGCGCCTTGGATGAGGGCGACGACATTGTGCTCGTGGCGTCGTCGGTGGGAATGGGAGCAAAGACTCGTGAGGGCGTGGGGTCGTCGGGAGGCATAGTTGCCGTTGAGGTTGATGTTGAAGCTGAACTTGTTGTTGCCGTTGACGATGATTTGGTAGTGGAAGAGGACGTTGAAGAGTCGTCGCCTCTCGCGTTGGGGCACCAGCCGCGGTGGCAAGCGTCGACGGAGCAGCAGCCAGTAAAGCCGTTGGAGCAGCGGTACCACTGCGTGTTTGTCGGGCAAGCTGTAGGGTCCTTCATTATTCTTTTTTCTTTTCTCCCCCCGTTTGGGGTAGGCTCGCTTGCTAGTGGATTCGTGTTGCACGACAAGAACGCACAAAGTGAGGAACAGGTGAGGATCGTGTAAGTGGCTTTGTGGAGCGCGAGAGCTGCCAGAAAAAAGGACTGTCTGCTTTTTTTTTTTGCCTATTGTCTGTTACATGCTAGGCATTATATCAAAGGTCGGTCTTTGAATCTCAATAGAAGAGAAGAAAAAAAGGACCAAAATAAAGCAAGAAACGTGAAAGCAGGGAATAAGATATATCATCGCCATCTGGGCTGGGCGCTTGGCCTGCCCGACAGTCTGGGTTGACTATATGGGGGGCTTGGTCCATGCCCACCACCCAACATGCAAGCAGAGCGGCAAAATCGGAGCCTTTTGGCTGACAGCCCTAAAAAATTAATCTATCTATAATCCTGCAAGAGAAAGGCTGCATCTGTGCCATAGGATAATCTACCACATGGAACGGGTCGGACACGTGCGAGACCAACACCACCCCCCCACCCTCCCGTTCCGAACCTCTAGGTGAGAAAAAAAATAAGAGTCTCTCTCTATTTTCGGAACTGCCGCGATGGGAATACACGCTGTTTCAGAAAGTATGCAGCAGGCAAGGCTGGCGCGCGAGAGATAGTTGCGAGAATGCATCTTGACGTAGGGCCTTCTATTTCGGGGGGCGGGCCAACGGGTCGCAGATAACTTTTTTTCTCTTTTTGCCCACCGTCATGACGACAAACGAGCCAGTAGCAGACGTTCGCTGACACCATCGGCGGTTACAGCACATGCAGGGCTACACACCGGTGTGGCACAGCAACAACAAGCAAGCGCAGCAAGACAGTGTATGTATGTGGTGGCTTGCATTAGTAAACGGGACAGCCCGCGCCATGCATGATGCCCGCGACCCCCCCCCCAAAGAAAAAAACCGCACCAATGGTGCGCGCCAACAAACGAGATGGAAGACGGCGAGAGCCTCTCGGCCTACACCATCTTGTTGCGGTTGATAAACACGTCAAGGATTAGCCAGCACAAGTCAGCAGGGTTGGTCAGCCACCAGCCGCCCATGTTGTGCATCCCCCACCCGCCCGCATTGTACAACACACATAGCAAATAAAGAGAAACGAAACAATGCATGAATTCGGTAAAAATGCAGATGAAACAAAACTTTCCTATCAGAGACGCCTAGATCTTTTCCGTTTAATACACAATGAGTCTAACCGCTAGAAGCAACACAGCCACGTTTGCGTTTCATAATCAGCCTTTCCTTACAGCTTCTCCAGCAGCAGCTTGCTGCCGCTGTTTCCTACCGCCGGCTCAAACTTCTTTTTGTTGGCAGCCTTCTTCTTGCCTGCCTCCTTGTCTGCTTCCGCCGCCTGCTCCCTGGCCTCCTGGGCCGCCTTCTGCTCCGGTGTCTGCTCCTTGGCCGCCTTGTCCAAAAGCTTCTTATTCTTCTTGAGTGTCTTTCTCACAGCCTCGGCGTCACTAAAGTCGCCGGCCTCGAGCAATGCCACCACTACGAAAGAGCTGGGGCCCGTCGCCCAGTCCACAATGTAGTCTGAAATCACAGGATATAGAATGTTGGCGAAGCCCAGCGCGGGCTCCAGCGGGATAATCTTGCCAGCGGCCTTGTCGAAACGGCCGCCTTGGATGAGAGACTTGAGCATGCGGCCACCAAATGGCGTCTTGGAGACGTGGATCTGGGGCTGCATCTCGTCCTCTGGCACCTCCTCGCTGGGGTTGCCCTTGGCGGCCTGGGCAACAGCTTCCAGGGCGGCAGCCTTGTCGCCAGTGTTGGACAGAAGAATATCCGCAATAAACTGGCAGCCAAACGCCGTGGCCATGAGGTCAGATGGGGCGGTAGCAATGGCTTCGAGAAGATGGGGGATAAGGGTGGCAATAAGTTCTTGGCGACGGGCGTCTTCGTCCTTTTTACTCGTCGTCTTGCGGATTTCGTGAACTCCGTTGAGAAGCTCTTGGGCAGACGTGCTGCCAGGAGGGAAGAGAGACTTGGACACGCCCTCAAAGAGGTACATGAAGGCCAATCTGGCATGTGGGTTGTTGACGGCGCCGACAATGTTGATTACGAGCTCTTCGTTCTTCTCGCCGACGAGTTCGGGGAAAATGGACTTGGCGGTAAGTTTGGTATCGTCAATAACGTCATATGCGGTAAGAATGACCAGATGGGCATGTTGATCACCAGCCATGGTCAAGAATGTATCCTTGTAGCCCTTGAGCAGCTGCTTTCTGTCCTTGGCGCTACCGTAGGCAAGCATCAGGCAGACCAACCGCGAGCCTGAGCGGGTAAAGGCCAGGTTCTTGAGTAAATCGCCAGTCTCGTCGCCCTTGATAAGCTCTAAAAATTCTGTAAACTCCTCCGAACCGGGCTCTGTAGCCAGGTAGTACTGGAGCATAGCGTCGTGCAGCATGGTGAAGCCAGTCATGCGCTTCTGCACCAGTGTGTTGATCATCTCGAGCAGCGACTTCATGATGGGGCCGCGCTTGTTGGGCGTGTCGGCAAGAATCTCCTTGAGGTCGGCCGTCACAGCCTTGTCCTTGGTCAGCTCTACCAGGGTAAACTCAGGACCGTACCACTCGCGGAGCAGGTAAGCCTTTTGCTCCTTGGTCGCAACAGTACGGTAAATATCGTCCAGAATCCATGAGGCTTCGGAATGGTTGATCAATTTGCGGACACGAGCGTAAAAATTGGGAATGATGAGGTTGCGTATCTCGTCGTCGTTTTGAACCATGAGCTTGCCGATAAGAAACTTGGCGTAACGGCTCTCGGCCAGTTGTGCGTAGCTACCCTCGAGTTCGTGGGCAATCTGTTTGCGCTGCTCGGCAGTGGCGTACTTGATAGCGGTCTGGACAGCGCGGACAGCATCATGCTTGAGGACGAATTCCTTCATGCGGCCGGTTATGATGGTGAAGAGTTCGGCAACGAGTTCCTGGCGCTCTTCTTTGGGGACGTGAGACTTTCGGCGCAGTCGCTCCCAAATCTTTTTTGTACGCTGGACTTCGTCGGCGAGGGGTTTGGCGGCCTTGCGCTCGGCAGCAAGCTGCTTCTGTTTGGCGTGCGCTTCGCGAGAGCTTTGGCCTGAATATCAATGTTAGCCGAAGGCCTCACCACAGTCCATTGTGTCCCGCATACCTGGCTCAAAAGTCTTTTGGAAACCCTTGATAGAAGGCTTGCCCTCTTTTTTATTATCGAGCTGGACGCCGCCATCGTCAGAATCGGAAAAGTCTTCAGATCCGTCCGAGTCTTGGGCGACAGGCGCAGCCTTTTTGCTGCCGTCAAAACGGGCCTTTTTGGCCATGGCGCTGGGTTTCCCCTTGTCTCCCGCGGTAGCCTTTCTCTTGCTACCCGCGGCAAAAGATTTGGTAGCCATTTTCTGGTATGATTGCTTTTCTTGAGAATGATTGCGAGAAAAGCAGGCCTGGCAAAACAGAATGGACTTTTTTACAGCGGACCCAGCGTCTACCAAAAGTTGCAGGCGTTCTGCGCTTCCTGTTTTCCAATTTTTTTGCCAATCTGCCAGGCGGTGAAGCACCGCTAAGCCTAAACGGATGCGCCAAACCCCGCGCTACCAGATGCACTGTCAAGCCCAAGAAGGCCAGTACATTGTTACCTATTAGCTGCAGATGAGGAAAATAAAGACAGAGAAAAAATTGGGGGAATAATGAGAATACGAATGAGATTAAAGTGAATATATATCTACAGAAGAAAAGAAACTGTAGCTTTTAGTTTTGAATTATAATGAGATGCCCCTGCAAGCCTTCTCTTGGTAGTCTGTGGGAAAGTAGTCGGTAGTTTGAATAACTAGATGAGTAGGCAGTATTAATTAGTGTCATCTTTAATATATGAATATATATATTCAACACCAGTGCCGGGCTGCCAGTAAAACCCTCTTGTTAAATTTTCAGAGAAGAACATGTTCTTCTTCGCGGACGATGCACATTTCCCAGTTCAGGGTAAAGGCATGCGAATTACACTAACGTTTGGCAGTCAGTTTCTGCCCACCGACCGGGTTAAAAACGACAAGTAATACTATAGATTTCGCACTCTGCTGTAACCAAGAATAGCCGCAGTGACCAACAAAAAATGAAGCCCGCCAGCATGCTGCTTTTGGCATTTATACCTGTGAGGTTAGTAAGCAGAGTGCTGAAGTGCTGAGTTCCAGCGGCACAACACTAGCCTACCCACTTCAGGCCTTGCGACGATAGAGGGGCAGTCTTTTTGACAGAACAAGCTCGACACCATGGGCCGAGAAGATCAGGTTGAGGAGCGAGAGGTTCTCGACTCTATTTTCCCGGAAGAAATCACAGGTACGGCGCCCGAAATGACAGCCTTGCCCTCCCTTGAGGCGATCCTAACTCCGCGCGCAGATGTCTCGGAGACGGAATTCAGAATATCCATCGCACTCGACATCCCCGACTATCCCGAAGATGAGGAGCCGCCAAAGTTCCTCCTCTCCGTCCGCTACCCGGAAGAGTACCCGGACGTAGCGCCCGGCCTTGAGATCCTGGCCGCCACCGACGGCGGCGCCACCGAATTCTTCGACACGAGCGACGACCGCGAGCACCTACTCGCCAGCGTCGAGGAGACGATCCAAGAGAGCATGGGCATGGCCATGGTCTTCACCATCGTGTCCACCCTCAAGGACGCCGCGGAGCAGCTGGTGCAGGAGCGCAAGGACGCCGTGGCCCAGGCCGACGAGGACCGGCGCGCGGCCGCCGAGCGCGAGGAGAATAAAAAGTTTCAGGGCACGCCCGTGAACCCGGAGACGTTCCTCAAGTGGCGCGAGGGCTTCCTCCGCGAGATGGAGGAGGAGCGCGTCCGCGAAGAGGAGGAGAGGCTGGCGGAGCTGAAAAAGGCAAAGATCAAGGAGCCCGTCAAGCTCTCGGGCCGCCAGCTCTGGGAGCGTGGCCTGGTTGGCAAGGTGGACGAAGGCGACGATGACGATGATGCTCCTGTGGAAGAGATGGAAAAGCTCGCAGTCGAGGCGGCATAGATTTAGTACAAAAAGTGAAATCAACAAAAAATCGTAAAATACAAGTTGACTCTTAAAGGTCTTAACTACATGGCAAGCCTCACGTGCAAACATTATAAGCTTTTCCGGTCTGTGACCTCTATATTCGTGCCTATCATTAAAGCCAAGTATTGTATCATCATAAGAGGCTGCCACAACGCCGTCTAAATGCGCAATCAAGTCCTCCTTTGTCCTTTTGTGTATCCGAGCCCTTCAATTTCATGTCCAAATTTCCTCTTGTTTTTAATCCTTCATTTCCTCATCCTCATCCTCATCCTCATCCTCGTCATCCTCGTCGTCCTCATCATCGCTAGCGACGTCCCACTCGTCTTCGCCCTCCTCAGGCTCGCCAATTGCCTTATTAATGCTTAGCACCAGCTCGATGGCGTGCTCGCCCAGCCTCTCGTCCTCGTACTCCTGGACATCAAAAAGCTTCAGGCACTGGGCCAGCCAGCGTCGTGACGATTTCCAAGTCGTCTTGAGGTCCTCTGAGGCATCGGAGCCGTTTGCGTTGGCCTTGGCATCGCGGAGCTTCTCACCGGCCAGGTATAGCGCCCAGCCGCCGAGATACCAAGCCTCGATGCTCTCGTCGTCGTCGGTGACGAGGCGCTCCAGTACAACGAGCGCATCCTCCATCATTTCCGTCTCCAGAAGCAGACGGGCCAGGGCAATACGGGTCGGGAAGTCGGGCACCGCAGGGTCCTCGGGGGCAAGGTCCTGCCACAGCTCGAGGCTGCGTTTGAGGGCAGTGCGGGCCTCGTCACCACGCTCCTGTGAGATGCGCACGTTGGCCACAGTCTGCCACGTCTCAGACGAACCCGGCGCAATCATCATGGCCTCTGTGACGAGCGCCTCGCACCGCTGCTCGGCGTCCTCTTCCCACGACAGGTCCGTCATGTAAACTTCGGTGACGGCGCAAAGCACACCGCCCAGCTTCTTCTGCTTCTCTTCGTAGATGGCCTGCTGCTCGGGGGTCTTGTTGCTGATGTTGCCGAGGGTCTGGATCTGTTTGCGCAGAGATGTGGCACCACGGTCGAACCACTTGACGGTATCCTGGCCGCCCTCTTCGCTGAGCTCGGCGAGGAACAGAAACTTTTCGGGGCCGCCGCCGACCTTTTCGTCCATGTCGCCGTCTTTGTCAATATTGGCGGCACGCTCGAAGAACGAACGCGCCTCCTCCACCTCGCCGTCCTCGATGTGTAGCAGAGCGAGGAGGTTTACGGCTCGGAGCTCGAAATCGCCGCCTGCGCCAGTCGTCGCCAAGGCCTTGTCGGCGAGGCCAATCGCTTCTTCAACGTTGCCGACTTCGAAGAGGGTCTCGGCGTCGTCTAGGATGGCGCCCGCATCGGACTTGTCCTTCTTTTCAGGTCGACTCGGCGCCATTTTGAAAAACAAAAAAAGGGTTGCAAAGAAAGAAAACGCGTTGCGAAAAAGAATAGAATCGAGCTTGGCTTGGTCCCCTCAGTTGGAGCAGTATTGGGCTAAAATTTTTGGTAGGTGCTAATCGATAAGCGGACCTGTACCAAAACGGTCGCGGGGCTTCCTTCATCCATCCCATTCCAACAAGCCGAGCGAACCGAGGCACATGCTACACGAATAATAGAAAGATTATCTTGATTGCTCCTTTGTTCATATTTCAACTAAATACCCCGAACTGTGCTCAGCCCTCACCATGTTCACTGGTATCGTCGAAGATATTGGCGGTATGACCCCTCATGTACATGCATTATTGGCGCATGACTAACCGTGTTCTAGTTATTTCACGCCTGGATAGAGATGCCACCACTGGTAGTGCTGAGATGACTATCACCGTTGCACCTGGCTCATCTCTCCTCAACGGCTGTCGCGATGGCGATTCTATTGCTGTAAACGGTGTCTGTTTGACCGTGACGTCGTTCAAGGACGACCACTTTGACGTCGGAGTCGCCCCGGAGACCCTGCGCATCACTAACCTTGGTGGGCTGTCCGAACAAAGCCGTGTGAATCTGGAACCTGCTGTCCGGGCCGATACTCGCATGGGTGGTCACTTTGTGCAGGGCCATGTCGACACCATTGCCGAGATTCTGCTCGCCGAAAAAGACGGCAACGCCATTACCTTCCGCTTCCAGCCCAAGAATCGAGATATGCTGCGTTACATTGTCTACAAGGGCTTCATTGCTATTGACGGTACCAGCTTGACGGTTACCCAGGTCAACGACAAGGAAGGCTGGTTCCAGATCATGCTCATCTCCTACTCGCAAGACAAAGTCGTGTTGAGCAAGAAGGCTGCTGGCGACAGTGTCAACATCGAAGTTGACATGATGGCCAAATACGCTGAAAAGTCACTAGCCGGAATCCTTGGCTCTGGCGACGGTGAATCTATCCCGCTGCTGGAGAAGATTGTCGAGAAAATTGTGGCCAGTAAATTGAAGCAATAGACCTACCTGCCTAGGCACGAATGTTAGCGTTAATTGTATAATAGCATGGGCCAATACATACCACTCTTATTACATTTGTCAGTGATGATTTGTGCTAAAATGAACGCTAGCAACTCGGAACAAGACCAACCTCAACAACGACAAGCAAAAAAAGAGAGAAAAAAAGAAGAAAGAAAGCAAGACCATGGAATTCGATCAAATTGTCTAGAGTCACTATTACCAATTCATCATATTTGAATATTCATCATGGCTGTCATTTAACAGCGCTGTGTGAAAACTTACCACATTTCACGTGCATGCGCGTATACTTGGCGGTACAGCAGGCTCCACACGCGTCCTTCCACAAGCAGCATCCATCACACGCGCTGGTCGCTATGCACAATTCAACGGGGAAGGCGAAACCTTGCTCATTACTTGGCATGAATGATAGAGGATGAATCTAATACCATAATAACCGGATCCCGTTTCAAGCCCACGCGATGGATGAGGACTGTGCCAACCCCCAGCTTCTCGGTTGGGTCAAAGAATGGCTCGACCTAGCCAGGGAGCGCAACTCCAAAGGAATCACGACGTATAGACGCGCCTATGACGCTCTGAAGGCATGCCCCCTCACATTTCAGCACCCCTCCGAGCTTCAGCAGCTCAAAGGCTTTGGACCGAAGCTGTGCGACCGGCTGGAGGAGAACCTCAAGAAGCATTGCCAAGAAAATGGACTGCCTATGCCAGAACATCCACGGCTGAAAAAGCAACGCGCCAGAGAGGCGGAAGGCGATGCAGCTCAGGAAAGCGACAAACCTAAGAAGAAGCGCCAACCAAAAGCATACGTGCCGACTCTCCGTTCTGGGCCGTATGCTTTGATTATCGCGCTTGCCACTCTTTCAGAGGAAGACTCAACCGGTCTCACCAAGACGGAGCTCATCGAAATCGCGCAGCCACATTGCGATGCGTCGTTTAGTGCCCCTAGCGATCCCACCAAGTTTTACACGGCATGGAGCTCGATGAAGACGTTGGTGCAAAAGGAAATGGTGTACGAGCGAGGTCGCCCTCTTCGTCGCTACGCACTGACAGACGAGGGCTGGGAAGTTGCAAAACGCATTAAACGAGCAAATGGCATACAGACTGAGCCATCTCGGAGTAACAGTCTCACAGGAAATAGACCAGTGCTACCACCTCCTGCAGAGCGAACGCCGTCACTTTCGCCGGAGTTGGCCATCATATCAGAAGCTCAACGACTAGTCCGTGACACTGTGGCAGATGGGCCACAAGGAGCCGACGATAGCTCGATCCCTGACTTTTCGCCTATCCGGCTCGCACCTGGTTCTTTTACCGTACATTTGCTTCTCGATGTGCGCGAAGTTCGCGCCAAAACAGACCGCGACTACATGCAAGAAGAGCTCGCCAAGCAGGGCGTAAAGGCCATTATGCGCAGCCTCGAGGTGGGCGACGCCCAGTGGATTGCCAAGTGCCACGACCCGTCGCTTCTGGCGCGCCACGGCGCCGAGGGCGACGAGATTGTCCTCGACTGGATCGTGGAGAGAAAGCGCCTCGACGACCTGATTGGCAGCATCAAGGACGGCCGCTTCCACGAGCAAAAGTTTCGGCTGAAGCGGTCCGGCGCCACCCGCGTCGTGTACATTATCGAGGAGATTGCCATGGACGCCGCCTCGTACAGCCGCTACGAAGAGGCCGTGCAGTCGGCCATTGCGTCGACGCAGGTCGTCAACGGCTACTTTGTCAAGCGCACGGCCAAGATGGACGACACCATCAAGTACCTCGCGCGCATGACGCAGATGCTCAAGTCCAGGTACCAGCGCCGGGCCCTGCACGTCATCCCGACCAAGGTCCTCACGGCGCAAAACTACATGCCCCTCCTCACGCACCTGCGCGCGACGGAGCCCGCCGTCGGCTACTACGTCACGTACGCCGCCTTTGCGTCGCTCGCGTCCAAGTCGGAAACCATGACGCTCAAGGACGTCTACCTCAAGATGCTCATGACGACGCGCCGCGTGACGGGCGAGCGCGCGCTCGAGATTCAGCGCAAGTGGGCGACGCCGCACGCGTTTGTCGACGCGTACCGCCGCTGCGGCCCCGGCGAGGTGGGCAGGAAGCGCAAGGCCGACTTGGTCTTTACGGAGCTGGGCCATCTCGTGGGCAAAAAGAAATTCAGCAGAAACCTCAGCCAGAGCATTGCCGAGATCTGGGGCGACTATGCTTGAAGCCTGAGAGCTCATGACGAAATGAAAAAAACGAGCATGCACAGCGCGCAAAGGTTGGGAAAGTGCATGTACAATCAGTTGTATACTCTAAGAAACCCTCCCCCACGCCACATGGTGCACCTGATGTGCTTTAATATCGTCCCACATGATGTAATAAATAAAAAAAATCCTCATCCATGCGCCTCTAGTTTTTGTTACCCTTGATGTTTCCCGTACTGCGAGCCAGGTCCACTCCGTGCTTTTTGCGGAAATGGGGTCGCAACAATAAAAGAATGCCTCGTTTTCTAAACCGGAAATGATGCGTTTATTTTTTCTTCATAAAATCAAAACTTCATTCTGTGTGCCGCCCTCGCGCGCGCCGCTTAGCTCATGCGGTAGTCGCACAGAGCCTGGGCGGAGCGGTTGTTGTCGCTGCTCTGGAAGTTGTAGGCGAGATCAATGTCGAGGTCGCGGCGGTTCTTCTCGTTGGGCTTGACCTTGACGTTGCACTGAATCTCCTCGCCCTCCTGGGCGGTGAGGACGTCCTTGAGGTAGAAGACGGTCTGCTTCCAGTGGGTGTACTTTGTGTGCGGGCCGGTGGAGAAGCGGATGGGCTTGTGGCAGGCGGTAAAGTCAATGTCGAACCACGAGACGAGGGCGTGGACAAAGTCGTCGCGCTTAACGGTGAGATTGAACGCGCTCTCAAAGGCGAGGTCGGCGACGGTGCAGGTGTAGAGATCCAGGGTGAGGACGGCGGTGGGATCGGTGACGACGGTCTTGATGTCCACGGTGTCGACGAGGGGCTCGGAGAGAGCCGTCTTCTTCATGGCAGTATAGTCGAAGCCATAGACATTGTCCCAGACTATTTTCTGTCAGACCTTTGGTTCACACACACGCGCGCAGGATGAAAAAGGGGGGTTTAGTATAGCTTACATCCAATCTTTTCCTCCTTGTATTCGCCGTCCTCGATGCCGGCAAAGAAAATGGTGGCCTTGTCGGGGAAGATGAGACCGTTCTTCTCGAGGTAGGTGTCGCGGGCGTAGAGGACAGTGTCCAGCATGGATTCATAGAGGAGGAAATAGCCCATCCACTCGGAAATGATAATATCAACCTTGGGGAAGGGCAGCTTGATCTCCTCCATCTTGCCCTGGATCAGCGTAATCTTGTCGGACAGACCGTTGGCCTCGACAATCTCGCGGGCCTTGAAGATGATGGTCGACATGTCGACGCCAATAACGTGCTTGGCGCCAGCCTTGGCGGCGAACCTGCACCAAAAAGTCAGTATGCGAACACACGTTCAGGGTTGGCCTGTGTACAACAGCTCGGGCGGCGAGGGGGGGGCTCACATGGAGAGAATGGCAGTACCGCAGCCAACGTCAAGGACGACCTTGTCCTTGAAGAGGTGCTTGTTCTGCATGATGGAGTTCATGTAGGATCGGGTGCGCACTTCGTCCTTCTGCAGAGATTGTCAGATCTGCCCGTGGTTTGACATGGGAACTGGGGGGGCTACATACCAGCATTTCCTCGTGGATGCCTGTTTTTGCGCAAAACGCAGGTTAGCAAGACGTAGTGGTACAACAATATCAGCAATGGATCATACCATGGTGGTCGTAGCTGCAAGCGCACATTAGAATACATTTTCCAAACTGCGCAACAAAGAAAGAAAAAAATCGACATACCTCTTGAAGTAGTGCTGCTCGCTGTGCTCCATGGTCTTGAGGCTCTGCTCGGCGAGCTCAACCTCCATCTTGTCGCTCATTCTGGCGGGCGTGCGGGATACAATTTAAGACAGATTGGGTAAAGTATGTTCGCACAGGAATATGAAGCACAACGTCCGGGGGAGAAACTTTCAACGGACACAACGGTGTAGCGGCGGGGTGTTGATGCAGGATGCGACCTACCTATGTTTGCGGGCAGAAAATAATTTATCGAGGTCACCGCCTGGCTGGGCGACAGGACAAGACCCCACCTCGGCCTGCCCCGCCTCAGGTGCCGATTTGGGTAACTTTCTTTTTCTGCGTCTTCTATCCGTACCGCGCTCTTTTCTTCCTTTGGATATTATTATTTTCTTCTTTTTGTTCTGCTTTCTCAATTGCAGCTGTATTTTCCTTTTTTTTTTTTCTGTCACACCTATTCGCTCCGCTTGTGCTGGTGCGGTTACTTGCTCTGTTTTTCTTTATCCCAAATTTTTTTCTTCGTTGCGATTCAGGGACCTTTTTCTGGCCGGCCACGCCGTACGCTAATAAGTGGTTCCTCACTACAGACCAGTTCAACAGTGTGCAGATGTGCTATTTTCGCAATGTGGTAGATTCTACTAGTATCGTAGTTAAACATCTATTGGTCATACCATGGCCGATCGCGAGCATCTGCCCTTCAAATCAGCCTAAGCAAACACCCAAACGCCTGTACATGCAATCAAATAAACCGTCCATCTTTTCCTTCGATAAAACTTTTATATGCCTGGCCCTTTATACCAGCAGGACACTGTTGATGCAGCCCTCGTTCTCGGGGTTGTTGGTGACCTGGGCATAGCGACCCCAGACGACCTTGCCACCAGTGGTGACCAGACCCAGTTCGCTAACGTTGACTTCAATAACAGTACCCTTGGTCAGAACACCCAGCTGCGTGTACATGGGGTTCTGGGGGTTCTTCTTGACGGAAATAATGGGAAGCTGCACGGTGACGCCCAGCTCCGGATGCGTGACGTTGGCCTTTTTGTAACGCAGACCCATGGGGCGGATGAAGCGCTCAAACTTGGGGTTGCGACGTGTGAAATCGGGGCCGACAAAGGTGGGCTTGGTGACCATGCGCTTCCACGCGCGCTGCTGGATCTTCTTGCCGGTCTTGACCACCTTGAACATCTCCTCCTCGCTGATGCCGCGGACCTTGGGAAGGGGCACGCTAAACTTGGCCGCCTTTTCGGCACGCTTGTTCTTGATGGCGCTGCTGAGAGCCTTTGCGTTTTGCGGGTTCGTTCGGTCCAGCAGGTAGGCGGGCATGGGGGTCGAGGGCTCCTTTTCGTCGGCCGTCTTGACGTTGCGCTCCTCGTGAGCCTTGATCTGCTTCTTCATCTGGATCTTTTCATTGTGGCGCTTCTTCTGATGCAGCTTGGCACGCAGGCCACGCAGGTTCTGCGCGTCTTGCGAGGCCTTGTGTCCCTCACGGGCCGTCTTCTTTCGCAGACGCTCCTCGTGGTCGAGACGGCGGCCGTGTAGCTTGCGCCATCTCTCCATATACTCATTCTGAGGCTGTTCGGCTGTTAGTACACCCTTTGATCTTCATCTTCGCATTTACCACATACCATGTTGTCGGTATTGCGCAAACAAAGTACTAGTAAAACTGTTGTTGAGCGCTACCGCTTGAACTTTTTTGAAAACTCAGTGGAGAGTTGATGGCAAAAAAAAAGTTGGAGGCACTGTGGCGGGAGGCCCCACTTGATTCAAAGTCGGTGGCTAGCGACCGCCCAAAAAATCGCCTGCTTGGCCGGAGCCCGGAGCTACACTAATCCGCCAAGCTGTGGCTTTGTGCAGCAAGCTATCAGTTGTCCCTATAACTTTTTAGCTCGCGTGCGTATCCAAACCACTCCGTCACAATTCTCGGTGCAGCGCATCGCCAAGTCGGGGCAGCACTATATCACAATGAGCCGGGCACTCTTCCGCTCCGTCCTAGAGCTTCGGGCCCCCTCGCAACGTCTATTCGCCAAGCCTGCCGCCTCAATTGTCTCGTACGCCCGAGCCTTCAACACCACACCCCCGATTGTCGAGCCCATTTCGACAAAGCACGTCAAGAATGCGACCAACCCGACCGAAGGCCAGGCCCGCCCCCTCGCGCTGAAGAAGAGCCATCCTTCGCCACCCCCCAAGGCGATTGACGACTCAGTCAAGAACCTCCTTCCTTTCCTTGCCGCCCAGCCTGGCCACTACATTACCGTCCACATCCATGGCTTTCCCTACCTCGTCCAAGAGGGTGACCAAATCCGTTTACCATTTCGCATGCCCGGCGTTTTGCCAGGCGATGTTCTGCGCCTGAACCGTGCCAGTGTACTCGGCAGCCGCGACTACACCATGAAGGGCGCACCGCACATTGACGAAAACGTTTTCGAGTGCCGCGCGACGGTGCTCGGCACCGAATCAGAACCTCTACGCATCAAGATTAAGAAGAAGAGGAGGACGCGTCGCTCGCGCCGAGCCCTGAGCAAGCATCGCTATACCATCCTCAGAATATCCGATTTAACGATCAAGACTGTCGAGGACATTGAAGACCAATGAGCGACAGGGGCTCGCGTGTCCGATATCCGGTAACAACCGGCTGTACCATATAGATCCAGGGTTTCAAGTTTAGTGTATAACAATTTATAACAATTCAAGGCACGCAAAGAAATACGTTTGCCATGATCGGCGTGACTTGTATAAACGAGAAAGAGTTTAATGTTCATTTGTGCAGAAATCCTCGCCAACAGTAATGGTATAATATAAATGAGCGCGGTTGAAAGTAAGAAAGCGCCCAACTCCAGGCTGAATAGACCGATGTGCTTTACGGGTGCGCGAAAACAGAAAATAGTACAAACCCCCACCGTAGTGAAGAAAAACAGTATATCATAAGAACACCATCCAAGAATAATTATAGTTCCCAATTTGTTCAATCTCAAGGTCGTAGTTGCTCGGTTATCGTGTTACATTTTCCCAACCATCGCTTTGCGAATACTGGCCCAGTATGCTTGAGGCCAGACCTTGGAGGCTTCAGCTTCGGTAGGCATACGCTCGCGGCAGCGGGTAGCAACGCTCTGGATGATGCGGCCAAGAAGTTCCTCGTCGATGGGCAGGGCCTTTTCGCTAATTTCGGCGGGGTACAGAAAGGGGTCAGAGTAATGAAGAAGTTCTTCGCAGGTAGGACGCATGTGCGGCTCGCGGATGAGGCAGCGTCTCATGGTTCGGATCAGGGAAGGCGGTACGAGGCAACCGCCAGTGGCGCGGGTAGGGAACTCGATGGTATGATCCCAGTTGATGATGGCCTGGCAGCGAGCCATTGGGTTGGCAATGTGACCAAAAGGCGGCACACCGTAGGCCATCTGGTAGAGAATGCATCCAAGTGACCAAATATCGCTGGACTTGCCAAGCTTCATCAGCTTGGGACGGCCAGGCACACGCGGTCCACGGGCGCTGTTGGAATCCATAAGCGACTCGGGCGACATGTAGCTGGGTGTGCCAATCTGCGTCTCGCGGTGGACATTGACAGTCTCGTCGGTCTGAATGGCGTTGGCAATGCCGAAATCAATGAGCTTCAGGCGGCCCTGTACGAGAACAAAGTTGGCAGGCTTCAGGTCGGAGTGAACAATGTCGTGATTGTGAACGGACTGCACACACTCCAGCATCTCCTTCCAGTAGAAGCGAATGAAGACGGGGTCGAGTCTGGCGAACTCGGCAGACTGATGGTTCTGCAAGACCTTGTCAAGAGCTCTCTCACCCATTTCCATGACCAAGCTCAGCATTTGCTTTTCCTGGTTCATTTCCGAGTCAAACAAATTCACGACGCGATCGACGCCGGTAAGCTTCTTGAGCAAGTCAATTTCGCCCAGGTAGCCATTAATGGTCGACTCATCCGCATTCTCAAGTGAGACCCGCTTTAGGGCCATCAAAGTGCCATTCTCCGCCATGACCCGGTAGACCTTTCCGCTTCCGCCGCGCCCAAGACATTCAAGGCGAGTATATACTTTGTTATTAACCTTGAGAATGTTTCGGCGCTGTTTCGTCTGAGTGGTGACCGCGGCGCCAGCAGTGGCGGTGGCAGCCTCGAGGACAGACATCTTGGGTGGCGGTGCTGGTGCTGCTCGACGCGGCGTGGTGTTGCGAGCGATGGCTGTGAGTGGTTTGCGGTCGGGGGATGCGGCCTTGTCAATGGCAATGTCGATACGAGCGGGTGCCATGACTGGCTTGTCAGATCCAATAGACGATTTACCCCATTTCTGGTGGAAAGGAATTTCATTTTCCTTATCGTTGGTAGCGGGCATCTGAAGGCGTCCAACGGAGACAAGATGGCCAATGTCTCCTATACGGGAGGGCTCGGCATTAGGTGCACCACGGTTCTCCTGAGGATGGGGTGATGCCTTGGTGGAATCGGCACGAATTTCTACCTTGGAACCGTTTCGGCGGTGGTTGCCGCGGACAGCGCTTCCACTGACAGGGCTACCAGAGTTGAAGTCGGGATAGTAACGGACCTGTCCAGGTACCTCCTCCTGAGCCTGACCCTCGGGTTCTTGCGAGCCCATTTCACCAAATCCCCCTTCTTCTTCGCTTTGCCGACGGCGACCGCGGCGAGCAGGCCCACTCAGGAAGCTGCCAGATAGCTTACCGACACGCTTGACCCGCATCGAGCTCTGGAGGTTTGGGTTATCCTCCTTGCTTCTTGTTGATGGGTAGCGAGACACGCTGGTACTGCCTATGGCTGCGTTGCGGGCATCCGTGTCAGGGGCTTCGGTCTGCTCAGCCTCCGTCTCCACGGCAGACCGGTCCAGGACTGACCGATCCAAGTTTGACCGGCCAGACGAGGGCGCGGATGATCCAAGGCGGCTGCGGTTACCAGACGAGCCGGTGACAATTCGGACAACTCGCGCCTGAGCAGGAGTGTTGACATCAGGCTCGGGCTGTTGCGGCTCTTGTATTCCGTCAGCGCTGTATTGGAGAGAGCCTGGTCCAGGTCTAGCGGCCGGTTGTGGTTGTGGTTGTGGTTGAGAGCTAGATGTAGATCGACGCTTCGATGTAGAGCTGCCCATTTGACTGAGGCTTTGCGGAGTATTGCTCAGGCGCACCACCCTTTTCCTTGTCGGGCTTTGCTCGCGTAAGGGGCTCGAGTTCCTGGGGGCATCATGGACTTGAGAGTTGCTAGCTCTGGTGCTTCGTCGAGTAGCAGCAGCAGGACCAGTTGCTGCGGCACCAGTTGCTGCGGCACCAGTTGCTGCGGCACCAGCGGCACCAGTTGCCGCGGCACCAGTTGCGGCACTTGCTTGGCGGCGGGTTCGGGGTGGTGACGGGGGCCGGTCGTCGCCATCATTATTTAGAAGTGCTTTAGTGAGAGCACTAAGCTTCATGGGCACCGGAATCTCGTCCTCAGAGCTGTCCTCGTACTCGTTTTGGGGCTTCGCCCGGACCGCAGCCTCGCTCCGCATCGCAGTAGTCCTCGACGGAGGTCGTCGAAGCTGACGTTGTGAGGTTCGAATTGGCGCCGCCATTGGGGTCGGGGATGCAGTCGCCATGGAAAAGAGAAAAGGTGGTGTCAGTGCAAGAACGCGTTCCGTATTGTTGGCGCTTTCTCCCGGCGTTGTTGCCAAGCAATTGGCAAATAATTAAATTCGGGGCCAATGTTCACGCGCTAGACTGCTGCATAATCAAGACTGCAGCAATTGTTTTGTTTTTTCTCGGTCGGCGCGTCTATGTATTATCGACGATGTAAAAGATGGGAAGGAGAGGATGATGTTTTGGCGTTGTTGTTCCATGGCCAATCAGCGTGGCCCCGGTTGCCCCGAGCAACGCCAGTACCCGCCAAGGTGCAAATTGCACCAATTGAGACCGCTGCGTACTACAATCAGAACGAAAGAAAGTGATTTAGCACAGCCGCCTTTTCAGAAGTTCTCTAAGTAAGCGGACTATTATTACTTTTATTTTTATTATTTCCTCTATTTTCTCTATTTTCGCCATTCTCCTTCTAGTAATTTTTCTTTTAGAGGTTATAGGCTATTACGCTTATGTGTATTCTCCTAGGTCTCTTGTTATCTTAGCGGGTAACTCTCATCGAGTTCGCCTGTGCTTCTCTGTTGCTTCCCGTCTAACGCCGTTAAGCGCGAGATGGTTGCGGTCCTGTCTTATTATTTCCTCTCGACATTCGCTCTTGCATTCATTCCGCTGCACTTCTTCCTTCATCCCGTGTTGTCAGGTGCGCCACGACCTCAACCCGCCGTGTCTTAAGAGCACAGGGGGACTAGTCTGGGCTAGCCACGAAGTAAAACATAGAGGTAACGAGAGCACAAAGCAGCAAAATTGTATCAGAGATTTGATATGTTTTTGTTGGAAGGTGTGGGCGATAGCCTGAATATCTCTTTTGTATTAACTTTGACTATGAAGGAGGAAAGAAGAGGCTATCGAGGTCCTGCTAGGCAGCCTGGTGCGCCTGAGCAATACTCCGCAAAGCCTCAGCCAAGGTCCTAGTGATTCCAACAGTTTTATTGTGCTCTGAATAAGCTAGAATACAGAGAGAGACGAAGGGGGCAGGTGTGTTGGGGAGCACGTGACCCTACACATAGGCCCTGTAATACCTGCTTGCTCCTTTACGACAGTCAAAGGGATAAAAAATTCACACGTCTTCACCCTCGGAATGTCCAGCTGGGCGCCATGGATAAAAGTATGGTGGAGGCCTGTGGTCTTTTGCGCTGGTTTTACCAGCTTGCTACTCTGGGTTAGTGGCAACCATAGGGATAGGTTTTCGACTGAGAAAGATATGGAGATTGGCCAAGATGCTTCTCTCTCTACTGCAGACGCCAGCTATGAAGATGCTTCTCAAGATCGGACCAAGCCCAAGACAGACGAACTCCAAAAATCGATATAGTATGCATAGCCTCAGCAGATTACTCGTAAATCCGTGTCATTTGCATCACTGACCTTTGACAGCACCCTCGGAGCTGGTACCTCAAACGAACTCATTGGGGTTGGCGTTTTCACCAATGTTTACAATCTCGGAGAAGGGAGAGTGCGCAAGATTCCTGCCTCTGAGCCCGACAACCTTCACCTTTCAATAAAATCGATTCGAAGAGAAGGCGATGTCTATGAGTATCTTGGCGATCATCCAAGAGTCATCAAATGCCTCGCCAAGGGGGATCTCTTTGTTGACCTTGAGTTTGCTCCACATGGACACATCCAGGAGTATTTAAAGAGCCACCACGATATATCTGATAGCTGTCGCATTCAATTTGCGCGGGAGATTATAGAAGCCGTAGTTTTTATCCACAGCAAGGGCATTGTCCATTCCGACCTTGCTGCCCGTCAGTTTCTCCTCGACGAAGCCCTCCATGTCCACCTCTGCGACTTTGGATTCTCTGGCTTCGGCGGCGGCGATGTCCTTGGCTTCGAGAACGCATCGCACCATTTGCCTCGAGACGTTGATGGCGAGATGCCAAGCAGTATCCAGTCTGATTTATTTGCACTTGGTTCAACGCTCTACGAGGTCATGGCTGGCAAACCACCATACGAAGGAAAATCAGACGATGACATTGCACAACTCTATAATAATGGGTCGTTTCCTGATGTCACAGGGATAGTATGCGGGCACATCATTCTGGGCTGCTGGCAAGGTAGCTTCATGAGCGCGGCGGACGTGCTGGAAGATTTTCTAGTTGCATTTTGACTATCCATAATCGAAGTTCCAAATCACTCTACCTCAAATGAGCTGGGATGAAATAGAAGCGAATCGAGTCTAACAATTCAAGGCTTCCGCCCAATGATCCCTTTGGATGGGAGCGAAGGATGTCACAATTTGCTTTCACACTATTATATCCCCCATGCAGGCATACATATTGCACATAGCAATCACGTCCACTCCTCGAAATGCAACAGACAACGTACAATGTACAATGTGCTGCAACGAGGGCTAAGCCGGTCCCCATCCGGCTCCATACCCAAACAATACAGACTAACAGGTTTTGCAGAAAAGGGATCGAAGTCGACATTCCCGTCGGCTACGTTTCGCATCCATCCTCACCAGCTCGTAATTCCGAGATTCAGCTGCCTCGGTACCGACGTCCTGGGGAGCCAGTCTGCTGCCGGCTTTCAGCAGCTCGACTTGATATTGTCCCACGCGAGCTGCCGACAAAATTCGTTGCAAGTGTCGCATTGCGAGGATTCTCCGGCGACCCGTACGAATAGGACCCCGCGGGGGGGCAGGCACTTCTGGTTCCGCACCCGCCATGTCTCTGCGCATGCTTCTCAGATATCTGACCTGCACCCCCATATCCTGAGACTCTGGTTCTGCCCGTCGACGATGGCTAACTTCTTTACATCCGCTACCGTCCCAGCCTTTGCTCAGTCTTGGGTCGAGGCCGTCCTTCCGGAGTGGCTCTTTCCTGACTGTGCTTCACTGAAGACCCAGAAGCCCAGCCAGGACGAAGAAATTATGGAGGAATATTTTGACACCGAAGTCGAGGCGTATCAACGGCTCAAACCCCTGCAGGGCGCCATCATCCCCATGTTTTATGGCCTTTTGCGCTACAACGGAACAAGGGCTCTGCTTCTGGAGTATCTGCGGGGCATCCCACTGTCCGCTCCCGAGGGCGCAACCATGACCTTGGAGGAGCTGTCAAGTTTGCTGCAGCCATGCTACCGAGCACTGCACGCCTTTGACTTGTATCAATATGAGGCCAACTTGTCAAACTTTCAGCTTGTGGATGGCAAGATAAAGGTACTAGATCTTGAAAGCGCCGTGTTTCATTACTCTGCGGATCAAAGGGCAGCGTTCCTGGTGTCGAGTGTTCGCCGCCAAGCCAGGCACTATCTGTCGATGCAGGCGTATTGTCGGTATCAGAGTTCCCTGGAAGCAGCTTAATCCCTTGACGGTGAAGGTCTCTGAAGGTCTAGTGACTATTTGGTGAGTATATGTCGAATTCTTGGGGACGTCATAGACGGCAGCCGCATGGTGATCCGGTTTTATTATCCCGTGTGACCTAGATGTGAAGGGTTGACCGCGTCCGCCCTCTGGGTCGCTGTTTGGGCTCGAGTGTCGGCCATGGCGATGAGCATGGAGGGGGGCCCTGGTTATGCCTCGGGGGAAGAAAGTCTCGAGATAGAGTGATATGTGAGGAATAGCTAGCTGCGCGCATGCAGAAATGGATCCAGTAGTGCCGAACCATGTTGTCCTTGTCAGAGCTTTATTGCTTCCTACTCGTATGGTCCATCTTTTTCCAGAAGACGGCGTCCACCTTAACAACCGCGAAGCGAAGCAGCGGCCACGACGCAACTCTTGCCCGCAGCACGTTGCGCCATGTTGCAAACAATTCTTTATCGCTATGCAAAAGATGTGGCGACTGTTTCTGGAAGCACAGGAGGTAGCAAAACAGACCAGGATAGCAGAAGCAGTGTCGAGTATACGCTGGCCAGAACGCAGACACGTACTTGAGATCTAGATTTCGCACCACTGTTATTAGGGTCCTCATGAAATCGCGAGACTCCTGGAGTATGCCATGGGCGGCAACGTCGTTCGAAAGGCCTGGACGAACAATGGGCCGCAAGAGCGCTCTGAATAGTAATACATGTGCAGTAAAGTAGGCAATGTGCAGAGATGCGCGGCTGTCAGGGATCTCGTCGATCGTGTCGGGCACCTGATCCAGGCGGAGAGACGGCGGCAGAGCTTCTAACCAAAGATAGAGGGAGCGCTGTAGCGACTTTGCCCGGTCCACGATGTCTTCTAGATTTTGAACTCGCGACACAGCTCGGAGCGTGCTACACATGTGACGTGAGTTGAGGTCTTGAGAAAGAATCCGGTGCGGCTTACAAGAAATGACGACATATCTCACTAACGATGTTTGTGAGGGAGCAGAAGTTGATAAAGTAATCTGCTGCATTATAGATATCACTGGGGCCTGAGAAGTCTGCCTGGGAGATGGGCGCAACACTGCAGTCGTCGTCGCGCACCATGGTTGATCGACCATGTGTGACGGCGCGCCAGCTGTGCTCAACAACGACGGTCCACCAGAGTCGTCGACGCAGCCGTATCTCGTACTCTGGGATTTTCCAGCGACTCGGCTCAATGTGCAGACCGAGCGACTGGGCGATGGCGAGCACGGAGCAAGCCAGTGACCAAGCAAATGGGGTTTCGACAGCGACTGGGTCAAAGTCGGTCGTATTCAGCAGCAGCAGACTCATCTGTACCGTGGATAGACTCGGAAAATGCAATTCCTTCTGTAAGCAAGAGTACGAAATCTGCCAGAGCTTGCTTGCGTCGGGCTTGGAGTAGGCGCTGTCGAGACAGAGCTGCTCGTCCCAGGACGTGAATGGCATTGCGAGAGCAAACATGCCGGCTAAAACGCCAGGGGAAGTGGAATGAATAAAGGCCTCCTCGTCTTGAAGCTTTGTCCTTGACACAATAGGAAGATTCTGGAATATGAAGCGGAGATAGCTAGGGGGGTGTTAGCATGCCGTCCCAGTTGCAGCTGCTGTTGCCGCCATTAGTTACAAGCCATCACTTACAGTCGAAGTAGCGCCACACCCATTTCAACACTGATGAGGTCATTCAGTAGTTCTCGCTCATTTTTGAGTGCAAGGCAGTTTGCCATTGCTTCTTGGCTTTGTAATGCTGCTTGCGGCCGCGACTGCAAAAAGTGAATTGGTGCGTGACCACCCGATACGCTTTGTAGTGATGGCCGACGATACGTGACCATGAAAAAGTCCAACTCATCAGCCGCACTGTATGGATAGTGCTCGAGCAAAAACGGGTCGGATTCGTTGGAATAGCCGATGAACGATGTCGAGCGATCCCCTCTGTCGAGGGTGGCCTGTATATCGAGGCGTGAGGTGGCCTCCTTTGCCATTCCGGGTTCAATCGTGTCTGCAGCCTCCATCATAGAAGCATCGTCGTATGGAAGGGACCAAAAGCTGGGCATGTCTTGCATGAAGGCCTCATTCTGCCCCAGTTGCTCCAGATCCGAAGACCACTGTATCGGCATGCCATCTCCGATTGGTTGTCCGAAAGTAGGTGAAAGGCCGGCGGAATCCTCCATTAAGGTAGTAGTATCTGCATCGTGTAATGATGAAGCAGTATACTGCCTCTGATGCTCAAAGCCATCCACCACGTCGACAGAGTGGCCGCCCGGACTAGAGCGCGCCGGTCTGTTCTTAGTCCCGGCAAGAAACGTACACAGTCTCCCTGTGCGTTCACATAACTGGCATGGTTTTGTTGGGTCTGGGATGTTGCACAGGGCCTTGCGCGATCGGCAGAGGTCGCAGGGCCGTTGCGCCTTGGAGCGGTACCGCCTGCTGCCCGCGGCTGCGTGATTGCTGGTCCGTGTGAGAGACGGTAGTGTTTCCGGCGGCGACATTGGTAATGATTTCAGCCTATGTTACGCAATATTGATGCAACTTGCGTATTTCCGCAATTTTCGGAACAAAATGCAGCGGGCTGAAAGTGGCTGTCCGGTGTCGCTGCCGGCGAGCCCCGCGTACTGAGCCCGCTAGAAGAAGGCGTACATACTAACTTAAAGGGCCTGATAGAGCCGCCACTGTCACGTAAAAATCGTGGCCGACCACTAATTGTGGATGACCTATACCCTCTTATCTGCGTAACAGCCACCAGAGTACATGTGCCCGCACCCACCTCACAAGGTGGGTGCTGGAGAGAGAACAAGAGCCAGAATTGCGTCGCTTTGTACGTCCAGAAGAGCGATTATAAGATGCTCCAAGTATATGGCTCAACATTGCAACGAAACCCGTTACTGGCGCTTTTTACTGAGAATTACTGGACCCCCGCCTGCGTGATCAGGCGATTGGACCAGCTGAGCTCCGGCGTGAACGTAGCAGCACTGACCCAGGAGAGTGCATGGTTTGCAAATGAGTCTTTCGGAAAGATCTTCAGTATTGTTTTCTCGCAACTACTTTGACTGCATTTTCCCAAACTGTGAGATGGCGCCCGAGTTTGTCAACCTGAGCGACCGCTTTGCGCCCAGCGTCCGGCAGACGGTCGAACAGCGGCCCAAGTGTCTGCTCGACAGATGCTCTTTTTTGCACCTATTCCAGCACAAGAAAGGACAACGGTTTTGATGCACCTATGCAGTGTCGAACCGACGCTTGGTGACTTTAGCAACTGGAGTGAATCCATGACACAAGTCAGATCGGTATGAACTGCGCTAGGGTTCGTCTGCAAAGTCTTCGACCATTTCAAAAAGTGTCCGTAGTCCATTGACTTGGGCGTCGCGTTCTAGTTTTATTTTGAGCGAACGGTAATAAGCGTCTCAGCCAACGCTACTACTACCACGCCGGTTGCGTTCCTCCCGATCGCTCTCGGTAAAAAGGCCACATGGCTTATATTGTTCTCCAAACCTTGGAGTGTCCATCTGCTTTCCTCTGGCGGCCCGCTGTTCATGGATGCTGGCACCTTGCGATACAATCGACGATGATCTCCTGAGACTCTGCGGCTCTTTTACATTGCTCGGGTGTTCCCCGTTAGTGTGCTCCGGAGAAGCGACACTGTCTTGGGAAGGTGTAGTCAAGTGTTCATAATTTCCGAGTTTCTCCGCAGGCCATTCTGATTCTTCAGCCATGACTGTTTTCCCTTTATCTCGCACACGTGGCCGGTGAATTCTTGAGCGCCGCATCGCTCGGGGTGGTCCTGCGGCGAGCACTGTGGCACCGGGCTGTGAAGTATCACTGAAGTATGTTGGGGTATCTTTGTGTGCTTGCGGCTGAGGTGTTGGTGGTGACGACTCTACACGTGAGCTTCTAGACCGCGAACTCTGCGGTGCTAGGGTCACTTGTGGAGAAGCTGAGCGAGTGGAACGGCTTGAGAGGAAATCGGCCGAAAGGCGTCCATATGACGAGCCACTTTGACTTTGTGGAGAAGAGGTGGCTCGTGTGTATCTTTGGGCTTCGTCGACAGCGCTCATAGCTGTTTTTGTGGTCTTTTCCCCTATTCGCTGGAGTTTTCGAATATCCCGTACACGCAAACCAATCCCTGTTAAAGTCCTCTTATCGACGCAATCCAGGCGGTCTGATGCTGACTCCATTCTTCTCTCCTCCCTCTGACACGCTTTGCTGGCGTTCGTGCTATGGCCTTGTCATTATAACAGTTGTCTTCGTTGCGCCAAGAAAACTCACAGCTTTAAGGACAACATAAGTGGCACCTCGGCCCCTCTCTCCTGCAACTCTGCAATTTGAGTGAAGTGGCTCTTACACGTAAGAGAACTCAGGAACAATCCTGCCATTGACGAGAGCATTTGAACGGTTTGACGTGCCGTAGCGATGTTTGATTTGCCGCGTAGCCACTTCAGTCGAGCTAGAAGCTGTTGGAGGAGACCGGAATCTTTTGTAACCATTGGTGCAAGGTCTCCGTACATGCGCATCTTATCTATCGTTCTCTGAAACCTTGTAGCCAATTGCTTGGCTGTTTTATACTCGCTCTGCTGCTCATTCGCTTTCACGATGCTTGGTATTGTAGTCTCGAGCGCCTCTTGAAATTGAATCAGCACACCGCTCAATATCTCCAATTCTTCCGCGAATTCCGTTATTTCTGTGGAGGCATCTTTCAGGTTTTTCATCATCTCGGCGGTTTTAAAAAGCCCTTCGACCAATAAAGGACTGATTCCGTCCATCATGGTTGCCATGGCTGACCGAACTTGCTCGGAAACGGAGTAGAAAAACAAAATAGAGCATTTATCGAGGGTTGACCGCCGGAAAAAGACACAGCTAAATCTATTCATTTATAAACTATTATTCACCTGGCCATTCCCCCCTGGCGGGTGTTCTACCAGCTTCTATGCCTTACGTGCAAGGCAGATTGACTGGCTGAACTTTGCAGTTCGAACCGGCATGCGTAAAAGCGCCATGTTTAAAAGGGCTGATATATGAGCATAGCCTGGTTCGCGCACCAGACCGCAGAGGACGGTGGCTCCCTTACGTATCTAGTGGTCATACGACTGCATGATGCAGGGTGAACTGTGCCACAAGCCAGTCTCGTGGACAGACAGTTATTCGTGGCTTCCAATGATAGGCCTGTCGACAACGCCCTGGTTAGTCCACCTCCAAGAATCCAAGCAGTGCCTGCTGCTGTCCGTTCGCAGCGTCCATCAGCCTCCAACAACCGATTTGATCGAGAAGGCTTCATCTTAAAACCCGCTCCGTCGTCAAACTAATAAAACACCCCAATTTCCTCTTTTTACGATATGAGCTAAGCGTGCGACGATTTTCTGCTGCGCGCAAGCATGTGGTTGTCTCAGATCCCAAGGCTCACAGTAAGGCGTTCCAAAGCGTAACGCTGCACAGCCTGCCTGTGCTGCAAGCAACCAAATGTGAGCGGATTTAGTGCGGCGCAGGCGCCATATCGTTCGAGAAGTGCGGGAGTTGGGCCATCAACGCCGTTTTAGTAAAAGCAATATCAAAAGAGGTTGAAAGGCAAAGGATGAGACGAAGGGTCGATCGTGGAACAGATGAGTTCCATATCTTTTACGCAGAGGATGAATGGTACCGACTCACAACTTTCCACTCAATGTCAGGCGCTGACACATGTAGCTAACTCGGTGCGATGCACACTCCAGCCCAATAGCATTGCCGTCCTGGTGCGCCACGGCGGCGCTTTGCTAAACACGCCTGGAGACAAATATCCAGCACTAAAATACCCTTACTCGCAGCCTGGACTTCTGCGCCAGAGTGTACTGCCTTTGTGGACAGCAGACGGCACTTTGAGCGGAAACAAAATAGGGAGGCAACAGACCAGTTAGGTTGCGCAAGGACGCCAGGCTGCGGATTCCATAGCACTTTCTTCCGACGAGCGAGCGTTGAGATCTGGCTTGGAGTGCATCTGTGATAATGCAATGGGGGTTATTGGGTGCTAGCGCAGCCGGTGGAAGACATAATACGGCTGGTTTGACACGAGACGGACACGAATCAGGTTGCTTTGACTGGCCGTACAGTGTTCGATTCTCACTATTCTTATTATTCTTACTATTCTTACTATTCTCACCATCGCCACTATCGCCATATCACCACTTTCAAAATTACATTGCAGCACTTGAGCGTCAATAGCGTTCCCGTTGCCCATCGCCCCTCGCTTGGTAGTACCCATCAACTGTACGAGACCCGAGTTATATCACTTGAGATATTTAGGACGCATACTGGAAGTCACCTCTATCGGCGCGCAGCTTATCATATCGGAGTACTGCGCCGAGCAAGACACTAGCTCCCAGTGCACTACTTCTGTTAGTGACTTGTTCAAATGTGGAAAAAATAAATACAAAAGACGAATATGTAAAAAAAAAATTGAAAAAAAAATTAAAGCAAAGGAGCTTACCAGTCTTCTGCCGAACAGTATTCTGTTGGATTATGGCTAATGCCCTCTCGAGTTGGCGTAAAGATCATGCTCGTCGGGCACCGCAAGTTGGTGTAGCAGCTGTCGTGGCCAGCACCGCTAATCATGGGCCTCCATAGCTCTTTGGAGGCGGCTCCGGGTAGTTGCGCGCAAACCGCTTCGGCGCTGGCTTGGACGGCAGAAATACAGTCTTTGTGGAACACCACGGCCGGACTGTCGACGAGGAGCTTCCAGTCCACCTCGCAGCCCTTTTCGGTCTCCTGCGCAATAGACTGGAACGCGTCTGTGCATTCCTTGACCATCTCGGCCAGCACATCGTTGGCAACGTGTCGCAGATCGAGAGTGAAAGTTGTCGTGTGCGCCATGGTGTTGACTGTGCCGGGCTGGGCAGTGAAGATGCCCGTCGTCGCCAGGCCGTCGTGGGCTTTGGCCACCGAGTTGGCAGCGACAATCATCTTGGCCGCCACGAGGACCGAGTCTTTGCGGGCATAGAGCGGCGTGGTTCCAGCATGGCTGTCTCTTCCGCGGACTGTGATATTGAACCACTTGAACGCTTGGACGCCTACATAAAATTTGTTGTCAGTTTATTCTTTCAAGATCGATTCGTGGTACGTACCTTGGACGACACCAATCTTGCGGCCTTCATCCTCCAGAATTGGACCTTGTTCAATGTGCAGCTCGAAATGGGCCGCAAAAGGGTTCGACGTGTAGGATGCAGGCGACTCGCCGCGATATCCGATTCTTTCCAACTCTTGCAGCATCGTTTTAGCTTTGCCTTCATGTGGTGTCACCTCCTCGAGATTCCAGGCATCTTCAATGGGGACAGCGCCAGCCCACACACCAGACGAGACGGCCATCTTGGGAAAGCGAGCACCTTCTTCGCTGTACAGAATTAGCATAAAATCACGAAATACTATTTCAAACTTACTTTGTCCAATTCACAACACCGATACTTCCTTCAGTCTCTATTTCATTTTCCTCCAAGACTTCTAGGACCTCGAGGCCCGCCAGCACACCGAGGATGCCGTCATACCGACCGCCCGTGGGCTGTGTGTCCAAGTGCGAGCCCATCATGATTGGCGGCGCCTCTGGATTCTTGCCGGGTCGGACTGCGAACAAATTACCCATTTCGTCAATCGACGTGCGACATCCAAGCGACTTGGCTTTGCTGAGGAACCAGTCCCGTACTGCCTTGTCCGAGTCGTCAAGACTGAGTCTGGCCATGCCAGTCTCTGTAGACAGCCTACATTTGGTCAATGTCAAGATAACAAACATGGCGAAGAAAATACAGCTTCAGCGCCCGACTTACTTTCCATAGCGATGGTCCGCACCGTGCTGGCAGCTCTCGTGAAGAGACGACGCTAGCCGGTTGGCATTGACACTGAGGGTCTGTAGCTGGGGTTCCTGTGCTGAAGGCATGACGCGATAAGATTTTCGAAGGAGTAAATCTATTCAAAAATCATCAACCACAATCTCGTCAACTGAAGAAAGAGGGGCTTAAATAGATAGCCCCCGAGTTGCGGCTTTGCGACCGGCCGACGGCGGCCAAGTGTGGGGGTGGCGTCGACCGGCCAAGACCACGGCCGACGGCGGACAACTTGGGACATTTGATTGGCAGCAGCCCCTTGATTATCTGCCGACGGCATCCAGAAAACGTGGGGTCGGGCGATTCGCAGAACGGTGCATAAATAGCGTGTGCAAACCGTGGGGAAAAGTGTCGGCTCCAAGAGCAAGGACATGCTTTCTTTTACCCTTTTGAAACATGACAAACTCTGAAAAGGATTTCGACTCGGGCGACAATGCCTCGACCGCCATGGGCGCGTCAGCCCAGATTGACAAGGAGGCCGAGAGGCGGGTGCTTTCCAAGTTTGACTGGTTTGTGATGCCGCAAATGGCGATTCTCGTGCTCTTTGCATACTTGGACAGAACTAATATCGGTACGTGAACGATGATGTATTCCATCTCATTTTCCCATTGAGTTTTGTTCTTTAAATTTTAATCCTCTTCATTTTTTCCATACATTCACCGTGCTTCATACTAACTGTTCAGGAAACGCACGAGTCTTCGGCCTTGAAGAGAGTACAGGCATGTCAGGCATAGACTTCAACAACATATCCATGTTCTTCTATATCCCGTACATTATTTTCGAAACGCCATGGGTCATGGCCGTGCGACGCTTCGGGCCTGGCCGCGTGCTGGCCGTCGCCATCGTCTGCTGGAGCGCCGTCACACTAGGCACCGGCTTCGTCCACAGCTACCACGAAGTCATTGCCTGCCGTGTGCTTCTGGGTGCCTTTGAAGCCGGCCTGTTTCCCGCATTGACCTTTGTCATCTCGGGCATCTACCCCGCCGCGTCGCAGGGCAAGCGCATCGCAGTATTGTACATTTCGATTGCGCTCTCCGGGGCCCTGGGCGGGCTGATTGCCTATGGCATCCAGTCCATGGGCGAGCAGCACGGCCTCGAAGCCTGGCGATGGCTTTTTATCATAGAAGGCGCCATTTCATTCGTCATTGGGGCCATCTGCTGGGTCAGCCTTCCAGGAACGCCCGAGACGGCCTGGTTCTTGAACGAAAGCGAAAGGCACACCATGACTCTGTTAAAATTTCGAGACCATCCATACGAGGCTACTGACAAGTTTTCATGGAAGCAAGTTGGATTGGCCGTTTCTGATCCACTAGTGTGGCTCGCGTCTGTTGCGCTGTTTTGCTCGTCTATAGCCATGTTTGGCTTCAGCACCTTTTTGCCCACACTCCTCAAGGGCATGCAGTAAGTTTGATCTTTCCGGACGCGGCCCAAAGCTAACTTTTTAGGTATACCTCACTGCAAGCCAACTACCTCAGCATACCCGTTTATGTTTTGGCATCTATAGGCACCGGTGTGACCACCTTTATCTCTGATCGCATTGGTCGTCGTGCCATATGTTTGATTCACTCGCCAATTCTGGTCATGGTAGGCTATGCAGTTGGTTTGGGCTCAAGCAATAAGTCGGTTGGTTATTTCGGCATGTTTATCGTGGGCGCCGGCGTTTATTCATTTAATACTGTGCTTCTGACGTAAGTGGCCTCTTCAACACGGTTGCATCCGCTAACAGAAAGCAGTTGGGTCTCAAATAATATTCACCCCGATTACAAGCGATCAGTGGCCATTGCCATGGTTGTGTCAATCGGCAATGCAGCAGGCTTAGCTGCCTCTCAAATTTATCCAATCGGAGATGCACCTCGCTATATTGTAGGAAACTCGATATCGCTTGGCTTTGAGTCACTAGCACTAGTGTCTGTGGCTCTTATTTACATACTGCTGCGATACCGGACCAGACAGAAGGAGAAGCTAATTAGCCAGGGCATAGATAGCAACGGTAAGGAGGGTGATCAGGGCCTAGATTTTGACTATGTAATGTAGCAAGCGCGGTATTTTTACATAATTTATTAGCAGAAATTTCCGTTCATCTTTCTTCGTTGGCGGCACGGTCGAAGAACGAGCGTGCCTCCTCCACCTCGCCGTCGTAGTGGCGGCTACCGTTGAAGAGAAATATTCATTATCTAGGTGTCAATAGCCCGGAATTTAACGAGGCTCGAGAACAAGGAAAGTGACGATAGTGACGATAGTCATGGCAGTAGCGATAGTGACCTCGTGTCAAGAAACCGCTGTAATTATTTGTAATCAGACACTCGATTCTAATAAATAATTGCTATATTGGACAAGGCAACTGAGCAAGGCATAAATGTATACTTCAGACCGGGTACTAGTACACCAAACGCCGTCCGCCTTACGCGCCCCTAGCGATAACTAGCTCGCTAGGTCAGTAAAAGAGAGCGCTGTAGAATACTTGAAAATACCAACATTGATTTAGCAGTTGCAGTAGCCCTGGCCCGCCGAGCAGCAGCTAGGACCACCACACTTGGTAAAGAGCTGCCACTGGAGAGAGGAGTTGCAGACCCAGATCTCACCCGCGCTCGGGGCACCCTTCGGGCTACCCAAGTCACAGGCAAAAGTTCCAGCGGTGCAGGTAGCCTCGACGCCAAAGACGGCGAAGGCGATGATGGTGAGGGTCTTGGCGAAGTACATGATGGTTGACTGAGTTGTTGATGATGGTTGAATGAGTTGCTGATGATGGTTGACTGAGTTGTTGGTGTAGAGGTGAGGTGAATATTGCGGAAAATTGACCCTTTTAAAGATTTTCTATTCCCAAGTACTGGATTGATGTCATACCTATTGAGTCGAACCTTGTGCACAAAGCTGAGACCTTTTTGAGCAGTGGGCTGATGACCTACGCGCCGTGCCTAGGCTGATGACTTACGCGCCGTTGACTGAGATATTCATTATGGAGAGGTGACGTCAATATTGCGGAAAATTGGCCCTTTTAACGAATTTTCTGTTCTCAAGTACCGGATTGATGTCATAACTATTGAGTCAAACCTTGTACACAAAGCTGAGACTTGTTTGAGCAGCGGGCCGATGACCTACGCGCCGTGCGGCTAAATGAGCGCTGGATACAAAGGCAGGGTACTGAATAGAGCGCCGGAGAGGGCGCCGGATAACCCCATCTTGAAGTTGTACGGGCGGTCCCGTGTTTCAAGGCATTAACGCCCCCAATCAACCCGCAATTCCCGTAAGCGGGTGGCTAGGATTTATTGCGCGTCTATTCCGAGTGTCTCAAAGTGTAGTCATCTATCGGGCGAGTCGAGGAGACATGGCCTTTCTGTAACTATGCAGCTTCATCCGAGCCGCGCGGCTCACCAACACAAAAAGTCACAGCAACCGTAAAGACTTGCAGCAGTGCCTCAAAGAAGAATGGTAAACCAATCCAGTCGCCTCCCATGCTCAGGCCCACGCGAAACACGCCAAAAATGATGGGACCTGCAACGACAGATCCAATCATACGCATAAAAACCACAGCCATGTAGATGAGCCCTGTTCCGCTGGCCTCGAGGCGCTCTGCGCCAGCCAAGAAGACAATAACGCTTGTGATCGCGGGCGCGTAGCACATGTCTATCGTGTAGATTGACTGTGCGACGATAAATTGGACGGTTGTCTTTGATAAGCCTACTAAAATGCTCCCGAAAAATAGTGCCAGAATGCCAACTCTCGCAATCCATACGTCTTTGCCAAAAGGAGTTTTCCATTTGAGCAGCCAGTGACTGGCGGCGGGCACAAACACAGCCATTACAATAAGGCTCACCAGAGAGATGAGTGAAATCAATGCGCCGGCCTACTTTTGTTAGATTCATTGCTTGCAGTGGAAATCCGGCAAAAAAGAAAAAAATGCTGCGATGACTTACCTCGGCCCATGTCCAACCATAACGATTGGTGGCATATTGCTGCCGAACCAAGGACTGCCTCACGCCGATAGTGCTGAAGATCAAGCTGACCAGCAGCAATGCGAGCCGCTTGTCTCGTTTGAAGAGTTGAAAAAATTCCACTGAAGCCTGCCCGATCGATTTAAACGTCGTCGAGAACGCCTGGCGAACAGACGCTGGCCCAGGCCCGATCTCGCTGGCGCCTTGTGTCGGACGCTTGTTGGATGTCGTTAGACCATTTGGTAGTGTGAGAGTCAGAAGAAGGGACAGAGCCATAAAGGCCATGCCCACGAGCTGAGCGAAGACAGGACTGATGTTCATGGCCCAGTATACAAGAGGGCCGCTGAGTCCAAGGCTGAGCTGCAGTACGCAGAGCATGTAAAAGAACACGACAGTCCTAGGACGGCTTAGTGGAAGGAGTTACCACAATATCGAGTACACTAACCTATTGGAGTCAGTAGCAATTAAACTGGCGATGGCGTATTGCATCGCTTCCATGCCCAGCGGCCCGCCGCCGATCAGGTTGCCAACAAATGAAGCCAGCCAAACACCGCGCAAGTCAAAAATACGTGGGTAAGACGCTGATTTGCGTTAGCCAATGCTTCCTCCAAGCGTAGCAGTAAACCTTTTTTGCCTCGTTTGCCTCGATCACACAAAGCTAGGAAGCAAGGCTTACTGGTGATGAACTCTCCAGCCTGGACAATGACGCCTCCGAGTGAAACCAAGAACATCATGGCTTTCGGACCGTGCTTATCCGTGAATACACCGTACGGAATCGCCGTTGCGAGTGCCGGAATCAGTGCATACGTCGACTCCCAGCCCATGATCAGGGCCAGTCGATCCTGCACGTCGTTTCTCTTGCAGATGCTGTCATGATACCAATCCGTCACGGTCGGGTGCAGCTGCTGGCAGGCCGCGCCCTCCACGAGCTGGTTCATCGCAGGGCTCACAAACGAGGCACCCAGCATGGCTGAAATGAGAATCAGGACACTGGATATGATGAGATGGCGGCGCGACCACTTTGCATGCCGTGGTTGCTGCGCCGGCGATGGTGCGTCGTCCGCGGTGTCGCCCAACAGCGGTCGCTGCTCATTTTGTACAGTCGTCCTTTCGCCAGATGCCATCTTCTGGAAGCTCTTTGGGAAGTAAGCTATAAGGGGCGTTTAGGAAATAATATGCAGTTGCGCAATTAAAGGACATGCGCATGAGTGCTGTGCTGGAAGAGAGTGTGCGTCATTTCCTCGACCGAGTCCAGCTTCAGTGCATCGCCTGGGCCCCCATTTTTTTGCCGATAATATTTGGTATAAATAATGTATTTAATTTAAAATAAAACCCTGGCTTTATTCTGTTTTTTCTTTCTTTTTAAATAGGCTGCCCGGGTGACGATATTCTCGTACTGCATTACCGTATGCACAGTTCAGCATGGAGCATTGAAATCCATAAATTACAGAAAGTATATGCATCACTATGATCACAAGAATCTCGTACTCGGACGAAAGTTATAAATCATGCCAAACGAGAGTGAATGGCCCTCAACGGCGCACTTCAATCAGCTCCCCGGTTTCCCGGTTAACTCTGTACATGACTACTCTTCCATGCTCAAGACGCAAAAGGACATTGATGCCTCCCAAGGCTGCCGGCCGATGCGAAACTATTACAATGGTGCAGTCGGCAAATTCCTCATCCAGAACGAGCTGGATTTGCCTCTCTGTATCCTCGTCCATGCTTGACGACCCTTCGTCAATCAAGACCAGCTTAGATTCCGTACTTTGTTTGTGCACTATGGCCCGCGCAACCTGGAATAGCTGCTTTTGGCCATGGGAGAGCTTAATATCGACCATTTCTGCATTAAGCCCCCCTCGTGACTCAATCGTCTGCTGCAGCCCAACGCGCTGCAGCGTACTTGAGAGGACGTCGTCGCTAGCAGAGTCGAAGCCGAAGGGATTGAGATTGAATCTCACTGAACCCCTTAGTTGGACTCCCGATTGCGTAATGGTAGTGATTCGGGCCCTTAGCACGTCACGAGGTACACCTCTGATTTCTCTATCATCGATACTGATGCTGCCCGAGTATTCTATAAGGGCCAGCAGGCAGACCAGTAAAGATGACTTACCACTGGGCGGATATTGTAAGCAATAATAAGGAGAAAAAAATGGTATTTGAGCCAGCTTACCTGCCAGTGCGTCCGGTAATGCCCACCTTCTCACCCGGTGCGATGCTGAGGGTAACATTATTTAAAGCAATTCGCGGTGTTTCGCTTTCTGGTCTAGTTCAAATTCATGTTAGGACTGGAGCTTCACCAAAACTAAGTTTCCACCCGCCATCTCATACGTACTGATATCTTGCGCTCACACAGCTGAAGTCGACTTTGCCAGCTGCGGGCCAGTTGTTGGGTAGCGGGTGCATGCACTTCTTGTCCTTCTCAATCGGCGTCGTCTGAGCGAAAGCTCGAGTACGAGCGATGGCACCTAAGCCGGTTTCCATATCAACCCAAGTGCTGATAAATATCCCCATGGTATCACTGAAAGTGATGAGGCTCAATAAAGCGAGACCCATTGATGACTGGGAAGCTGAGCCGGTGAAGTTCAATGCCAAAGTGACGAGGATCATTGCGGCAGCCATGCTGGACATGTTCAGGACTACCTGTAGCCACTGCTGTATAGACAAGAGGCAATAAAATGGTTTTTGCGCGGCCCTCAAGATTGCAAAAAACTCCAACTTGGTATGGGGCTCCCACTGAGAAGCGCGAATGCATTCGATGCCCGTACTTGTCTCGGAGAAATGTCCATAGAGGCGTTTGAAGCTGTCCAGCTCCATGTAGCGGATCTGGCGAGATGTTTGGAGGTAATAATGCTGGACAATCGCCAACAGCAGTATGAAGATTGGTATGATTGGAGCAGCATAATTCGCGCCAGACGCTATAATTCCAATGTCAACCAAAATGGTGACTGCCATCCAACTAGTAGGCATGATGGCAAGGGGAAGCCGTTGCGAGGCTATAGTAATGTCTTGACTGAATCGGTTCAGCAAAGCGCCGGCATCTTCCTCGGTGAGAAAATCGAGCGTTGCTCTGAAGGTAGTGTCGGCGATCGTCCAATGTAAAGCCTCTGTTGTTCGTGGATTCACAAGATAAAAGTAAAATCCACCAGCAAGTAGATTGCACAGTGGGTTTCCCACGCCCAGGAGAACATATCCGATGTAGTAAAAGCGACTGTTTGGATTGTTCTCCAACCATATTCGAACATAAATTTGAGGCATCCTCTCAGCGATCGCAGCAATACACACGATGACGATCCACAGAAGCAATATCCAGCCACCGGCCGGCTTCAAGTAGTAGGAGTACAGCGAAAAATCGCCATATTTTGATGTCGGATGATACCGTGGCGTTTCAGTCTTTTGTGGCAATTGAACTGCCGGGAGTTCAATTTTCTCAGGGGACACTTGCTCGACAACAGTAGCAGAATTCTCGTCTTCCGGTGCTGGGAGGACGCTGGGCGGAAAAGAAGCAGGGCTGACTTCTCGAGAAGAATGTGAAAGCCAGATCGCTCTGCCGCCCTTTTCGATGCCAATCACATGATCAGCATCTACAAGGTGAGCTGTATTGCTTGTTGTCATGATCAATGTGGTAGAACTGGATCTCAGAACCCCAGTTTCACTAAACAGGCGGATTCTGATGGTAGAAGAAGTCTCCATATCCAGTGAGCTAAATATATCATCCAAGAGAAGTATTTCAGCTTTGATGTAGAGCGCACGAGCGAGTGAGATTCGTTGCTTCTGCCCACCACTTAGGTTGCAGCCATCACTGCCAACAACTGTGTCCACACCATTTGGAAAAGACGTAATGTCCACGTCCAAAGCACATATCCATATAACCCTGCGCAACCAAGCTTCGTCAAAAAGATTTGGTCCCACAATGTTGGACTTGATGGTAGCGTTCCGTATAAAGGGCGTCTGACTGCAGTAGGCAATGGACTTTGTGAGAACTGATATCGTGCCTTCCCGGACTGCTACTTCACCGAGAAGTGCTCTCAAGAGAGTAGATTTGCCGCAACCCACAACACCGTAGATCATCGTTCTCTTGTTGACGGCGAAGTTTAAAGTGACGTCCACAAGAACGGGGGAAGACGTGTCGTATGTCACGGCAACATTTGCCATGCAGGCGGCAAAATGTATGCGACGACTCCTGCGCCTGCTCCGGCTCCGATTCAGCCTTGGAGTCGGGTCTCCAGAGGAAGACCCTGTGGCGGTGCTCGTGCGCGAAGATGTAGTGACCTCCTCGGCAACGGCGCGAGAGTCGACGAATTCATCTTGCAGGAGATAGGATTGAATTCGCGAGAGAGAAGCGAAACCAGCTGACCAATATCCAAGATTTCCTAGAAGCGCTGAAAACGGGCTTGCGACCATGGCGACAAGCGCAAGGATGCTGAAAAACTCGGGTGCAGAGAGGTGTTCTGACGATCTTGTCCAGAAGATTGTGGCCCCGATGACCACAGTTGGGGTGACTGTTTCAACAAACGCAGCCAGGGCTAATGTAAGCGACCAAGCGGCTCTGTCTCTCATGGAAGCTGTAGTTTCTGCGCGCTGCTTTTCTTGCAAACGCTTTGCCATGACGGGCCCTAAGCCGAGCATCTTAATGTCCTTGAGTTGGGCCAAAGCATTTGAAGTATCGGCAACACGGTCGTGTATGTGCTGATTCCAAACCTTGCGCGTTCTGTGCATGACCTTTGATAGCTGCGTCGAGATCAGAGAGACCAGAATCGCAGGGACCAGAGTTAAAACGCAAGATGGGCCAATCAAGCGGCCAAGAACAGCAGTGCCGGCGGCGATTTCAAGCATCATTGCCCAACACTCATAGGAGAGAGAAACAAGCATCTCGACAGCGTTCACATCAGTGCTCATCAGTGTAAGGGCTGCCGACTGGGCGGATTCCTCGGCGCTGAGCCTCAAAGACTTTATGTAGATGGCGCTGATGAGGATTGCACGAATACCGAGAGTAAGCTGGTTTTTTATGCAGCGGTACCAAGAAGAGCAGACGGCTCTGCCACCGTACACAAGAGCCGTCGCGCCGATCAACGCATTCACAATCTCGGTTGCAGGGTTCTTCAAGCCGACAGTGTGGACAATTTCCCGTAACAAGAAAGGTTGAGCGTAATTGAAAGCAATGGCGAGCATGCGAGGGAGAACAATTGAGATGAAGATCCAAGGAATAGTGAAAACGCAGGCTTTAAGCAATGCGAACTTGGATTCGGGGTCGGCCGTTGCCCACTGCTTGGCAAATTCATCCTGCAGTTTCTCTGGGTCGAACTGTGGATCGATAGGAGTGAGGTCCTCTATAGATAAAACTCCCCGAAAACCGAGGAGTAAAGTTGAGTTGATCCATAGAAACAGAGTCTTGTTCCAGAAGCCAGCAACTGCTTCTTTCCCGAGAGCCGAGCGCAGTTGCTCTGGCATGAGAGACCTCTTGGAAATTTCTTCGAGAATTAGCAGCGCAAACTTGAGAATCGGCATCGGTGCGTGTAATCGGGCGAGCGCGTCGAGGCCGGTCCGGTTGAAATAGGTCCTCGTGATCGCTGCATCGCAGAGTAGCGTCGCGGTCAGGAAGAGGCTCAAGAAGGAAGGCGAGCGAACAAAGTACAGGTGGCCAATATACGCCACGAGGGCGATGCAAATCGCAGTCACGCAGGACAAGATGGAAGCAGCCCTGGCTAGCGAGGAATCGAGAGGCTGCTTCCACCAAATCGCGGCGCTCGCTACTTGAAGTGTGGCGAGCGCAAAGGCGAGTGCCAGCTTTGCCCACAAGAGTAGTCCTGGGCGCGTGCATAGTATTGCAGAGCGACGGGCTTTGTAGATGTAGAATGGGGAAGAAAAGAGGATTACGCCAGCAGGAACAATCTCAAACATGGTATGCTCGAAGAGTAGAGTGAAATCGAAATAGCCAAAGAGGCTTGGACCGAAGGAATCGTCCATCCTGACGGAGCGCGCCAACAAGCTCAGGTCAGGGGAGCTCGAAGCACTCGGCCGGACCCGAAAAGTGCTGGTTCGAGCAAAAATGACAAGAAAGGAAAAGAATGCATAGGCACGAAGTCTAGGTACGAGCGACGGGGGCCCTGAATTTACGTGGCTAGCCACTCACCCTCTGGCTCAGGAGCAGGCGGATATGCATCCCACGGCCAACAATGCGTGCTGGACCTTTTGAGAGGAGCTAGCCTTGGGGCCAGATCGAACAGATCGGATGGATGAACGGATATCGCCGGGTTCGTCTTCCTGACCTCGCTGGTTCAGAACACGCTACCAACCTCTGCTCTCACCAACCTGGCGGAGATGGTGCCCTGTCTACCCCGGTTACAAGTCTTTGGAGAAGAAGAAGTAGCAACTAATCCGAGAGCATCCCTGCAGAGGGATGAGCGATGAGCATGATAATAACAGCGCCTCGTTAAACAGCAGAAAGCCACAATATGTGGAAAACATGTCTGAATCGCATGCTCTCGACCGTTTGGATTTGTTTCTCAGTCCCCTCTTTCTGCCAATAAAACGTTTTCCCCGCACGAAAAGGAATGGCCACACACACGGTCGTAATGTTACATGGAGCGACCGCTTCATCTCCACCAACGCCGCCAGCCAATATTGGCAGATGCAATGGTCGCAAACCTGCATATAAATTACGTTTGCAAAAAGGAGAAGCTCCCAATCAAACTTTGAGAGACGAGGTAGGCTGCGTCGGTGTCCAGACAGTGGGCGCACCCCCGGCATGAAAAAGTGCTGCCACTATTGGCGGAGCCCGCCGCCACCAGGATGGTAATAATAAAGCCTGCCTGGTGTGGTTGTCATGAAACCAGCAAAGCCAGTAAAATACATTTTAATAATAAGCAATTGCTATGATGCCACTTGGACGGGCGCCCGCTTTGAGAGTCCTGAGAGCCATGCGCTTCGGCCGCCCGAACTTGCCCTACTTGGCCAGACTACCAACCCGGTCACACTGCCGTCAGCGAGGAGACTGCACAGCTAGTTTTCAGGTACAATGTAGGTGGTTTTAAATTTTCAAGTGAAATAATGCGCTGCCGATAAGCTGCCTCAGTCTTAAGAAAGATTGACGATACTCTCACAAATCCGATACGCGCCATTATGTACTTTATACCACTAACTACCCAAAACTCAAGCAGCATCTTTCACATACCCGTGACCCAGCACCTCCTCTGGATTGGCGTATGAACCTTCCTCCTCATATGCCCTTGTAGAATAAACTGGTAGTAGCATGCCGCCTCTCAGCAGCATGTAACGAGTTTTCGGTTCAAAGACTGTCACTGTGTGCTCTTTGTTAGCCCCTCTCCTGATTGACGATTTCCATTCCTTGCGCTTTTTTGAACCTTACCAGGCGCACTAAGAACGTAGTTGGATGCAAAGGCGATGCAAACTGCCAAGTGCTGCAGTAACATGATGCCACGGAGATGGTATAAAACGATCGTGCGTGCCGGGCGTAGAGACAACGCGGCAAGTCTGTACTTATTCCAGTTTTCTTTGCCCAAAAAGTAGTGGCGTAATAAATGCACCGTACGGAGTAGTACTGAGTACAAATCTTACCTTCTTCAATCGTAAAATAACAAAGTGCCGGTGTTGTGGCAAAGTTTCCTGTCCAAGTTTGTCCCTCAAGGTGCGGGCAGGTGAGGTGGAAGCAAAGCTCCATGCAACTAAAGGTCTATAGTATGCATGGCAGCCAGGCTACGTATCACGGGCTCATCCTGTGCCGTGGTCTTTTGCGTTATCCCCATTCGCCAGCAAAAGTACCTCGGCAGCCTTCTTCGCCATGGGGCAGATGCTGTGGTTCATATGAATGATGCTAGACAGTACTGCACCACTACTGTAGCGGCCCAACGATGCCTTTGACAACTTTGACATTGATTGATAGCCTTTCCTCTCTTTTGCTTCTCTTTTGTTTTATTTATATATATTTTTATTCTTTCTGCGTCGGTGGTTTGGGACCGGAGCACATTTCCCTACCGAAATTAAAGTGTGAAAACTGTACAATGATAAGCTATCAGGGACAAAACTGGTATAAGCCATTTATCCCAAACAGACTGTCAAAGTACTGTACTAGCGCAGGGAGAACACCACAATTTCGAGGGCCTCGCGAGCACAGTTGGCTTCTGGAGTACAGGGTAGCTTACAGCAGCCAGCTAGGTACCGCGCCAACTGACATTCGTGGCCTCGTAGGGTATGGTGCATTCAGCTTAAGGATGAGGGGTCCGTCTGATCGTTTTGATTTATTGATTAGAGCCTTCTTTCATATTCACAGCACAAAAGGCTAATAGTATGTAAGTTGCTAGTGTCGCGCGAGCGCCAATTAGTAGGAAGCACAGCATGGCCATGGCTGACTACGATGTACATAGTCTATAAAAGAAATCAAGAGTAGAAATTATGCCAGTTTTTATTACATAGGAATTTAGCTATTTCTTGATAAGCAATAATCGTCCCTCCTAGCTACCCTGCGTCGCTCCTTTCCCTGTACCACTCCTTCTACCACAATGTTCTCCCACCACAATGATGTAGAATCGCAGAGAATATTTTTATCAGCTGTTGATTTGTGTTTTCGGATGAGCTGCCCTTGTTTTGGGCCATGGCAACCAGCCAAGCAACGGCATGTCGCCGGATATGGCGTTGAAATTGCGCTTGGCATGCACGCTATCGTAACAGTAGACCTGGTGATTCTTGGCGTTCCACGCGTCCGCATATCGAATGTTTGTCTCGGAGAGACTTTTCGGTTCGAAAGATTGTAAAAGATTCCTGTCGTTTGCGTAGACGCAGAGCTCTCCTGTCCATGTGGGATCGGGCGAAATGTCAGCGATGGCATAGGAACGAGAGTACTGCCAATGTGGGGTTTGTCTGGGCTGATAAAGCTCTCCAACGCATCAATATTGTCTTCGGACCAGAATAGGCCCCGCCTGAAAAGTGTTGGGAGGTCCTTTGCCCGAATGCGTAGCTCAGCCTTCCAAGGAACTTCGAGAGTAGTCCTGCTTCCAACTCCGTTTGAGGAGCCAGTAGCTCGAGTACCCCGGAATTCAGGCGCGTTGATGTCTTCCAAAAGTATAAAGTGCATGCGACATGCGTATGCAGCGGTTGTCCGACGGCTAGTGCAAGGCGGGGGTGGTTTGTCGCGAGTAGTATTGTCAAGAACACCAATGTGGTCGTCTGCTGGGACTGTTCGGCTTCTCTTGCCAAAGCATTTGGTGATATTCATGTTCCCGATTGTTGAGTGGTGAATGGTATCGCGAGCTGATGTTCTGTTTAGGTATAGGATTTTCCTGGGCGTCTATGATGATTAACAAAAATCGTACACTGTGATTCACGGTTTGATGGTTAATTGATTCGCGATAAAGACGAGTTAGTGATTCATTAAGCGCCACTATTACTACTTTTATCACTATGATTACTATTATTCGTCACTGTCATCACTGTCGGCACTGTCGGCACTGTCGGCACTGTCGTCACTGTCGTCACTATCGACACTATCAACGCATGCGCCAAGCTTTTATAGGGGCCTGCCTGGTACTGAGTGTTCGCTTCAAAAATGCTTGCATCTCTGGGATTCGCTGCGTATTTGTTTCCCTTCCGCAGAGTTGGGCAGTGAATCACCACGCCGGTTCATGCTGTGACACACAAAGTTGCAGACAGGTTACACAACACTGTTTTCCAAGCAGCTTTTATTCCATGTCAGTCTAAATGACAAACGAAAATGCAGTGACTGTATTGCCGGGATGGGCAAGTAGTTTATAGAAAATCAGCGCCGGGTTGTAGGCAGTCCCAAAGACTCATTTACATTCTTCATCTGCAAAACATGTGCGTCCTTATACGATACGTCCATCTCTGTGGTCACAGAACCGGGGAAACCGAATGGGAGCCCGAGGATGCAACCGACTGTCCGGTGAATCGTGGGGGCCCGCGCTGTAAAGAGCATCGTGTCCGCACCTGCACGGCCGACTCGTACTGCGACGAACCGAGCTTATTCAAGATTCTGTCGCATTGCCGCCGCAAGGCATTTCGGACGGGTTATAGATGCCACTGCGGCGGAATGAATGTGCCGGGCACAAAGGCCAGCTATTGGTTCGCCTTTTCTTGCAAACACTGCGACGCCAAAGACTGCCCGCGCTCGAAGCTCCCTCTTGATTTGTCTGGCCGCCAAGACGAGGCGCAGGAGTAAGTAGAAAAGCGCAAAGACAACAACTCCTATCAGGCTAATAGATTCAACGCAGAGACCCGTCTTTTTTCCAAAAACTGGCGGCCTTTATGGGCCTATTGTGACAGCGTATCGTGTGCTATACCAGCCCAGGAACGCTGAGTCGGGCCATCAATCGCGGTATGCCCGTCGGACGGCGATGCAACAGTCAGCCTTGTTGAAGCGTACGCCGACGGGGGCATTTTATCGTGGTTCGCTGTCGTGGATCGGTTGTCGCCGGGCGGATGGCAACCCGCAATAGGCAAGTCCCATGGGTCGGCCTGGATTTGCCGGCGAGATCCTCGGGACGGCCTAGCAGCGGCACCAATCAGGAAGTCGAGGAGGGTTCGCTGGCGAAGCAACTGCCAAGTCTCGCGGCCGATGCGACGCAATGTAGCAGTGGCCTCGAAGCTTAGCGGGCGGATCTATGCTCCATCAGGCAGTTGGTTCTCTCTGACGATCCCTGGTGCGGGCCTGCCGATACGAAGTCTTGCTCTTTATAAAGAACTGCATTTTCCATTGTGTTTTCTTTTGAAAGAAAGAGAGAAAAAAAGCCCCAGAATTTAGAATCGCATCCTGTCAAAAATGAAGGTACCAAGCTCTGTCGCCGTTGTTTCGCTGCTGTCGCTGGTCGACCATGTCCAGTCGGCGATTACACTGCCTCTCAAGCCGCTGGACAAGAAGATTGCCTCGATGATCAAGCAGTCCACCAAGACACAAGCCGACGGAAAAGGCACCATCACGGTGCCGGTCAAGGACTGGATCAAGCACACGGCCGATCTCCAGGTATGCTCAATGTCTGATTCTGTGTTGACGAGTCACTGACCATGGCAGTGGTACACTGAAGTTGAGGTCGGCACACCCCCTCAAAAGTTGTACGTTTCGAGGTCCATTCCCAGACGCTGAAATATTCAAAGCTAACTAAAACAGCAACGTCATTTTCGACACTGGCTCGTACGACATGTTCATCGCCAACAAGAACTGCACGGGTGCCGGCGAATCCACGCGCCTGTTCGACCCCGACCAGTCCAGCACGTTTGACCAGCAGCCCAACCAGAGCCAGCACTTTGGCTACGGGACCGGTGTCGACTCGATCCCTCTCCAGTACAACGGCGAGGGGTCCAGCGGCGTCATCGTGACGGACAAGGTCGGCATCGCCGGCCACGCCGTCGACCAGCAGCAGTTCCTCCTCTGCGACGAGTACCCCGAGTTCATGGACAATGTGCCCTTTGACGGCGTCATGGGCATCGGCGTCGAGGGCGCGACGGGCCTGCCCAGCGGCAGCCCGTGGTACTGGGCGCTGTACGCGAGCGGGCAGCTCGACGGGCCCGAGTTCTCGCTCTACTACCCCGCCGGCCAGCAGGACGGCGCCGAGATGACGCTCGGCGGCACCAACCCGGCGCGCTACACGGGCGCCGTCCACAAGGTCAAGCTGCACCGCGACGGCAACTTTGTCGTCGACCAGCCCGCGCTGTCCATCAACGGCAAGCCGCTCGCCATCGCGGCCAACAGGCAGACCATTCTCGACTCGGGCACCGCGTACTTTGCAGGGCCCAGCAAGATCGTGACGGCCTTTTACCAGGCCGTCTCGCCCAAGATCAAGCAGCTCAACCACGAGGCGTGGGGTGTGGAGTGCGACGTCATTGACTCGCTCGCCGTCGACATTACTTTTACCTTTGGCAGCGGCGCCGAGACGTTCAACGCGACGATGCCCAAGTCGGCGTTCAACCTCGGCCCGTACGAGGGCAAGCCCGGCATCTGCCAGACCGTCTTCAGCACCATCGATCTCGGTGGTAGCTTCCTGATTGGCGCGCCGCTCCTGAAGCAGTACTACACGGTGTGGGATGGCCACAACCTGGAGATGGGCTTTGCCGAGTTGAAGAAGTGAGATGGGTGAGGTGCAAAGACACTGAATAGACGTACATATCACGATTATGAATAAAATTACCTGAAGACTCAAGAAAGTCTGGTTTTTTATATGTATATTTTTCTGCTTCTGTCAGTCGTTCGGCCAAGTCGGCTTGTTCCTGGGCATTTTCAGTGTGAATAACTGCAAAATTTGTAGTCCATGCAGATCGCCATCGCAGGAACTGTTGAGGACACGGTCGCATTCCTGTAACTACGCAGAGTGAGTTTGCAGTGTCAACGTGACTGCGCACTGGCGTATTAATATACGTTGGCGTCAGTCAGCCGTGTCGTATTTCCATAATCTGTACAGATTAGATTAACTTGTTTTCAACGTTGCATACCGCCCGCCCCCGCTGAGCATGTTTTGAGAGCGAGCAACCTGGATGGCTGCACTGAAACATTCCCCGATGGGGAAAGAAAGCTAGCTGTATAGCCCTTGTCATCAAATCTTGAGCTGTTGATTGCCAATCTTTTTTCACCAGCTAGAAGAAACGTTTCTGCAAACTATGCCGTAGCATCGTCATACTGTGCCAAGAAGATGATTTCCCGCAAGACCTCGTCTAACTACCCGTCGCAAGGCGGCTCTTTCAGGCCGGGCATCTACATCGGGCACCTGACGGCACTTGACTTTTTGGTCTGTGTTCACGATCGGGCATCACAAGCCCGGGGGCAGGCACCCCATCCAAGCCCGGTATTGCAAAAGCTCAATAATTCGGCAAGCCGTTCCTGGGCATTCTCTGTGCAACGTTTTCAGCTTTGTTCTCATCCCTGGTCCCCATTGTCTGGTCGTCGATCGTCAGCCAGTCGAAACATGCTCAATGCAAATGCCATCGACCTTGCGCCCCAATTAATGGGCACTAGCCCATCGTTTACTTGCTCACAGGCTGCTGGCCAAGAAATCGAAACTCGACATGGGGGTCAACTATGAAAAATAAAACTTGCTCACTTAGCGCACGGCACTAGTCTTGTTGCGCGGGCCGTTTTTGGAACGGTCCGCATGCAGAACGAATAAATAGAAAAGGATGAGACATTGTAATCTTTTTTTTTTAATATCATTTTGACAAGGCTCTTCTCTCAACTAGACAGCCGTAATCTCTTTTTTTGCTGCATTTTTGTGTGGCACTGCAGGCGATATGGCGATGCACATGGACCACACGGCGTCCACGGCGTGGTATACACCACTGCTGCAACGGCCGATTCTCCTTCACAGCTCCCGCGATCCCGGGATATGTAAACTGACTCCCGAGCGATGCGCCTACAAGTTGAGATACTGGGTCTTTTGGTACGTTCCAAGTCTTGATGCGCCCGCCCATCACCCGGAGCCCCCCCCCGCCCTCGCTTCCCTTCGCACGCCTTCGGTATACGTCTTCTCACAGATTCTAGGTACGAGGCCGACCATGTCTTTGCCCTTCCCACCGTCTACTTTATCCTCGCCGCCATTGCCGTCTTCGCCCTCGGCCACTTCACCAGCGCCTACGCCCCCGCGAGCGTCACCCGCCGGTCGCCGTGGCGCCGCGCCGTCGCCGGCCTCCGCTTCTGCGCGTACAGGACGTGGCGCTTCGGCAACCGCAACTCGCAGTCCCTCGGCGCCTATATGCTGCTCGGCGCCGGCATCGTCTTCTTCGCGGCCATGACGCTGGGCCCGAGGACATACTACTGGCCCACCGACGCCAAGTATGGCAGCTCGCCGCCGCTGGCCACCCGCACCGGCTGGATGGCCCTCGCCTGCATGCCCTTTATCCTGCTGCTGAGCGCCAAGGCAAACATGGTGACGGCGCTGACGGGCATCCCGCATGAGAAGCTCAATGTCTGGCACAACTGGCTGAGCTGGGCCATGTTTGTCCTGGCCCTCATCCACACCTTTCCCTTCATCATCTACCGCCGAGACGTCACGCACGACTTGCCCGCCGCCTGGTATACCGGTGGGGTTTGGATCACGGGAGCCATCGCTCTGGTCGCGCAAGCCTGGCTCACATTCATGTCTATTTCCTGGATTCGGTAGGTTGCAACTCGGGCCGCTCTGCTGCAAACCACTAACACCACCAACAGAAACAAGTTTTATGAATTCTTCAAGGCGACGCACTTCTTCTTCGCCATCGTCTTCGTCATCTTCTTCTTTATTCACTGCGCTTTTCGGCTGTCCTCGTGGGACTACTTTATTGCTGCCGTGTCGCTGTACGCTGCCTGCCTGCTGTTTGCCTTTGTCAAGACGTACTTTCGCCATGGCATCAGCCACGCCGCGCAGATTCGCTGCGACACACCACACTCGCTTCGCATCGCCGTCGCCACGAAATCGAGCTGGAAGCCTGGCCAGCACGTCTTTCTGCGCTTCATCACTTGCGGCGCGCATTCCCTGACCGCGCACCCGCTGACCATCTGCTCCCTCCCCAACAAGGCGAGCCACGGCGGCAGCGGCGGCGAGATGGTGTTTTTCGTGCAGCCGCGTGACGGTCTCACAGGACGACTCGCAGCGCTGGCTCGCAAGCAGCCTGATAACAGTGTCTCGGTGCTTCTCGAAGGCCCGTACGGAGGTATGCCCACGCGGTGGTACAAAGGATTTGACCGCACGCTGCTAGTGGCGGGTGGCTCAGGCTGCGGCTTCACCCTCGCGCTAATTGAATCGTGGCTGCGTGCTGGCGAGACGCTCGACAGTGAGCGCCATCTGGAAGTCGTCCTGGCGACGCGCGACCCGGAAATGCGCATCTGGTACATGGAGGAGCTGCAGCGCATCGCCGAGCGCCAGTCTGTGCAGGGCAAGACGGAGCTACCGGGCGTGACTGTCTCGTTTTGCGAGACGCACGACGAAAGCGCCGTGAGCAGCCCAAAGCCGGGCTCGTCCTCTGGCGATGAAGAGAAAAAAGTGGCCGTCAAGAATGTGCAACCCGCGGATGGCGCAAGCACCGTCGCGTCGCTCTTTGGTGTTTGCTTTTCACATGGGCGGCCAGATACCAAGGCCGTAGTCGACCGCCTGGCATCAACAGCTGGTGCCACTATTGGTGTGGCAGTTTGCGGCCCAGCAAGCATGGTGTTTGATGTCGGGACTGCCGCAGCAGAGGCGCAGTTGCGTATTGTCAAAGGTCGGCCTGGTGCCACCGAGCTATACCTCCACAAGGAGGCTTTCTCGTAAGTAAAAGCCAAAGAATGTCATCATCGCCGCTAACATCCACAGGTATTAAAAAGCTTCTGCATAGCGGCAGCGGGCAGCCGCAAGATTCATTGTATATACCCACTCGTTCTAGCAATATATCATTGTTGCCGCAGATGCACTCATTGTGTACAAAATACACAGCTATCCATCTACAACCACGCGTTCGCCGACGCAGATCGTAGGGTGCTGGTTCGCTTGCGACGGGCAGGCTGCCTCGTCGTGCTTCATATGTGCTCCAAAGTAAATTTTCCCGTCAAATCGTCTCGTTTTAGATAGAGTAGCCAAGGGTTCTTGCCTTCGCTCTCCAGTCTCTTGGTCGACACATACCATCTGGCAGCGTCTGCATGCGCCTAACAGTGAAAAAATTTGATTACCGATGCGAACCTTGCGCCACGTATCTTCAGAGTACGCTGGTTGTTGAGTACAGTCATCATTTTCTTGTGGTCCTTCCAGCAGAATGTTGGCTCTAAATGCCGTCGTCGTAGCTGGCAGGCCGCCGTGCTGTGCAATGGCCACATTTAATGCGTCGAGGCTGGCCGAGTGAATCATGAGAATCGGACTTTCATTGGACAACAATATTTTTGTCTGCATCTTGGGCTGTTCGGAATCGGAATCGGGTGGTGATGGTACATCGTCAGGGAACGATCCAGGCAATAAGCGTTGAGCTCTGTCTGGTTGTTGGTGTTTCTGCATCTTTGCCTTGTTTAGACGGCTCCCAAGACCCCAGCCACCAGGAGGAAATCTGGCGAGGACGCAGGGCACACCGAGTGCCTCCGAGAAGAAGTCATTCAATTCCTCGGATTTGTACGTTTGCGCTGTAATATCTTCGCCACATACCTTCGACTTGGTTTGGCGAACATCTACCTTGAGGTGCGACGGGTCTGCCGACAGCGGCACAGACACTGACCGTAAGCTGCCTTTGCATTTTATCCGCAAAACTCCTGCGTCGAAATCCAAAGTTGGTTTGAGTACAGCCATTCGTGGGTATCGTTTCTGACTCAGGGCTTGCCCCGAGCCCTTGTGCAAAAGACACCATTCCCTATCCCACGCAAGACCCTCAGGTCGTATAGACCAGTCCACCCCTGAGGGCACCGTGAATCCTCCGCAGCTCTTTATTGGGTAAACGGTGATAGCTTTGACACGAAGCGAAGGCTTGCCGACCGAGTTTGCCGAGATCGGTACCTCTTCTGGGAGTTGGGGAATGTTGGCTTCAACGAAAAATTCCTGGATAAAATCCAAGAAACCGTCCACATCGGCTTTGATGCTCATGGCCCCAAGACTAGCTCGTATTACTCCAACAGGCTTGCCGTTCATGACATCATTATCCAGGCCGCAGCGAAATCCTGCCGAGAAATTCTTTTTCATCTCCCAGGGCTGCAGATCAAGGGCCGCTGCGATGCCTCCAGGGCTACAGACACCCCCGGTTCGAACGTGGATCTTGTTGATAATGGCAAGTTTCTCAAACTCGCCGAGAGAAACCCACGCGCCCAGGCTGCTTCTGATGTTGAATGACACGACTGGCCCTGTAGGTTCCGATGCTGGATTTGGTGTATAAAGAGTGCAGACAGGACGTCCATTTCCGTGCTGTAATTTCTCGAGCCCCGTATACAAACGATGCGAGAGGTATGCTGTATGCCGGGAAACTTGATCCATCGATCCGAATAATGATGCGTGCGTTGTGAGCGCTATCCCAGCGGCGATGATGCTGTGGAAAGGCAGCGTGCCGTCTTCTAGGCGCTCGTGTAAGAAGCCGGACTTCTTCGCGTGCCACTGCTCTCTCCCGGCAACGACCATGTCGACCGTCCCCCCTCCAAAGTATCTTCGCTGGTCAAATAAATGCTCGGCCGACTTGCGCACAAGCAAGACACCCAAATCCGGAAATCCAAATATTTTGTACAGACTTAAAACGACGAAGTCGGCAGCAAACTCGGGGTGCGACATGTCAAGCCTAGACGTCGCTCCAAGAGACGCAGCATCCAAGAGGGTGTATACTTGGTGCGCGGCCTTGATGTCTCTGGCCCAGGACATGGGATACTGGCGACCGTCCATGTGTGATTGTGCCGTGTAAGAAAAAACCGTCGTAGACGGCTGGCCGCTCTCAACCGGGCTATTCCCATTTATCCAGCTGTGGACTTGCTCGTCGTTTACGCATACAATGCGCTTTGCCTCTTCACGGACGCCAACAAGACTCGTGTGGCATGCTTGGTGGTAGGCATAATTGAAGCCACCTGGGACGTTTCGCAAGCCATCTAGCACCAGTTTGACACCAGCGGTAGCGTTTGCAACGAAAACAAGGTCATACTCGTATGGATCCGCATTGAAGAATTCCAGCAAGCGCAGCCTTACATCGTCAACCTGATCAGTGGAGAGTTGGGACGGAAGCGAGCCGGAATGAGGATTGCCGTACAGCACCGATGTCAATTCCGATGCAAAGGCCTCCATCAGCGCTTTCGACGGCACAGTTGTTCCTGCATGGTCAAGGTATATCGAATCTACTTTTTGTAAGCAGGTCGTCAAAGCCACTGTCACTTCGGTGGAGTCATACCCGTGAGCATGGGAAATTGAGCATCTCTAAGCTGCTCGATAGCTTCATTGTAACCGCCTACTTGAGAATCCATGATTGTGTTGACAAAGGAAAAACAAGAGAGGCATAGAGAAGAGGTGGCATGGGCGTTGGTTAGCCTTGTTTGCGCTGCTACTCTCAGGTGTCGGCAGCCTCCGATGATAACAAAAGTAGCGAACCGGCGTTGCTCTGCGCTGGAGACTGAGCTGTTTGCGTTGTTTTTAAACAGGATAGTGCATTTTCAGCTAGATGGATATGATTTGCCTTGAACGGCCGAAACCTGGGCAAGATTAGGTCGAGATGCTGGTTGGTGGTTGGCACCATGGAGCCGGAGTTCGCCACCTTCCCCGGGTTTGTGGACTACCTACTAAGCACAGTGCGTGATGCGATGCACGCACTGTCGACAGGACATCAAGAACAGAGTCCATGGCCATATATTAAATTAATTGAAAATTGAAAAGACTAACTAGGATAATTTAAAGAGAACGAAAAAGTATTGGAAACGGTTGAGGAAGAAAGACTTGCAAAAAGAGAAAACCGCCCGATTCACTGATACTTGACTGTATCTTGTTCTTTACCCTTTTGAACTGACAACGCCCCTGGTAAATCCTCAGACTGTCCCCTCGTATCTCGCTCGGGAAGTGCCTCCTGTGTAGGTATAGTGCGTTGTTGGAAAGAAGCTTCGGGTGTCGGGCACGACGGCAGCCCAGCAACTGCTCTCCACGACGCTCTCGTCGGTGCCAAAGTCGGTCCAGGCGCGAACCACAAGGGCGCCGTGCTCCCAGCTCACCTCAAAGTCGACGGGGCATACGGCGCAGTAGCCCCGTACCGGGAGATTGGGGAACTCGAAGGCGATCCGGAGGGCGGCCGACAATTTCATGGGTTTCCCGACCTCCTCGTTCTGCCGGTTCGCCCAGTTGCCCGGCCGTTGGTGTGCACAGACGGCGACCTTGCCGATAATGGACATGGTGAGGGGAAACTCCCGGCTGCGGAACTTGAAGCTGGTGAGGGTCAGAAACCGGCCGGCGACCACCTTGGGCCACACCGTGTGGGACGCCGTGCAGCTCCTGCTCCTCGGGAATTTCGCCGTGCCGACGTATGTGGCCATGAGAGCCTTGAAATATCCTTTGTAGGCGTTGGGGAGAGGGTCGAGACGGCCTAACTTGACGGCGAGCTGCACGTGGCGGTGTCCCAGCTTGAAGCCATAGGCATTGTGGAAGAGCTCGTCGTACAAGAGCCAGGTCATGATCGAGCTGCAGCTACTGTCCCTGTTCTTGCTCGGCGTGTCATCGGGGTTGAGTTCATGCACCGCGAGGCACTCCTCGCAGACCCAGCAGTCAGGACGGTCGCGTGCTAGACAGAAGAGATAGTTTATCCGTGTGCGCCGAGTGTCCGTTGCGGGCGAAGAGGGAAGCCGGTTGACAGCTGTGCGCAGGGCAGAGCAGGTAAGAGACAGAAGGGCTCGATCGCGATGGTGGAGAAAGTCGATGATCATAAAGACGATTTCCAGCGGCATGCTTAGCAGTATGCTCTCTGAGACGGCAGCTTCTGAGCAGGCAGATTTCGAGGCGGCAGAACTCGGTCGGCCGCATTTACAAAGGCCAATCTTCTCCATCAACTTGGAGGGTTTCTTGGGAGGCATATTGGCGAATATGTCGATGATCTTAGTAGGATGCGTAAAACCAGTATCAGTATCCTGTTTCAAGAGAGGTTGCAACGCAAATGATGGTCTCTCGGAAGTAATGCAAGAATTTCAAATATGTGCCTCGGAACACAAAAGAAATCGTCAAAAAATATTCGTCAAAGCCATACATTGTTAGCCTTCGCTGGGTGGCGGCATAGTCCAGCCACTACTGGGTAGCTTGCGCTATGTCAAAGTAATGACGACAAAGTGAATATTGAAAATGGGTTTCATCTGATTTACACTCTAAACCTCAGCTTCTGGATTTCCCATCCATCACTGTACACCCCAACTATTTTCTACCCGCCTCCACCCAGAAAAACATGCTCTAGCGGGGCGACTAGTAATACAAACGACGCTCAAAAATGAAGCGCGACTCTTTATCGGCGAACCTTGCCCCCGGGAGCAGGGGGGTCGTAGGCAAGCTTTCTCGACTTGAGCCAAGCCCACTTGTAGCGCTTGACCCAGACGCTCATGGCCCACAGGGTGGCGGTGACAACCAAAACCTTCATACCCATCTTCTTGCGCTCGTCCATCTCAGGCTCCGCGGCCCAGTTGAGGAACTCGACGACGTCCTTGGCCATCTGCGAGGTGGAGGCGGGAGTCTCGTCCTCGTACTCGACGAGGCCATCGTAGAGGACACGGGCCATGGCAATGCCGGTACCGGGGAAGTAGGGGTTGAAGTTCATGCCGGGGGCGACGGCGGCGCCGGCAGGGGCTTCGTCGGGGTAACCGGTGAGCAGCGAGAAGATGTAGTTGCAGCCGCCGTGGCGACCCTTGATAATCAGGCTCAGATCCGGGGGCAGGGCACCGTTGTTGGCGAAACGGGCAGCCTCTTCGTTCTTGTAGGGCGCAGGAATGTAGTCGGCAAGCTTACCAGGGCGCATCTCAATTTCGCCCTGCTCGTTGGGCTCGCCGGGGTACTCGTTCTCTTCGGCGAGAGCCTTGGCCTCGTCGACGGTGAGGATAGTGCCGACAAGGGTGCGGTAGGGGACACGGTCCAGGGAGTGACAGCTGGCGCACACTTCCTGGTAGACCTGGAAACCACGGCGAAGACTAGAAGGGTCAGCATTATCATCGGGGGTGGCATTGTGTCGTGGGACATCTTACGCCTGGTGGTCAAAAGTCTTGAACCACTGCTCGTGGACCCAAGGGTACTTGGTAGGGTGAAGACTATCGTCCATGTTAGCCACAAGGCCTTGCCGTCGATAATAATTCGGCCTGGCGGGTTTATGCCGCACAGCATAGCCGAGGCGTATTTCGGCGCGTTCAAGTCGTCGGATGGCGGGAATTCACGTACCCTTCCTCAGCAGGAGTCATGGCATGGGCCACGGGTCCGTAGAGGTGATAGTACCAGGCAATGGAGCCGACGGCGAGGGTGGTCGAGGCAATGGCGGACACGTTGAAGCGGCTGGCGGAGGCTTCGCCGGCACCCGCGCTCGTAGACGCAGCACGCTAGAAAATAAAACATATTAGCACGCAATTGCGAAACAATTGGCTGTATATCGGTTCGAAGAGATGGGGTCGATGCATTGGCGAGGTGTTGTTGGTCCCTCGGCAATGGGAGCTGAGGGCCCAGCTTCTTCGGGTGGTGTCGTGGTAAGCCGTACCTTGGTGAGGTTGACGGCGCCATTGCGCAGCCCATTGAGGGCGCGCGGGGCGCGGAAGCAGGATCTCGCCAGCATGGTTGGCAAGTTGGATCGTAGCCGCAGGAGGAACCGCGATCAGGGTCGAGGTGTGGGAAGGGCAATTCGGTCTCGGGGGTCGGGGACGTCGAAAGGGCTCAGCAGGAGAGGATCATGAGCCTCGAGAAAATCCAGCGTTTCCGAAATGGGCCGACGCTGATTGGCTCAGGTCACGTGTCGGGAACTCTCGCACCAAGAGAGGCTCCACTTGCTGGCAGAGCTGTTTGGCCACTGACGACTTGAATTACTACAAGCCAGCCCGCTGTTAGCAGCTCGCGCCAGCTGCCTGACCGCCTAGGCCAAAAGATTGCCAGCCCTCTCCGGATGCACCAGCCACAGCGCCCGACCCGCCATAATTTCGCGCTGCCCTGGAGATGGTAGTCCGGCAAATGTGGCTGGCACCTTGCAAGGTGTCGCAGGCAGGCAGGCAGGCCGGCAGTCCTTGCGGTTCTGCCCCTCCCCCGCCAAACCCAACCGTGAGCCACAAAAGCTTTGGTATATATTTCCACAGCTTCATTTCTTTTTTTTCTTTCCTGCAGCTCGTGTAGCTTGGATACAGAATATTTCCAAAAATGTCCATCTCGACGAAAATCTTTTCCCTCGAGGGCAAGGGTCTGAAACTGACGACCGCCGAGGACGTCGAGCCGCACATTGCGGCCCTCCGTGCCAACGATGTCGACGAGGTGCACCTGCTGGGCAACAGCCTGGGTATCGAGGCCTGCAAGGTCCTCGGTGAAGTCCTCGCGACCAAGAAGAACCTCAAGGTACGATAGCAAAACAACCCCCGGCGCTCTATACATGAATCTAACAACGCAGGTTGCCAACCTTGCCGACATCTTCACCGCTCGCCTCCTCTCCGAAATCCCCGACGCCCTCTCGCACCTCCTCACCTCGATCCTGAACCTGCCGAACCTCCACACAATCAACGTCAACGACAACGCCTTTGGCCTCAACACGCAAGCCCCCCTCGTCGCCTTCCTCGCCGCCCACGTGCCTCTGCAGCACCTCTACCTCAACAACAACGGTCTCGGCCCGCACGCCGGTATCCTGATTGCCGACGCCCTCTCGGAGCTGCATGCCAAGAAGGAGGCGGCCCGCAAGGAGGGCAAGACGGTGCCCGACCTCGAGACCGTCATCTGTGGCCGCAACCGTCTGGAGAATGGCAGCATGACGGCCTGGGCCAAGACGTACCGCCTGCACAACAAGATCAAGGTGATCAAGATGGTGCAAAACGGCATTCGCCAGGAGGGCATCAGCCACCTCATCAGCGAGGGCCTCAAGCACACCACCGGCCTGCAGGTCCTCGACCTCCAGGACAACACATTCACGCTCCGGGGCTCCAAGGCTCTGGCCTCCATCGCCCCCAGCTGGGCGGCGCTGCGTGAACTCGCCGTCGGTGATTGTCTCCTCGGCGGCAAGGGCAGCGTGGTGGTGGCCGGCGCGCTCGCGCATGGCAAGAACACCAAGCTGGAGACGCTGCGTCTGCAGTTCAACGACATGACGCCCGCCGGTGTCAAGGGGTTCGCCGACGCCGCCAAGCACCTGCCCGCTCTGAAGCGCATCGAGCTCAACGGCAACAAGTTTGAGGAGGAAGATGAGAACATCACGGCCCTGCAAGAGCTGCTTGACGAGCGCAAGGAATCCCTCGCCGGCGACGTGGTCATCGAGGACGAGTGGGGTGTGGACGAGCTCGACGAGCTCGAGGGTATCGACAGCGACGAAGAAGAGGAAGAAGAGGAGGAGGAGGAGGGGGTCACGCCCGAGGAGCGTGCCGAAAAGCTCGTCAAGGAGGCCGAAGAGGCGCAGGAGGAGCCTACGGTGCAGCTGGAGGACAAGAACGTGGACGAGCTTGCCAAGAAGCTGGAGAAGACGGGCATTTAATGCATTACATGGCACTTTTTTCGGGCTTTATATAGATGATACACTAGCGCTTGAAAATTACAATCATGATTACGACGTGTGTTTATAAAGGAACGGCAAAATTGTGTGGATTTGCAAGGGGGTGTATTGAGACGTACCTCTCTCTATCTGCAAGCAGAGTACGCCTCTATAGGCAGACTACACTTTCTAAAAGCAAAGTTAGCCCTATGATGAATTCACCGGTACCAAAAAAAAACAGCAGCAGGGAAAAAGCAAGGCTGCAGCGCAGTACATGTAAAATGGAAAGTTCGGCATCTCCTCAGGGAAAGCAGTTCAATCTTGTCCTTCAGAAACTAAAAAAGACACACAAAAAGGGGGTCCAACAATGCCATCTTTCCTTGCTCTCGCCATTATCGTCCTCCACTGCCAAAAACAAGTTGCCTCTATCTGGGTATCTGCGGCTTTCGTATCTTGTCGTCGCAAGGCCACGCCGTCTGGCCACACTATAGTCGTTGAAAGAAAAAAAAAACAAAAAAAAAAGGAAGAAGAATAAGGGGTTGCTGCGTTACATGAGGACGTCCATGGATTCGGCACCGCGGAACTGCTCAAAGGCACCGTATTGCGAGGCCATCTCCATCTGCTGCTGCTCGCGGACAAAGTCAGGGCCGAGATAGATGGGATCCATGGCCTTGTTATACGCGGTCGAGGCACCCATGTGGCAGTAGGCGTTGGCCGTCCGCTTGTCGGCATTGCGCTCGTTTTCGCGGCGCATCAGCTCCTCGTAGCCAGAGGCCATGTAGGGCTCGGTCTCTGCGGGCTGTGTCCAGTGTCCGCTGGCCGTCTGCTCCATGGCGCTGTTCATCTGCTGTTGCTCGCGCTGGTAGCGAACACGGGCGAGGTGTTCCTCCTGCTCGAGAGACGTGCTGCTCCACGCCAGCGCCGGGATATTCTGGGCTCCGTTGGGAGGGCAGATGCTCCAGAGATCCAGCAGGCGAAGCTTCTGGTCATCGTCGGCGGTCTTGAAGAGCTGAAGTTGAGAGGGTGTCAGAAGAGAGGGTTCGACGCCGCAGCTGCGAAGAATCGTTTCCGCTTGAGAAACGTCATTTTCGAGGGGCGCCGAGGAGGGTCGCTGGAAGGCTTGTTGGGCCTCCGCTTCAATATGCTGGGTGCGAGGCTTGGAGACGTGGTATGAGTGCGTGTAGTGCTGGGAGGCCGAGTAGACGGGCTGCGAAGGGGCGGGAGCAGACTCTTGCTGCTGCTGCTGCTGCTGCTGCTGCTGCTGCTGCTGCTGAGCTTGCTCGCTGGCCCTGGCAGCCTGGAGCTCGGGGTTGAATGTGAGGTTACGCGAGAATAGGGCAAGCAGTTCGTCTGGGACTTGCATGCTGCTCTGCATGTGAGCCGGGGGGGGCATCATGGTCTAAGTCATGGTGGTTAGCCGCGGCTTGTTGCAGGAGCACACAGTGGCAAGCTACCTCCATGGCAAAAAGAATTATAATTCACGAATATCGAGAAAAAGAGAGAATTCAAACGGTCCAGAGGATCCAAGTCGCCGGGCCTCGATCACAAGTGGCACAAGTCAATAGGGTTCTGCTTTAGCGGCGGGCGCCGATGGCGTTCTTTGCGTAGTGGTGGCAACTGATGTCGCCAGGGCAGAGTCTACAAGGGGCAAGAGAACGGGCGTCAAAAAAAAAAGTTCGGATGAAAAGACAAGGGTGTTTTCGAAATTCGTAGGAGAGATGGAGGAGGCAAAGTCAAAGAAAAACCAGCAGCGAGACGCAGCGTCTTTGTATCACGAGCGGCGTGCGTTGGGCAGCAAGTGTGGTCACAAGCGGCCGGACTGGCGGGGCTCAGGGAGGGGGATCGGTGAGGCAGCAATGCAAGCTGCAGGACTCGGTTAGTCTAACGGGGAAAAAAGAAATGACGATTTGAAGAAATGAATCTCGAAAGCGACAAGAGACGTGCAGTAACGTTTGTTTGATTTTTTTTCTCGGGGTTTGCTGTTATTGTCAGGGAAATGAAAGGGATGTGGCAAAAAAAGATGACACGGATGACATAGGGGGGGAAGTCGGTGACGATATTTGTTGGGGGCGGCTGCAGCTGCTGCAGCTGGTGCAGCTGCCACAGCAAGGAACAGGGAACCGCCAGGCACCGGCACCGGCGGAGTGGGCAGCGGCGTACATTACAATGCGCAGCCAGCCAGCGGACGGGCGGGCGCTGTGGCGGCGGAACCGGAATCGCGGAACCAGCGCCGCTGCCAGCCACCAGGCATGAACATGGGACGAGTATCACCATGTAAACAAAATACACAAAATGTTTCACATGGCTAGGAAATCAGCCAGAAATAGCGCCTTGCACGTCCTGGCGTGCATGACAATGTCGTATACCAAACGTTGCAAATATAGTACCAGGTATAATAATACGCGCCGAGGTATAGGTGCTGCCTGTCATGTAACATCTGCCTGCCACAGAGAGACATTTCACATATAATATACCGTTTTTTATATACTCTATTTACCTTATTTACCTTATTTCACATGGCATTAGTTTCGCTATGCATGTGATGTCTATGTTGTCCTCCCTACTGGCTCGCTCGTGAACCACCCCAGTAGCTGATAAAAGTCCGGCCGCGACTGAGGAGTCATCAGAAAAGTAGAAAAATCCAAAATACGCGACATGCCAATGTCCAACACTCGCTTCTCCAAGTCAAAGCAGCCCTGGACAATACGGACTCTTCTTTCGGACATGGTAAAGATGATGACCTAGACAGCCTACGTTAGTAGGATGTAGACGGAGACGCCAAGCTGCCACTGACGGGAAGAATTTTGTGGTGATTATATTCTGGATCGACCACGGTATGCTCTGCAAGGTACATTAGAGCTGTGGTTTCTGCCGCGGATATTTTGTCTGGGAGTATCCGTGCTATATTCGTAATGACAGCCATGTGGTGAGGCTCCGAAGTGTCTGGCTGTGGCTGTACCCACGCTTGGCTGTCTAATTTAGAGGTAGGCTGTAAGTTTTGGGTTATGATAGACACAGTTTGCTAAAACGCTTTTTTCCTTTTGCTGAAATATTCGAGAGTAGGATCTCCGTTACTGGTTTATGAATGTATTAGCTGAAGCATCTGTAGACTAGGGTAACGTATCACAAACTTACGGGACATCGAACTAGCGTGTAAATGAGCCTAGCATTCTAACTTTTCCTGGATCCTGAGAGCCCTGAAGATAGTGAGAAATATAAGCCTATAGCCTGGTAGTGTTGTGAAAGCGCGTCCTGACACATGCTTGATCCTTAATCGTGTTCGGAAAATCAGCCGTAGGATTGTGAGCGTTGAGCTAAGGCTTGCTGGCCTGTAGCCTACGCTCTACCTCCTATATGTGCTTGGGCGGAAGAAGCACTGCTGGCTATGAGATGTCTTGCTAGTCGTGAGGTTGAGAGTGTGGATGTGGACCGCCTAGTTTGTAGTGTATATGTGTATCTTGAAGTCATTGATGCCTAACTGTAGCCTTCTAGCGTAGATAATAGGAGTGAGGGCTAGGTGTAAAAGCTTGCCATATTCCTAAACGTGGGCGCTTGAAGGATTCTTTTCTGAAACCCGCTCTTTTATTGACGTCGCCGGGTCGATGTTATCTGGGCGACCTGGCGGTGAGAGTGTTTGTGACGAGGCATCCTGAGGTCGAGGGCATAGTAGTGGCATAGGGCTGAGAGTATGTGTAGCGTAGACCGTTTATAAACGAGTAGGCGGTTTTATGACCTTTTAAGGGCAGTTCGAGAGAAGCTCGGAGGAAGGAAGTGAATTGCTGAGTGTCTTGAGACTGGGGTTGCGAAGTTGTGATTGTTGGATGAGGGCACGCTGCTGCCTCCGAGCCACAACCTGACTAGTGGTCAGTACTAGCGGCGGCCGCCTAAGAATTCGGCGAGTACACGGTATAGACTTGCAATTATCTAGTATTGGTTGGTTCTTTCTAATAATGGACTAAATATTTTTATTTTCCTTCTTTATTCACTGTTCCGCGCCTTTGTGTTCGCGGGAGAGTATAGATTTTGTGTTGGCCACTAGTTACATTTACAGTGGTTCATCCGCTAAGCCCACAGGGCTGTACAGCGCTAAGGATTCGGCGAGCACATGGTACATCCACTAGCCATAGGCCCATGTTACGCCCAAGTGTATAAGTCATATGTGTGGCAAAGGTCATGAGAGGGACAAAGCAGTACACTACTCGATTGGTTGTCTATGAATGGGGATATAATAAATCCAAAATAACTAAATCTGCCCTCCACCTAGGGGGCAAATTTCAGCGCAGGGGCAGCCTTCCCAGGGCGTGCCAATAAGCTCCGTGCAGCATGGCTCCCTGAACCAGACAGGGCAAGGCTACATTGCAGTCAGCATTTATTTCTGTCTCTATTCTACATCCTAGCAGTTTGGGCGAATATGGCGGTTTTGCATATTCTCGTGCTGCCGTCACTGCGACTCGTCGCCGCGTCGAGGACACGTACCTCTCCCTTCGACGAAGTCGGAGGGGAATCCTTAGAGAGCTTGTCAGCTGGAGCAGCAGACGCGAGGCCCGCGAGGATGGTAACGACGGCGGTGGAAGTGAAGAATCTCATTTTGAATGATGAATGAAAGACAAAGGCAGAGAAATCTCGGGGCATGGCAGCCGTATTTATACTGTGCCGAGGAGCCGGCATTGATTGCAGGTCTAAGCCTCATTACTTCGGCATACGACGTGTGATTGGAGGCAGTGGGTTGTTTTTCGAAAATAGACTTAAACCTTATGTCCTAGTATGTCCAGAAGATGAACCCATAGGGGTATATTTTTCGTGATTGTGACGGCCATGTCTCAAACCTACAGCCTACGCTACAGCGAGGCTGCGGTCTCATAGAGTCTGGACCAGTAGAGCAGCCAGCTTTGCGAAAAAAAGACCGCAATGCTCAGCTGCGAAAGTTTCAGCGTGCCCAGCTACCGGATCGGTTTCCGGCACATCGGAGGTTACTAAGGAAGTACAAGGCTCTAGCCTCACTGTAAGCAAACCTCGTTTAATGACGCCAGGTGCACCTGTAATACAAGGATACATGGCAGTTTTGAGTACAATTTTCGAGGAAAACAATTTGTACCAAGTGTTCATCTGATTTTGGTTGGAGTACGTTGTTTTTACAGGCCACCCTCGTGACGACGGATGGCATAAGACATCGTCGCCTTGACGCGCGGCTTTTCTCAGCTCATTTATGTGCCTGGATACAATTAGTAGGTCTACACTAGTTCAGGAAAATAAGTATTACCAATCTTGGTATGTTATTGCTGCATGGACTAGGTTCTATGCGTAGCCTGGTGGTGGTATAAATGACCCATCAGTATGCATGTCCTATTGTTGTGGCTTAATGTTTTTACTCACAGTAGATAATGGGGAGGTGCGCGCATAATTAGCATCTTTGAAATAGTTATACTAACTAATGATTGAATTTTGTAGGTTTGTGAACGGCGGTTGACAACCTTGAGCTGAGACACAAGAGGCTCCATTGGCGCGCGACCGATACCCCACGTCCATATCACCAGTGCGGTCATTGATTCTGCCTCTCTCAATGCATGACAGCCAAAGACCATCATTTCATTCAGCACTCATCGCATAATAAACAATTTCGTCCTTTGATTTACACATACCGTTGAATTCCGTAGTCACCATGGCTCCAGTGGCGCGCGCCAGCTTAAAGACATACCGCATCGCCGCGATTCCCGCAGACGGCATCGGACCGGAGGTGATTGAGGCGGGAATCGCCGTACTTGCAGCATTATCGCGGGCTCTGCGCACTTTCGCCCTTGAGTTCAAAACCTACGATTGGAGCTCGGATCGATATAAAAAGACGGGTCAATACATGCCGGACGATGCATTGGACCAGCTGCGAAAGCATGATGCCATCTTGTTTGGCGCAGTTGGGGCTCCTGGTAGGCTGCACCTATGACTCCTGGAATCAGTCATGCTCATAATTGCCCACAGACGTACCGGACCACATTTCGCTCTGGGGACTGCGTCTGGCGATTTGCCAGCCTCTGCAGCAGTACGCCAACGTCCGGCCGACCCGTACCCTGCCTGGCACGCAGTCTCCGCTGCGGCGGTGCGGGCCGGGCGACCTGGACTGGGTCATTGTCCGCGAGAACAGCGAGGGAGAGTATGCCGGGCACGAGGGGCGGTCTCACGTCGGCCAAGACTGGGAGACGGCGACGGAGGTGTCCATCTTTACACGCCACGGCATCTCGCGCATCATGCGCTTCGCGTTTGACGTTGCGCAGAAGCGCCCGAGGAAGCTGCTGACTGTCGTTTCAAAGAGCAACGCGCAGCGGAATGGCATGGTGCTGTGGGACGAAGTGGCTACGGCCATTAGCAAGGAGTATCCGGATGTCACGATGGACAAGATGCTGGTGGACGCCATGACTGTGCGCATGGTGGAAAAGCCAAAGTCGCTGGATACGATTGTGGCGACCAATCTTGTAAGTTGGCACTCCTATACCAAAGACAAGGAGAAACAAAACAGACTGACTGATTTTGTTTTAGCATGCTGACATCCTGTCTGATCTGGCGGCGGCGCTGGCGGGGTCCATCGGCATCGCGCCCACGAGCAACCTGGACCCGACGCGCCAGAACCCGTCCATGTTTGAGCCCATCCACGGGTCCGCGTTTGATATTGCCGGCCAGGGCATCGCCAACCCGGTGGCGACGTTTTGGACGGTGGCGGAGATGCTGGCCTGGCTGGGCGAGCAAGAGGCGTCGGGAACGCTGATGAAGGCGGTGGAAGGGGTGTGCGAAAATGGCATCACGACGTGTGATCTCGGGGGCACGGCGACGACGAAGGAGGTTACAGAGGCGGTGATTGGGGCGATTGAGGCGGGTGTCGAGAAGTGATGTTGCGAGGACGAGCGCGAGTTACGAGATTTTACTTTTATTATGACGGAGAAAACATGCGCCTTTTTTCACATGAGATTGGTTTTGCTATGCATTTGAAAGGTCTCTTTGGCAGGCAGATGTTGTTTACTTTATTCATCACATCACCATTAAACTTGGCTCTCTCGCATTCAATGCTCGGCTTCGCACAGCCAGTGAAATCGGGGCGCAAGTCAGTCGTCCGCCAAACACCCGCTAGGTTGCAGTCACAGTGACGGGGATAAGCTCCAACATAGAACCCTGGTTGCATATCTAGATTCCCGCGCTACTCATTCCGTGTCAGAGAAAATCAGGTCGACTTCCCTTTATACCCTTGCCATTCATTGGCATATCCGCTTGGTGTCACTGTTCTCCAATCTCGCAACGTAGCCTAACTATAAACGATCGACAGGTCTTTTTTTTTCAAGGTAGAAGCGGTGTTGTATAGATAATGAAGAAAATACAATTTAAAAAAAAATGTTGTAATCATCACCACATCTTACCGAGGCTTTGCTTGTAAGTCGTCGATGGCAAAGACGGCGTGGCTAGTGCTTTTCAGCCACATTTATCAGCCACACTTCAGCTCCAGGTAGCAGCCAGCTCGTAAGCCCAGCCAGTAGGTAGGTAGATCGAGGCAGGTAGAAAGCTCACAATGCGCAATCGACCCGGTGCTTTATAGGCAGCGAATTCATGAACAAATGAGACAAAAGCTCCAAATAGCTAAATGATACCAATGGAACTATTATTCACTCGCAAAAATTGACTTTCCTCGTAACTTTCCTCGTCAAACAACTTGTTTGCTGCCATTTACACGCTGCCACCCTACAGCTCTCCCGCTACCAATCGCCCCCACGTCGCCTCAGGCAGAAGCTCCCTCGTAAGCTTTCCTCGTCAACCTGCTACCTTGCAGCCAAGCTACCCATCCCCATCAACCATTCGACCCTCTCTGCATCAACACCACACCCGCCCATCAAACCCACGCTTTCCTCAATCAACGCAAAAATGGTGAGCGCCTGCGATCCCGCCCCAACACGAGGGGAAATTCCCCCGTCTGCGTGTCCGACTCCCCGAGCTAACCGCTGCTGTTTGCCCCATAGACTTCGATAGGAACAGGGTACGATCTGCTCAACTCCATCTTCTCGCCCGATGGACGCAACTTTCAGGTCGAATACGCCGTCAAGGCGGTAGAGAATGGCGGCACGTCCATCGGCATCCGCTGCGACGAGGGTGTCGTCCTGGCCGTTGAAAAGGTGGTTGCGTCGAAGCTGGCCAAGGCTGGCGCCAACAAGCGCATCGGTACCGTTGATAGTCACATTGGAGTTGTACGTGTCTCCCTTTTACCCTGCCAGAAGCTGTCTTGTTTCCCTTTTTTCCCCTCGCTGACACAACCCGCAGGTCTTCTCTGGCATGACCCCAGATGGCCGCCACTTCATCGACCGAGCCCGCGACGAGTCGCAATCCTGGCGCCAAAACTTCAAGGCGCCCATCCCCACAGCCGACCTGGCCTCGCGCATGGGCAGCTACCTGCAAGCATACACCATGTACGGCTCCGTGCGCCCCTTTGGCATCACGGGCATCATTGGCGGCGTCGACACCTCCGAGGACACGCCCGTCGACGGCGAGGTCGGCGCCGGCCCCGCGTGCGGCGCCGGCGGCAAGAGCGTCGGCAAGAAGCACGGCGGGCCGTTCCTGTACATGGTCGAGCCCAGCGGCCAGTACTGGGGCTACTACGGCGCCGCCACCGGTAAGGGCCGCCAGGCCGCCAAGGCGGAGCTCGAGAAGCTCGACCTGCAAAACGGCAAGATGACGCTCCAGCAGGCCGTCAAGGAGGCCGCGCGCATCATCTACGTCGCGCAAAAGGACAACAAGGACAAGGACTTTGAGCTGGAAATGACCTGGATCAGTACGGCCGACGGGCCCACCAAGGGCCGCCACGTCGAGGTGCCCAAGGACCTGCGCGACGAGGCCGAGCGGTTAGCAAAGGCCGAGGACGAGTCGGACGACGAGGATGAGGAGAGCGATAAGAAGGACGATGACAAGATGGAAGAATAAAGACACACACAAAACCAACCGATGGCAACACCATGTAATATCATAAATAAATGGCAGGGTCCATAGAAATAACTGTTACGACTGAAGCTTTGTGTGCAAAGTGATTTCCCAAATGTGATCTTATTCCGGTTACATGCTTTCTTTTTTCTCCCTATATACAGTTTTACTTTTGCGTGCTAAAAAAAGGAATCTACTTTTCCTGCTCCTCCTTCTTGTTGTCCCGGGCCTGCGCGGCGTGGTTCTGGCACCAGTTGTTCCAGTCGGCGAAAAACGACGTCTGCAGGCGGACCTCGCCCAGCACCCAGCGGCTCTGCGTGTTTGCGTAGACGGCCGCAATCTGCTTGACGCACGCGCGGTCGGCGGCCAGCATGGAGCCCGCGACGACGAGGCTCGCGGCGCTCGCGGCCTTGCTGTAGGCGTGCGCGGGGTCCTGCCCGGCCGCCTCGTGAATCTCGACGAGCAGCGGGAGTAGGTCCTGGTCCTCGTCGGTGCCGGTGCCGTCACGCTCTACGGGAAGCTTGTTGTTGCCGCGGGCCTTTTTCAGCACGCGCTGGTAGTGCAGGATGACCTCGCACGCGCGGCTGGCGAGCGGCTTGGTGCTGGTGGTGCGCATGAGGTGCAGCAGCGGCGCGAGCAGGGCGTAGGCGAGCGGGTTGAGGCGCTGGCCCTCGGCGCGGACGTAAATGTCGACGAGGTCGAGGATGCGGTGCTTGAACTGGACGACGGACTGGCGGGCGTCCTTTTTGTCCTTTTTGGAGTCGGGCTTGGCCTTGACCCGCTGCTTGAAGACCTCGGCGAGCTTGTCGTCGAGCTGCATCATCTCCGAGTCGGACATGTCGCCGTCCGAGTCGGACGAGGACGCGTCGGCGTCCTTGTCGAGACGGTGGCTCTGCAGGATCGAGGCGCAGAGCTCGTCGAGGTCGATGGGGCCATCTTGCTCATCACCGTCCTTGTCATCTTCCTCGTCTTCCTCGTCGTCGTCATCGTCATCATCGCTGTCATCACTGTCGTCTTCGCTAGCGTCTGCTTTCTCGCCAAGATTGACAAACTCGACGTCAGAGCCAAGCTCGACATCAGATGCATCATCTAAATCGACGACATTGTCATCGTCGTCGGAACCGTCTTCATCGACCATCATATCATCCTCAGTGTTGAAGAGTTCCTTTTGGCCCTTGGTGCTCTCATTGGACGCCAGAGGATCCGTTAGCAGCTGCAGACCGCCGGCAGTAATGTGGCTGCTAAAGGCCTCAAACACTTGCTGCGAAACCTGGCGCATCAGAGATGAGGGGCGAGCAACCATGGAAAGCAGAATCTCGACGAGCAGCTCCGAGTTTCCTTCTGTCTTGTCGCCATTCTTTAACTTTTCGTCGTACTGCGCAAGATCTTTGAGCGACTCCATGGCATCGGGGTCTTCGTTATATAGTTGGAAGATAGAGATGGCATGGAGAGTGGCTAACGCTTCGTTGACGGTCTTGGCCGCTTCAGTCTTGGACTTGCGCTTCAACAGGCTGCGCATGCGCTTGAGAGCATCGTCAACCGCCGTTTTAATGTCATCATCCATGTCAACCGAGCTAGGGTCGATAGCTGCGATGGCATCGCACAGTCCGGAAAAGTCGTCAGCATGGCGTGTGAGTTTAGAAAGCGAAGACTCCAGCCTTGATCGGCAGAGCTCGCGAATCTGTTCAGTCAGCAGCTCAGAGGGAATGTCCTCGGGCTGTGAGTAGGCCAGTCGCGACAGCTCTTGCAGGTATAGTCCAAACCCTTTACCACTGCTCTTCTCTGAGCCAGTTGAGGCAGACGTATTGAGGACCTTGGCCAAATATTCGACGTATGATCTCAGGGTCGATCTGGCTTGAGTTTCCTCTTGGCTTGCTAGAGATGAGATGGGTAGTTGCAAAACCTCGAGAATCTTCTTTTCGCTTATGGTGGCGGAATTCTGCAGCAGACGGTCGATAGTCTTGGAAGATGTGCGCTGGTCAAAGGTGTAGACGCCATTGCCTGTAAGCAGATTGCGAAGAACTGTCGTAAGGCTCTTGGGGTGTGCTGCCACTGTGTTCTCGATGGCTTTCAGGGCCTTGACGGCGGCTCTGTGCAGATAGCGGTCTTCTTTGGCGGCTTGGTTCATTAGGCAGCTTAATAAATTCTTGGAAAAGAGCTTGGAGACCTTGGACTTTTGATCCACCAGTCCCTCCAGCATCTTTTGGAAGACCATGAAGCCTTTGAACTTTTGACCGTCGGTGGCGTTTTTGGAAAAGAAGCCATCTACTTTCTGTTAGTGGATATTTCATCTTGGAACAGAGTCAGACTTACCATCGACGACTCGTTGCCAGAATTGGTCAAGCTCGTCGGCTTTGACGCCCTCGCCCGCATAGTAGGCCAGGATGATATCCCAAACAAAGTGCAGCTGTGCGGTCCAATTGGCTTGCTTGGGGGCAGTTCCCTTCTTTTCATTTGGATCCTTGGTTGATTCGCTAAAGCTCTCTTTGAGCACCGAAGCGAGATCGCCTAGGGTCTTGGCCGCCAGCGGGTGTCGCCAGGGCTTGACCTTGATGCCGGGGTACTTGCTCATGGCCGTGATCCAGAAAGCAACGCCGTCGGCCGTCTTGGCCATGTTTGCGTCGGCAATCTGCTGCAGCGTCGACTCGGCCGACTTTTGCTCCATCTGCTGCAGGGCCTGGACAATGACCCAGCCGCATTGCGACCGTAGCCAGACCTTTTTCTGCGCAATCTTGAGCAGCAGATCCAGCACCATGTTCCATCGCGTCGGCTCGCTAAAGATGACGCCGGAGCTCACAAAACACTCGAGGCCAAAGAGCTGGCCCAGGTAGTGGTCTCGTTCCTCCTGGCCGGGAATATTGCCGACGGGCTGCGTCTTCTCCATCAGGATGCGGACAGCCTTTTGGAACGTGAGTCCAGGATAGTGCGCCGCGGCCAGGGCTTGGTCCCCGAACAGCTGGGTAATCAGCTCCGTAATGACGAGACTGAAGCCAAGTCGGGCTGCATTGCGACCGCTAGCAAGTCCACGGAACAGGCGACGCTCGAGATGGCGCTCGAGGACGGCCTCGGGAACCTTTTCCTCGCCTATCAGGCTGGATATAATACAGTCGGCCGCAGCTATCCTCTCATTTTCATCTTCTTTGGCCAAAATGTCGTACAATGTAGCCTCTCGTCGTCGGTCTTCGCCAGTCGGGTTCGCGACAAACGGTCGCTTTTCGAAGATGGCATTTGTCGACTTGGTTGCATTGGGACCGTTCTTGGCCCTTTTATGGCCATTGGCGGCGGCAGGGCCATTCTCCTTGGCTCCGCGCTTTCTTTTGCCTGCCATGATTTGCGATGTAATTAAAAATGGCAAAATTCGAACAGATTCGTCCTGCCTGTACAACTATCATTCTACGATAAGAGGTCCCAAGAAATTATATTCTGCCGAGACCTCCCGCCTGCCTAATCGGGAACATCCCACATCCCCCAAAACGTACACCCGGATCACGTGAGAGCGTGACATGGCCGGTTGCCGGGCGGGGCAGAGGCGACGCGACTCACATTGTTTACTTTGATGGCGCGACTTGCGATGCTGTTTACTTGGCGGAACGGACATTTTCGGCACCACCCCATCGGCGCAATTGGCAAAGGGAGGACTATTGAACGACGGACAAGCCAATATTGAAGCCAAAGTAAGAATAAAAAAGGGCGAATGAAGCCACAATTAGTTTCGTGGGGTGTCGATGCCTCTCCCTCGAGGAAACTCGAGGCCCATTGTTCCAATTTTGCTTGCCCTGCCCTGGTAGCGGCCGCCTGCAATTGCTAGTCTCAAAGCTTACCTTGCCAACTTGCCGCCCCGGTGGGGCAATTGGATCATGGAGGCGTTGAGAAAGAAAGGGCAGAATGGGTTCCAGGGCGGAAGGATGGAGACTGTTTGGAAGCCGGCTGAAAAAACGGACAATGCGGTGTGTATCGGGAAAAGGTGTGTGGCCCGGTGACGAAGGCGGAAACGCCTCCATTGACGTGCGGCAGAGCGTGATTGGGCAGCTGCACGAGTGATGTGCTCCGTCATGTGCATGTTCTGCGACGGGGCTAGTACATAGACGTCGACATTTTGTTGGAGGCGCATTTAGTATCCGGAGGGGTCGGCGCCAAAGTAAACAATGCCAAAGCGGGCAGGGGAGGGGAAGGAGGGCGCAGGGGGAGGGGAAGAGAGAGAGAGCCTCGCAGCAAGGCAAGGCTTCGCGAGCTTCTCGTTGGAGGGCAGGAGACGGGCTAAACTTGGGTACGTGGAGAAGAGGCTTTTTTTCTCTTGTTGCTCTGCCCCCACGGGCTTCGCCTCTTTTCCGTACCCTGGTCGGGACGAGAAAGTCTCGTCTCCAGAACAAGACTAGGCCGAGGGATGATGATTCTGTTTTGGGGTAGCTGGCGGAACGAAAATGACGAAAATGGGCCGCGTGGGTTGGTCTGTCCTGGTCTGTCGTCGTTTCGGTGCCCAGTAGAGCTGCGACGCAATCATCCGAGCACCACGCTTGGCGCCATAATCAGCGGTGGCTTTTTTTTTGGTGCTTTCTTTTTTCGCGCAATGCGAATGACGATCTATACGCTACCAGGTTCTTCTGAGCAGTTTGACAAGGCGGAATATTTTATACGGGGACCCGTGGCTGTTATCCATGACGTGGATATCGGCGTTGTCGGGTGGGAAGGGCAGGTCTGACAAAGCTTGGTTCTGGATGGCATGTTGGATCGTGATGTAGACCATTACATCGACGATTTGAAAGAAAGGGATGAGAAAAAAGCGTACATGACGCGACCGGGGGTAGGACTTGGCTCTTTACGAGTTGAACGAGTTTGAGGTTTCTCTCTGTCGCTCTTTGGACATGGAGAATGCCGGACAGATATACGAGCATGAACGGGTGCTGTCTAAACACCGGACAAGTATGAAACGCGTTATGCAAGGCCGGCATGCATGGAGTTGTCGGATTCATCTGAGGAGGGGGAAATGGAAACAAGGCTTGCCGTTTCTGTGGAAAGATTACGAGGAGGACAGGCCAGCCGGGCTGAGCTGGCGACGGGAACCATCCGCTGTTGCACAAGAGTTCTCCATGTATGTAGGTATCCATACATGTACTCCGTACTACTCATGCATCAATTCGATGCAGAAGTCTTACCCTTTCGGGAATCAACAAGAAGAAGAGGTTCGTTGTGGCGGCTGCGACATCTGCCTTGTTTTGGCTTTATTTCTTCCTTTTTCATCTTTCTTTTTTCTTTTCTTTTTTTTACCTTTGGTTCATGCATCATCGGTGTTAGTTCGAGGCGCCAGCGTTGCATCACATGTGCCGTGAAACCCTGGACGTCTGCAGGTGCATTGACGACCGCAACGCGGGCAACGCGGGGAGAGAGGGAGGAGAAAATAAAATAAAGTGTATTGTTTTGTTGACATGGACCTGCACAAACATGGTACATGGCAGGCAGCATGACGACGATTATTTTTTTCTTACACCACCGCAGCAGGGATCCCGGGTAGTCATGAGGCGCCGGGCTTGGAACATGGGCAGAAACCAATCGCAGGCTGGGGAACAGGGGAGGGGGAGCCCTGCGCCCATGCGGGATCGCATCCATGTCAACTTGGCACAATCGTCTAGGAGACTGAGAGCTTGTTTCTTTCTTTTTTTGGGGGGGTTTGCTGTGCTGTTTGAGGTGTGGGAATGCACAGGGTCATCAGTACCGAGGCTTGCATTGTGTACGGCGAAGTAGTTCTTGTACGAGTTCAAGCCTCGTCTGGCAGTGTGTCATCTGAGCTGTCGGCCGCCCGACAACTTGTGATACCCCAGGGCGACGACAGGCTGTCGCAAGCAAGCCCGTCAGATTGACTAGGATATAGACGACCCCCGCCGCCGACGCCGACGCCGCCGCTGTACAAACCCGTGTAACCAAAAAGGGTCTCATTATGTTGTTTTTATCTTATTTTCTTTCACGGGTCCCCCTGCTCAGGATGGAGGCCTAGGCAAACGGTACGACATTGTTCCCTTTTTTTGTTGCACAGGACGGGGCCGTGTGAGGCAAGGGATACAAAATAAAACGAGGCCGCGGAACAACGATGTCCTGCAGTAATTATCCAGGAAAGACCGGTCCCGGTCGAAGAAACTGGCTCTCGGGACCTCCCCGGCGGCCCGTCATTTTTTTTTAACTTTCGGCAGACCGAATCAGGGAAGGGAGCGCTCTCCGAACCAAGGGCAAAAAAAGTCGCGCTCTCGCCCGTACTTTCGAAAAGTCTGCCCTGAACAGTGTCTCGGTCTCGGCGTATCGTCCAGATGAGAAAAGACAAGGGCCGAGACGGGCGTTGCGAGAATGCCTAATGATTGCGGCGCTTTGACCTTGTCGTGAGAAAAAAAGTCGTCGATGCCGGGCCAGGCAGGGAATATTGCAGCGTCGCAGTTTTGGGCGCGCCCCAGGGTTCCTGCAACAACGCGGGCGCCAAAACAACCAAGCATTACACAGTTGCTAAAAAGAATTCAGCCAATGCAAGCTTTTGGTGTCGCCGAGTCCACTGTAAATAATCATGCCCACCGGAATAGCGCCGCATTAGTGCAATATGTGATGATGACAGACAGGCCTTGCAGGCTTGCAGCCAGCCTGAGCCAGGCCACAAACTACAGGTGATCGGCGCGCCGTGTTAGCGTCCTGCGCTGCGTGTTTGGGGGAGGAGGCCGATCGCGTCGCACGAACTGGAAACAGAGCCTCCAGGTGGTTTTACTGAGCGGGTGAGTAATGCTCCTAGATAATGAAGGGGAGAACTGTTGGTGTACATGCCTATACAACGTCTGACGGCCGTGCGTGCGAGGACCTGAGTCGAGTGGTCGGCAGCATCTCGGTTCGGACAAAAAGAAGAACGCGGGACGAAAAAGTGCCGACGATTGAGCCATTATTCTCTGCTGTTGCTGGAATCTGGTGTAATGAGGGTGTTAGACCCGCGACACGTTTCTGGGCCGCTGTTGGTGCGAGCCGGCCAGCCCACAATAGGGAAGTGGACGTCCGGCCGAGATGAAGGCAACTAAAAGTCTCGGCAGCGTGTTCCATCTCGGCGGTTGGTGAGAATGGAGAATGGACTTTGTTGGTGGTTCGTGGGCCTGTCCGTTTTAGGAAATGCTGATCGTGCAGATGCGACTCTGGGAACTTGGGGTTCCACGCGGGCAGTGTGGTACCCTCGTGCCCCGAGAGCATGGTTGGTATTTCACTGTACAACGTTTATATAGACGCTGGTTTCTGTTTCTCGGATACACACGGACTGAATCGTCGATTTGGCTTCCGTGGCAAGTATATTTTCCGTGTTGCCATTGGCATTTGGACTAGAGTCGTCGTGGTGTAACAATCCGGTCAAACCTGACGACAGGCATGCCAGAGACATCGCAGTGACATCCCGGCGCGAGTCATTATACTAAACACAATCACGCAACACAGGCGGCTTCATAATTCATGACTAGAATGAGGAATGGCCGTATATTATTTTTAGAGGACGAAATAGCCGAGTTGGACAGCTTCATCTCTTCCATCTTCCGACGTCGTAGCATACTACCCTGCAACCGAACGATAGTAAGCTTATAAGGCGTAGATCGACGGCGTGATAAGCGACTGGTATGTGCAAATTTCCGGCGACTGCAATGTGAAAAAAAAAGGCGTATATGCAGTTGCCGCGTTTATTGCCGGATATGACAAAGAGAATTACATTGTATCTAGGCGCTCTCATTGCGTAACCCGTCCAACTTGGGGAACCATGAGGAGCAAGATGCAAGGTGAATGTGGCGTGCTCAGAAAGTCTGGAACAAAGCAAGCAACAAGGTCTTGTGTGTGGGATATTCATGTAGAGGGATTCACGGGATCGAGATGGGGGGTTTAGACGTGTCTTGGGGGGGCTTTGGGACTAGCACGGTACCTGCTGAGGTATTTGACCAACTTGTCGCAGATCAAAAGAAGGAGAGACAGAAACATTTTGGGTCCAACGGAATCAGTTTGGTATTGCGGGTTTCTGTCGCGTAACTACAATTTTTTACAAAGGCGTGAGCCGCTCGCCGCCCTTGGAGAGGGCGGGGGCAAAGGTCTTGGGGCGATGGCCAAGATTGCGGGCGGCAGCGCGAGACCTTTTTGTGTGTGTGTGTGTGTGTGTGCATGTAGCGGGTAAAAGAGAGACACAGGCAACGCAACCAGGAACAGATGGCGAGAGGGCTTTCGGTGCGGCCGTCGGTCGGTGGAATTGGTCCACAGCGGCTGGGGGCGTGAACTGAGGAGTGAGGCTTTGTGGGATATTTTTGTGGAAGTGGAAGCGGAGGACGGACGGCATGTCCCAGCAAAAAGGGAGGGTGAATTGTCGTGTGCACAGTAATTACAATAAAATAAGAAGAAAAAAAAAATGATTAAGAATGCGGTGAGCGCGTTTTTTTTGCTGTATCGTGCTGCAAGGTAACGGCCCGGTGTGCAGTATACATACAGAGAGACGTAGATACGGTTACAAAGTTATGCAGTTGCATGGTAACTACTAGGTAGGTCAAGATGCTGTGCCACTTGGTCGTCTGGACAGCAGTGACAGCTGTCACAGCCGGTTTCTTGGCCAATGCTGGGGACATGTATGTATGTGAATGGAGGCCCTTGTCGGGGCAACAAAAAGTCGGGGGTTACGGCACTGGTAATACGGGTAACTGGCAATATGAGTCGGTGGTGGTGAATTGTAATAAAAAAATGGTCTTTCGTCTCCCAGTGGACAGAGAGTGTGTTACTGGGGGGCGTCCTTGTACGCCGTGTTTTATTTTATTTGATTACAAGATTTAGTGCACCTCGGGATACGTTTTGGCGGGCGACTTTTTTTGGTGGTGGCATGCCTGTTCTGTCTGTTCTCCAGGTGCCTCCCTTGGCCCAACAACTGCAGCCGCTAACTGTAAAACTGAACAATTGCCTTGCCCAGTCCGCACGCTCCACCCAGCGACGGAGCAACCAGGAAAACCCACATACCGAGCTTGGGAACAAGATGATTGCATCGCCAGGGCAGCGCGCCGCCCACCTCTTACCTGCAGCCGCCATCCAAGCCCACGTCGTCCCGGACACACCCAACCCCTGCTAGCGGACGTGGGTGGGGTGTGAATGCAGCTGAAGACTGTACCTTGTTGCTTGGCTGCTTGGAAGCTTGCAAGGGAAACCAGCGGCGGCACCTCTTTTTGACTCTCGGGCTCTCTCTTGCTACTCGTCAGCGTTGCTGCAAGACAGCAAGCCTCCAGCGCCTAGACAGGTACAGGTCGCCACAGCCCGCCTTTTAGTGTGCTAGTGTTGGTAGCCTCCCTAGCTGCTACCAGCACACCTTGCGCCATCTTCAGCCTCTTGCGCTCTCTGTCTCTCCGTCTCTCTCTCTCTCTCGCGCTCTCTCCACTGCTTGCTTGCTTGCTCCAGCTATCTGACTCTCTTCCTCGCCTTTCTTTTGCCCGCCCCTCCTCCTCGTCCCCTCTTCTACTGGTTCCATACAGGCTACAGCTACTGCTACTACCTACACGGCCTCGCTCGCTCGCAAGGCTGCGTCGCATCCGCCCACAATCACCCCTAACAACCTCACAAAACTCCATCCGTCCACCTCCATCCTTGCCCTGGCCTTTTTCTCTCGTGCTCCGGGGCGCTTCACTGCGCTGCCACCTCACCATTCAAAAGCCGTTGCTCCCGCACCCATTCTTTTCTGTCTTGCCCTCCTCACCCCCCCCTCCTCTCTTGTAAGAGAAGCCCGCCACCGAGGCAAAAACGACGACGACAGCAGGTAAGGCTTTGTTCACATTGACAATTCCTTTTTCTCTATTTCTTTTTGTACTTGTTGCCCGACTGCAAGTAAAAAAGAGCAAAGCCCGCCGCTGTACCTCGGACAACTGCTGCCGCTACAACTACACCACGGCCACCACTGCCACCACTGCGGAGACTGCCCCCATCGCCGCCGACCAGGACCAGAGTCAGTCACCCAGACGCAAAGCCATCGTCAACTGGCAACCCGTGCACCCAGAAAACCCACTCGCCGAACCGGTTCCTGCTTCTTCTTCTTCTTTGACGCATCGCGCTGCTGCCAGCCAGTATAAAGAACTCGACAAAGAATTCCACGCATCCTTCATTGTTCCCGCATCGGCCTGCGAGCACGTACATCCGTACCTGTTTGACCACCACCACCACCACCGCAATCGACGTCACTGCACCAAACACTACACCCTTCCACCACAACAATTCTTTGTTTCTCTGCAAACACGACACAAAGTAATGCAAATACGCACATCATCTAATGCTCGACGCTTGATTGCCCACGATTACATGCCCACGACGTCACCCACCGCACTGTAAAGCCCGCCTCCACGCTGTTGCCCCGTTGCTAGGCGAGTGGAGACCTTTTTTTTCACGGCCGTTTACTTCGCCTTTTGTCCTCCGGCTTCTTCTCTTCCTCCAACCACCACCAAGGTCGTTCAGTTCTCGCATCTTTTTGCGAGTTCTGACTACCACCCGGCCTTGACAACCTCACCCGCAATGGAGGCTTCCTCGCCATTGGCGGCTCTGCACCGCCCGATGCCCGCCCCCAGCTGGGGCGCCAGGGACATCTTCCGCAGCCACCACTCCTTCACAGGGCCCGTCGCTTCGGCTGCCTTTAGCCTGCGTGAGCAGCTGCAAAGAGGCACCTCGGACTACTTTAGCTCCAACGAACCGCGTGGTTCCTCGCCTGCGGCTAGCTTGGCTGCTGACCTCTCCCAAAACTTTCGTCTGGACAGCGAGGCCAGGTAGGACAGCCACCCTCGAGTATCACGGATCGATCTAGTTGCTGACTCGTTCATAGCCCTCACTTTCCGACCCCTCGCCGTGCACTCTTCACTGCCAATGTCATGGGTGGCTTCGAAAACAGAGGTAAGCCTCCTGCTCTCTCACAATTGCTCTTTTGTACTGATTCTTCTAGACTATGTCACGACCCCTCCGTTGCCCTCGTCCTCTCCGGCCCCGTTGATCGAATACATGGAGCTCTCCCCGCTCCCACACAAGACGCCATTCTCTTTGCAGTTGCAGTCGCAGTCGGCTTCTCCCACGCCCAATTCCTTTTCGGGTGACGAGGACATGATGCTCGACTCTCCGGCTCCCATTGCCCGCCCGTCGCTGGACTTTCCCAAGCCACCGTCGTTTGCAGAGTACGTATTGTGCCGCCTCACCGTGTAAAATACTTGCTAACAACCTGTAGCCGTAGAATTGCTGCTCCACGCCGTCCGTCTCTGAGCCGAATGAAGGGCTACACCTTTACAAGCGGCAGCTGCAGGTCTGACGCCGACGGCCAGCTCCCCCCCTTCCGCTTCGGTGGTGATTCTGTTGCCCGCTCCAGCTCCAACCTCTCTCTCGGAGAGTGTTTCCAGTCAGAGTCACCCCCTCCGGATTCGAGAACAGTCTCGTCCAACAGCCCCTGCGCCCCCATCCCTCTTGGGCTGCGTTCCCGCCCCCAATTCATCTCTTCCAACAGCAACAGCCCTCGCCTCGGGTCTCCGCTCACCGGCCACGCCAGGCGCCAGTCGAACCCATTCTTGCGAACCCGCAAACAGTTTCGTCGCTCCCTGAGCATGTTTGAGCACCCCGATGATGTCATGAATGCCAAACCCCCGACTCTCGACCCTATCCCATCTTCGCTCAAGTCTGTCATGGATATCGAGGAAGCTTACGAAGCCGTTGTGCCTCACTTTCTCTCCGATGACCCCACTGACACCATTCCTCGCATCTCCAAAGACACCATGCTTCACATTCTCGACGGCAAGTTTAACGACAAATTTGACCACAAAATGGTCATTGACTGCCGCTTCGAGTATGAGTATGACGGTGGCCACATTGAGGGTGCAGTCAACCACAATGACAAGGAGCTTCTCACCTCTCAACTGTTCAAAACTCCTATCGGCGGTAGATCCTTGCTCATCTTTCACTGTGAATACTCTGCTCACCGTGCTCCTCTGATGGCGAGACATGTTCGTGCCGAGGATCGTACTGTGAATGCTGAATCCTACCCTCGGCTGACCTATCCCGAGGTGTACATTTTGGATGGCGGCTACAGCGGCTTCTTTGCCACTTTCCGTGGCAGATGCTTTCCTCCCGAGTATGTGGAAATGTCTGATGAGAAGCACCAGCGCACCTGTGAACGCGAGATGGGTAGACTCAAGGCCCGCAAGGGCGGTCTCAGCCGTGCTCAGACTTTTGCTTTTGGCCAGAGAGAACTCTGCGTCAATGACTCTCCTACGGCACCCAGCCGACCATCGTCGCGACAGTTCCCCATCATGGGCAGCTTTTCTCCCATTCCTGAACGATCACACACTCGTCGCATGGCTTCATACTAATGTCTTGGCCTGCCTGCTGTGCAGCCTGTACATTCGTTCACGTTACCTCTGGCGTCTGCAACCTCCACAGCGCCGCACCTCGACTGTTGGTGTAACGTCTATATACAACCTCGGCTCACGTTGTACATGAAACAACTAATATTTCACGCGGCTGTTCCAACACATATTATATTGGACGCAGCCGCCGTGAGCCGCGGGGGAGCTCACCCTGCTTCTGACAACTAATCACCACCAAGACGCACCCCCTCGTCTGCGCTTTTTGTCCTGTTGCTTTTCACTTCAGCATGGCTATCTTGCATTTGCATTGCGACTGATTTGTGCAGCACTCTGTGAAAAGTTACTTTTTTTCTCTTTGTCGGCACTTTCGGCCGCGGCTGCTACGCATTTTGCTGACTGCGAGCAAGCACCAACAACTGTGCATCATCAACTCCCTGTAACACAACACTGACGGAGCATTCCCACCACAGAGCTTCCACCATGGATGGCAAGATGTCATTCCTTTCATCATGTTATCCGCACGACCTCACGGTCATGAACGTCTTATCTTTCAAGAGCTGCGCCAGGGAGAACTTGCTGCGCATTGTATTTCTTACGCTACCCGGCGACACGCAACTTGACATGCATTTGAATGTCTTTGTTTTTGCCTTGTCTATACCCCTTTCTTTACGACGAAACTACTATTTTCTTTCCCTGTCACTTTTTTTCACTTCTCGGCGGCGCCTAGCACTGGATGTGCCGGTTATTCCCCCTTCCATTGGACTTGGTCCAATTTTTTGTCAGTTTTTTTTTTTTGGTGATAAACAGCATGGTTCTATAGAGCTATTTCAGGTTTGCCGCATTGTCGTTTTATTGCGGGCGCGCGTGGGGACGAAAGAAACATCACTGGAGTTTGCTGGATGTGTATCATTTGCTTTTCTTGTTGCCCTACAGAAATCCTCCTTTCATTGACGGATGGCACATTTTTTGTGGTTTTTTATTAAAAAGTCTACTGTCGGATGCCAATAGAGCAAGTCCTGCATTGTAGCAAAAGTGAAGAGAAGAGACAGATGAAAGAAGAACAAGAAAATATTTTCAAATTATTCTGATTTTACTTTTGTTGATTATGAGATCAAAAAAGCTAACATTAAACTTTTTTGTCTTTCCAAGATTGACCCCAAACGCCCATGATGCTAGGTAAGCAAATGCTAAAACTGTTACAAAAGCAAAGAAGATGCGCCAAATCTATTCCAAGGTAAAGTCCCATTCTTTAAACGCCTCCCGAAACGCCTCGGCATCCTTGGTCTCCTCCGCCTCGGTCTGCTGGCAGTCCTGCCAGACGACGCGCTTGTCGAGCCCGAGGAGCTTGGCGACGGCGCGGCGCGCAAACTGCAGGTCGAAGCGGGCGTCGGCGTCGAGCGGCATGACGAGCGTGGTGCTGTGGAGCGTGTCGTCGCCGTCGCTGTCGCACCAGAGCCAGACGCGGACGTGGTCGCCGTACGCGGCCTGCTCCTCGAGCGACGCAAAGTCTCTTTTCAGGAAGGCGGGATACTTGTGGTTGTCGGCCTCGACGCGGAGCGCGGCCTCGGCGAGCCCCCGCGCGATGAGGTCCGCGGGCAGCGCGACGAGCTGCCACAGGAGGTGCACGTTGCGCGCGCGGCTGATTTCCCAGGTGACGGCGCCGAGCGCCCGGCGGGAGCGCGCGGCGATCATGGACTGGAGGGAGTCGCGGAAGCGCGCCATTTCGCGGTGCGTCTTGGTGGCCTCGTCACTGGTGAGGGCGGCGAGCGTGGGCGTGTGGGGGAGCGGGATGATGATGAAGTGGCTGGGAAAGTCGACGCCGTGCGCGGAAAACGTGGAGGAGGTCGGGAGAGGCCCCTTGGCGGTGGTGATGTAGGCGTCGTCGCCGATGCTGCACACCATGTGCGTCGCGATGCTGGGGTTGGACAGGCAAAAGAAGCACTGGTCCGGGCCGGGCGGCGGCTGCTGCTGGCGGTGGCGTTTCTGGCGCCGTCCGCCATCGTGGTGCTGGCCGTAGCGGCTGTAGGAAGCAACGGCGTCGTCGTTGCCGTCGTTACGCGGGCGTTTCCTGTCGCGCGGCGCCACGAGCGGCGAGGCGGTCGCGCCGGCCGGCACGGCATTGTCGGCGCGGTTGAGGCTGAATGCGTACATGGCCTTTTGCTTGGCGGCGTTGCCGTACGGCGCCATGGAGACGAACCGCGTGATGGGAATCACGTCCGCGTCCGCGGCGGCGCCCTGGATAAAGGGCTCGCGCTCGTAGAAGAAGTCCCCCGGCGAGGCGCACAGGTGGTACCGGGGCTTGAGCGCCGCGCACAGCTCCGCGACGCCCGGGCTCGCGGCCGCGACGACCTGGCTCCTGTGGGCGTCGTCGAGGGCGACCTTGGAGCCGCGCCAGACGCCCGCCGGCCACGCGGCCGTGAGCAGGATATCCGCGCTGTTGGCGCCCCTGAGGCTCCTGGCGTCGTCGTCGGTGTGGAACGGGAGATGCTGCGCCGCGCCGGCGGCGGCGGCCAGGTCGGGGTCCAGCGCGCCGCCGAGGGTGACGATGCGCAGGCCCTCGGACGTCTTGGTCACGCTGCGCCGGCCGAGAAAGTGCAGGTTGGGGCAAACCTCACCCCCCCCGGCATCGTCGTCGTCCGCGGCCTGCAGCTTGGCGGCGATGCGCGCGGGCAGCGGGTGCGTGCCGACGGTAAAGTAGGTCGGCAGCGGCACAGTGTAGGTGCCGTCGAGGAGGGCGTCGACGACGGCGTCGTCCGTCTCGGGGGCAAAGACGTCGCCGGTCAGGAGGGCGAGCGCAAACGAGTTTTTGGCGTGCAGGGCCGCGAGCTTCTTCAGGGCGGGCTCGAGGTTGCCGTTGAGGCTGCCTAGCACGATTCTGGGAAAAAAGCAAAGTAATTAGTACGCAGGTGCCGGGTAGTGGGCAATAGAAAAAGATATTCCAGTGTTACTCACAGCTTGGGCGCCGCCATTTGTCAATCCGGGGCTTTGCGGTTTGTGCGACGTGCCGGGTTGTGGTGTTGTGGAAAAGAAGTAAAATGTTGAAGCTTGCGAGATGGCGCCCGGCGATAGCAGATGCGCGTGGAGCGTCATTGGCTGGCACCCTGCGATTCACGCCCCACACCCATCTTATCAATTCAGCCGACCATCAACCAGCCAAAATTTTTGGCAACTTTTTGGCGGGGATCTTTTTTTTCTAGCTTCAATTGGAACTTTTTTTCTTTGACAGTTTTGTTGTACATCACCACCTACACAGACGGGACTGTGTACTCTTTATTTTTTGCAAGAAACTCACATTTCTTGCTGAAATAAGTACACCCGTCACAATGCCGTCCAAATCATCAGGGCGCATCGCCAAGGTGCGCAAGAACAAATACTCGACGCCCCATGAACGCAACCACCGATGGCAGTCCTTCTCCGACAAGATTGCCCAGTTCAACGCGCTGCAGCCGCTGCGGCGCGTCCGCCGCCACGACCTCGACGCCGAGGACCTGTCGGCCACGACGTCGTACTTCCAGGCCAGCCTGCAGAAGTGGAACGAGCTCAACATTGGCCGGTGCTTCGTCTCGTTCAAGCAAAAGGTGCTGCCGCTGAGCGAGAGCCTGCCGCAGATCCTGCACTTTGAGACGCGCATCATGGACCTGCTCGAGGAGCACGTCGCCCAGCAGGACAAGGACGGGCTGGAGCCGCTGCTGGAGCTGCTGACGGCCTTTGCCCACGACCTGGGCGCCCGCTTCGAAAAGTACTACGAGCGCAGCCTCGCGCTCGTCATTGCCATTGCGAGCCGCCCGCAGCCCGTCGAGGTCATTGAGTGGACATTTGGCACGCTCGCCTTTCTCTTCAAGTACCTGTCCAAGCTGCTGGTGCCCGACGTGCGGCCCACGTACAAGGCCATGTCCGTGCTGCTCGGCAAGGTCCGGCTGCCGGGCCACGTCGCCCGCTTCGCCGCCGAGGCGCTGAGCTTCCTCGTCAAGAAGGCGGCGGCGCCGTCGCACCGTGAGACGGCCCTGGCCGGCCTGGTCGCGCACGTCCGCGACGACCTCTGCGGCATGGCCGGCGACAAGCAGTTTACGCTCTACAACGACGGCGTCATGACCATGTTTGCGGAAGCCATCAAGGCCACCGAGGGCCACATCCACTCCGCCGGCGCCGCCATCCTCGCGACCCTCATGGACGCCGTCCCCGACGCCGAAAGGACGCTCGGCGCGTCGCAGGTCTGGACCGACGTCGTCTGCGGCGTCCTCACGAGCACGATACACCACGCCCGCGCCGAGCACTTTGACGACTACGCCGAGGCCATCTACGACGCCGTCGAGCACAAGGCCGTGGCGCTGGCCCTCGCCCCGCCGGCCTGGGCCGTGATACCGCACATCCGAATACTCGGCACGCTGGCCGGCGTGCGCAAAGGTTCTCGCATCAGCAACTGGAACCGGCTGATCCGGCAGCTCGTCGCCCTGCTCGGCAAGATGGGGCCGTACCCCTCGGCGGACGACGAGCTCAGCCAGGACGAGAGCAACAACCTGTGGTCGCGCGTGCTGGTCAACGTGGCCGTCGCCTGGCACCACGCCCCCGTCGAGGCCCTCATCCCGCAGCTCGCGCCGCTGCTGCAGGCGCTGACGCGCGAGCCGCTGATGCGCTGGTTCGTGCCCTTTTGCGCGCTCTTTTGCGCGCTGGACCCGCGCCGCTTCGGCGGCCTGCTGCGCGCCGACTTTCAGAGGTTCCTCGCGGCGCACTGGTCGCACGGCGCCCCCCACGGCTGGTCCAACGAGGAGATGCTCTGCGCGCTGCTGCCGGGCATGATGGAGAACCGCGCCTTTCCGCCGCCGACCGACAGGAACGCCTGCAAGCTGCCCCAGAGCTGGCAGGACCAGATTGTGTCGAAATTCGAAAACCTCGAGATTTCGCCCTTTCCCGAGCGCGGGCCGTACAACAAGGACCCGCAGGTCTGGCGCGACCGCTGCCTGCCGAAATACGCTGCGCTGCTTCAGATTCTCGAGCTGACTTCGGTGCATCCGTCTACGAATGCCCGCATCGCCGAGCTCCTGCTCAAGAAGCTCAAGCTTGCGCTCCGCCCCTCCTCCACACTCGACTCGGATGAAGTGCGCTTCATTGTCGGCCCCGGGTTTCACGCCTACCTGGGCATGAGCAAGGCTGCAGGCGTCATTGACTCGACCCTTGGCCGACTGCTGCGTGCTGCGCTCCCTCGATTTGCCCGCTCTGTTGGATTCCTGCGGTCATATCTCACCTATGTAACGTCTGTGTCTGGCAGCGCATCGCCCGACGAGCACGCCGCGAGCGAGGACAGCTCATCAGAAACCGATCCCGCCATCGCGTCCCTCATTGAAAACCTCGGCTCCCCTTCACACGATATCCGCCTCACCTCCCTACAACTACTACAATATATGGACAAATCTGCCGTCGTCATTGACGCCATGCTGCAGATCGAAGAGACGCCTCTTCAGCTACAGAATACGAGAAGCATTGGCATGGTCATGCGCAAACTGGGCCAAGACTATGCCCACGTGGACAGCTCCAGCTGGGTCAGCGAAGCCGTCCCGTCTTTCCTGTTTGGCATGCTCACCGTGAAATTGTCTCCCGTCTGGGACGATGCTACCGAAGCCCTAAAACACGTTGCGCAGTCCAAGGCGGGCGAGGAGGCCATTGCCAAGATTGCGTTCCGATGGATGGAGGTGCCCTCGCCGCGATGGAAGGCGGCGATGGGCGACGGATCTGCCACTCAAAGACCCGTCCTGTCAGATTTCGACTGCACGGCATACATGGCACTCACAAGGGCGGGACAAAGAGTTCATGCGGACGCGGTTGGTGCCGCAACCAAGATGCTGGAAATATTTGACCAAGAACAGGAGCTTGTCGAAAACATTGCCGAATTTGCACGTAGCCGGGCCCTCAAGGTATTCAGCGCACTTCCTGCCATTGCCGAGAAGCGATCGCGCCAGCTGGTGCCTCACCTGCTCTGCTGGGCGAGCGCGTCCGAGGACACGGCGGAAGATGCGACTGGCGAGGACGCCGGCGCAGAAGAGGATAAAAACTGGTCGCTGGCTGACAGAAAAAGCATCATTGGTGTCTTTTCGCAGTTTGTCAACCCCAAGGTCCTGTACCAACACGACAATGTCTACGAGGCGCTGCTACGACTCCTCGAGAATGGTGACATTGAGGTGCAGAGACTTGCGCTCAAGGGCATTCTGGCCTGGAAACAGGAGGGCGTCAAGGCATACCAAGAAAACCTCGAGTTTCTCCTGGACGAAGCGCGCTTCAAGAACGAGATTGCCGTCTTTTTGCAGGATGACGAACTCATCAAGCCCGCCCACAGGCCGCAGCTGATGCCTGTTCTCCTGCGCCTGTTGTACGGCCGCACCATTTCCAAAAAGGGCGCCGCGAGCGGTCGCCACGGCCTGCAGGCTACGCGCCTGGCCGTCATCCGAAATCTTTGCCTCCAGGACATGGGCGACTTTCTCGACATTGCCATGGGCAAGCTCCGAGGCGTGCAAGTCCTCGGGCCGTCGGCTGTCCAGACCAAGGCGTCTTTCAGCGAACCCCTCATTACGCCCCGTCAGCAAGTTGGTTTCCTCAACATGATTTCGTCGTTGATTACGGAAATGGGCAGCAACGTGTCACAGTACATGGAAAAGGTGCTCAGCCCAGTATTGTACTGCCTAGTCTACGCCTGCCGAAACCTGAGAGACGTAGCCCTCGAGTCTGAGGACAGCGACAAGGCAAGCAGTGCGTCACTGCTCCGCGTCGTTCGCGTGACCGGCATCAAGTGTCTCATTTCGCTGTTCCAGAACGCGCAGGACTTCCAGTGGGAGCCGTACCACGATCTCATCATTGAAGAGATTGTGGCGCCGAGGATCGAAAACCTGGCCGCCGAGACGACCCAGGGCGTCTCCGGACTCATGCAGCTGTTCTCTACCTGGTCCGTTCTGCCCAAGGCGGCCCTGTTCCTCGCGCCCCACGGCACGTCGCTGCCCGTTGGCGTCTTGCCCAGCGTCGTCGACTGCATCACGGCGGCCAAGACAAAGGACGAGGTCAAGATCCACTCGCTCGAGATTCTGCGCAGCCTCGTCAAGCTGGCCGTCGCCCCCGCCAGCGAATCGCAGTTCAACGAGCTGATCAAGGTGGAGCTGCTCGACGCCAATGTGAAGCAGATTCTGGCGAGCATCACCAAGGTTCTGGAGGAGCGAACCGTCAGCCACGCGCTCCTCGAGGCGTGTGTCGAGACTATCCTGGCCTTTTCTGTCGTTGTCCAAGATGTTGAGAATATTCAGTCCGTCATCCGCATCTCCAGCTACCTGCTGAACCAGCCCCCGCGACGTGTCAGCCCCAAGACCAAGGGGCGCATCCTGCTCATCGTGGAGAGCTTTGTGTCTATGGACCATGCCGGACAGGACGCCAAGCTGCTGCAACAAGTCTACGAGACGCTTTCTTCGCTCTTTGGCTACTTCAAGGACCGCGAAAACAGACAATCGCTGGCGCGCGCTCTTCTGGCTCTCTCTAAGCAAGATCCGGAAGTCGCCGTCGTTGCTAACCTATGCAACGAGCTCAACTCATACAAACAGGGCCGCCTGGATGAGCTAGACTACGACCGACGCCTGACCGCATTTACCACCATTGCGGCTGAGCGCGAAGTTGCTTGGACCCCGAAGCAGTGGCTGCCCGTACTGCACAACCTCATCTTCTTTATCCGCGATGACCAGGAATTCGGTGTCTTGTCGACCAACTCTGCCGACGGTCTGCGACAATTTGTTCAAAATGTCGCTGATGCCCAGCCCGCTGAAATCAAGGCCGTCTTTGAAGAGACACTCAAGAATGTCCTCATGCCTGCTGTGTATGCGTGCGCCCGCGACCCCTCCGAGACGGTGCGCCGCCAGACGCTCCGCGTGCTTGGCTTCCTGCTCTCCACCATGCCCGACTGGGCGCCCGTGGCCGACCTCAAGGGCCTGCTCGTGGAACAGCACGAAGAGTCGACCGAGCCTGCATTCTTCTTCAACTTGCTGAGCCCGGCCGTTGCGCGCCAGCTCGAGGCCCTCAAGGCTCTGGAGGTGGCGAATCAATCCCAAGAGATGGGCAGCCAGAACCTGGCCCAATTCTTCATCCCGCTGCTGGAGCACTTCATCTTTGGGCGCGAAGACGGCGTCGATGACCACGGTCTCGGTGCGCAGGCCACGAACACGATTGGAGCCCTGGCCATGTCTCTCCACTGGAACCACTACCGCACGACTCTCCAGCGATACATTAGCTACGTCGGATCCAAACCGGAGCTACAAAAGCAGACCGTCCGCCTGGCCGGTCGATTTGCCGACGCCCTCAGCGCCTCCATGGAGAGCAAGGAGGAGGCCATGGAAGTCGATGGTGAGGCTGCCCCAGCGCCAACTCAGAAGCAGCGTCTTGCCACGAGCACCTCCAAGACCCAGCTTCCTGTCGACATTTCAGAATACTTTTTGCCGCCACTCACCAAATACCTGCACGAAAAGGACGAGTCCGAAGTCAGTTACCGTGTCCCAGTCGGTGTCATCATCGTCAAGCTTCTCAAGCTCCTGCCAGAGAAGCAAATGAACCAGAAGCTTGCTGGAGTCTTGACCGACATTTGCCACATTCTGCGTAGTCAGAATGAGGAATCTCGAGACTTGACTCGTGACACGCTGGTCCAGATTGCCGTCGTGCTCGGCCCTGGCTTCTTTGGCTTCCTCCTCAAGGAGCTCCGAAGCGCCCTGACGCGCGGCTACCAGCTGCACGTCTTGTCGTACACCATGCATTCTATTCTGGTCGCCTCGGTGCCCTCGTTTGGCCCTGGTGATCTCGACCACTGCCTCCCCTCCATCATCACCATCATCATGGACGACATCTTTGGCGTCGTCGGACAAGAAAAAGATGCCGATGGCTACACCACGCAGACCAAGGAAATCAAGAGCAGCAAGAGCCAGGACTCGATGGAGCTGGTTGCCAAGACCGCCACCGTGACGCATCTTATTCACCTGGTCAGGCCGCTCCAGGCTCTGCTCATGCAAAAGGTGGACCTCAAGATGGTGCGCAAGATTGACGCGCTCATGTCTCGCATCACCGTTGGTCTGTTACAGAACAAGGCTGCCGAGAGCCGCGACACACTTGTGTTCTGCTACGAAGTCATTCAGGAAGTCTACAACAGTCAGAAACCCCAGGTAGAGCAAAAAATGGACCCGAGAGTGCGCAAGTACCTCGTACAGAAGGGCGCCAAGAAGAGTGATCGAGGCAAGGCGGCCAAACACACTTATAAGCTTATGCGATTCGCGTTTGACCTGTTGCGCGCCATGTTCAAGAAGCACGACAGCCTGCGAACACCCGATAACATTGCCGGCTTCCTGCCCATCATTGGTGACGCCATTGTGGATGGTGAGGACGAGGTCAAAATTTCGGCTTTCCGTCTGCTAGCAGTCATTGTCAAGGTCCCCATGGGCGATGACGGAGCCAACCTCTTCAAGGTCACTGTTAGAGAGGCCACCAAGAGCATTTCCACGTCGACGTCTACCACGACCGACCTGGCACAGGCTGCGCTGAAGCTGCTAGCCGTCCTCTTGCGCGATCGACGTGACGTGATTGTCAAGGATGCGGCGGTCGACATGCTCCTCGGAAAGCTAAAGAACGATTACACCGAGCCGCTGTACCGCCACGTCACGTTCAACTTTTTGCGATCGGTCCTCGAGCGCCGCATTGAAACGGCAGCCGTGTACGACACCCTTGATCACGTCGGCACTGTCATGATTACCAACCCCGACAAGGACACGCGAGATCTCGCCCGCGGTGCTTTCTTCCAGTTTATCCGCGAGTACCCACAGAAGAAGGCTCGCTGGGCCAAACAGCTCGACTTTATCGTGGCCAACCTCAAGTATGATCGCGAAGGTGGTCGTCTGTCCGTCATGGAGATGCTCCACCTACTTCTGATGAAGGCCTCGGACGAGTTTGTGCAGCAGGTGGCGTCGACGTGCTTCCTGCCGCTCTTCTTTGTTCTCGCCAACGACGACAGCGAAAAGTGCCAGCAGTCGGCTCGTGAACTCATCAAGGAGATTCTGCGAAAGGCTGACAAGGAGCGCATACAGCAGTTCCTCACGCTGCTGCGGTCGTGGCTGGACAAGAAGGACAACCTGCCGGTGCTGCGATTAGGCTTGATGGTCTTTGGATACTATTTTGAAGCAAATGAAGACGCTACCAAGAATAAAAAGGACTACAAGCTCGTCATCTCTACAATTGGAGAATTACTAGCCCAGGATGTCACTGAGCTGGATGCTGATCTAGTCAGCACCATTATTGGCACGGTGCAAATGTTCACTGTGCAGTACCCTGAGCGCATCCTCACACCCGACAACGAACAGCTGTGGATCAATGTTGCTCTCTGTCTGCAGCACGAGGACGTCAATGTGCGCCTGGTGACGATTCGCTTAATTGCCGTGTATCTTGGCGACTTTGCGAACAAGAGCGGCGGCACGCCCCCTGGACAAGCCCTCAAGGGATCTCACGGGCTCACACTGCCTGTGGAGAAGCTGCAAGACTACGTGCGCCTGGGCCTGAACGTCCTGGGTGGCACCCAAGTCGACGAGGCACTGGCCAAGGAAGTCACGCAGGTCATCATCTTCCTTGGGCCCCGCCTTGCTGACGTCCCGGAGAAGAAGACTGCTGAAGACGACGCCGAGGAGGAAGAAGAAGAAGAGGAAGCAGTCGATCAGGACGAGGAAGAGGTTACCCAGCGCCCCCGTGACATTGGCTATCTCTTTTGGCGCCTGTCCCACATCCTGCGCAAGGAGATCCGGCCGCGCGTGCACGCCATCGTGCCCAAGATTTACGCCATGGAGGCGCTCGAGACGGTGGCGCGACGCATCCCCGTGGACCGCCTGCGCCCCTCGCTGCGCAAGGTGCTGGAGCCGCTGCACCACCTGACGGACCCGTCGATCCCGGTGCCGTTTAGCGCCGACGACGAGTTCCGGGCCAAGCTGGACGGCATCAAGACGCGCGCGCAAATCATGATGGACGCGATGCAAAAGAAGTTTGGCACGGCCGAGTACACGCGGCTGCTGCTCGAGGTGCGCGAGGCGGTGCGCAAGAGGCGCCAGCTGCGGTCGAGCAAGCGCAAGATTGAGGCGCTCGCGCATCCAGAAAAGTACAGTCGCGACAAGCGCAAGAAGCTGGACCGCAACAAGGTGCGGAGAAAGGTGCGGTCGGGCGAGCAAAAGACGATGCGGCAGACGTACAAGACGTGGTAGTTTTACAGCATTTTATGCATTGTGCATCTATGGAGTTATGGAGTTTGTTTTGTCACGTTCAAGACGTTTATATCAACCAAGACGTTTATGTCAAAATTTAGATGAATATATCAATGTACATTTTAAAATCCACATCTCCCTTTTTGTAGGAGCGTTTTTCCGAAAGTGGAGGGTATTCTAATCAACAACGCCATATGTTCCTTTTTCATGCTAGATTATAGTACAATATTGTCATGGCCGCCAAGGGGGCGGCGGCCCCTGACCAATTTTTCATGAGCTGCCCGTCTTGGTCTCGGGCGTCGCCGCCTCCTCCTCCTCGGGCCAAAACTCAATGTCGTCGTCCTCGCCGAGGCTGCCGCGCTTGACCAGCCGGCCCTTTTCGCGCATCAGGTCCTCGACGGTGAGCTTGCGGTCGCCAAAGATGTTGAGGTGGTCGCTGATGACGTGGCGGTTGCGGCAGCCCGGGCAGGTGATGAGGACGGAGCCCGTGTGGTAGCCCTGCTTGGAGACGTTGTGGTGCGAGCGGTGGCTGCACGGCACGCAGGTAAAGGAGAGCTGATAGTAGGCCGGGTTCTTGGCCTCGGGGCGCGCGCCCTCGCTGGCGGGCGCGTCCGCGGGCTGCCATGCGGGCGATGTGTCGTTTGTTTCTGGGGAGGACTCGGCGGCGGCGGGTGTTGCTACACGTTCGGAGGGACGCGGCGGACGGGGGATCGTGTGCGCGGCGCGGACGAGGAGCGCTGGTCGGGCGAGGACGCTGCGCGGCGATGGCTGTCGCAGGACGCTGCTGGCGCGGACGGCGGCGCTGCAGGGCTGGCGGCGCAGCTGTCGCAAGAAAGAGGATGCGGTGCGGGAGGCCATGGTGTGCGGGCGGTAGTTGTGGCAATGCGCTCGGAGAGGGAGAGTCGAGGTGATGGATGGGAAGGTGGTTGGATTCAGGAGGTTTGGCGTAAAAAATTGATGTCGGCGGCGGCGAGCTCCAGAATATTTTTGGAGGTTTGGCGTCATAGCTTGGGGGCGGTTTTCTAGAAGCGTCGGATGGGTATCATTGAGCTCTACGGCTGCGTCCATTCATCGTGCCATTTTTTTTCTTTCTTAATTTTAATCACGCATCATGGTAATTTCTCAAATGAAGTCTTACGGTGCCTCGATGTTTGCACTTTCCATGGTGCAGCTGCAGTAAAGCTGCCAGCTGGCAGCAGCTGGCAGAAGCGAGCGTCAGAGGAAGCGAGCAAACGCAAGAAGCGTGAGCTGTTCGTTGACGTTTGAATTAAAAAATGAAAAGATCGCTATAGAATCCAAACACTGCCATTCTGCGTCTTGTTCTAGTGATTCCTCGCGACGCCTCCATAACCCGCTTGCTGGATCAACCAATCTACCATCGCATCACTTACAAGCGCGGACATGCATCTCGGCAAGGTCAAGGCCGCCGTCCTCGCCAGCCTGGCGCTCGCCATCTCGGCACAGAGCGACGATCTCGTCGCTGCCTTCAACATGGTCAATCAGGCTCGCGTCGAGCGCCTCGTCAAGCCGCTCTCGTGGAACCCCGACTTGGCCGCCTACGCACAGCTCTGGGCCAACCTCATGGGCAGCGGCCAGGTGCCATTCCAGCACGCTGCGGGAGCCTACCGCCCATCCCAGGGCGAGGTCCTCTATGTTCAAGAGGCGTCGGGCTGCCACCCCTCGTACGAGACGCCGTTTCAGTCGGCCATGCACGCCTGGCTCGCGCAGGCGCCGCTATACGACAATAAGCCTATCACGACGGGTCATGAGCCCTGGCTTCACTGGTGTAGGTGATCATGGGGGAAAGAAGGAAGAAGACAATGCTGACAACTGTAGCGCAATGCATGTGGTCCGGGTCGACAGAGATCGGATGCGCACGCGCCTACAGTATCTCGGATGCCTACAAGATCTATGTCGTCTGCCGATTCAGCCCTGAGGGCAACGTGTAAGTCGAGAAAAGCAATGCAGGCAGATCGCTCTCCACTGTAGCTGACCATGCTTTTAGTGCTGGGCAGAAGCCGTTTTAATAAGGGACTGGGGTCGGTGTCGAAGGAGCGTTTTATCAACGTCAACATGTATAACAATTGCTGTCAAGAATTTGAAGAAGAAACGGAATTGACAAGGGGATGAGAAAGTAAATAAACAAAACCAAATGCAATCAACTATTCACTTGTTCCTGTGGCGGCTTGCTGTACTTTGCGGGAGCTGCTTACGTAACTCGGGACATTCCGAAAATTTAGCAGCAAACGCGCGCGACGAGAAATGGGCCTCAACCTTAGCCCGTCGCGACACCTTCTCGATCCAGCCATTTTCATCTCGTCTCCTCGAGCCTTCATCGCCCATCCGCCCGCAAATTGCACGAGGCACCGCCAATTCATCCCTACTCAGGCGACTTGTGCGTCAGACGCTGCACGGCATCGCCATTTCCCACGCCGCTGGCAATCACGGCCATCGCCCGCTCCCTTGTCAACCCCGAATACGTTTTAGCTCGGCGATGCCCATCGAGGCACCCACGCGCCCATGATGGAACGAGCAAAGCCCCAGGCGTTCCAGTCCAGCTATGCGCCGCGGCTGCGCGCATACAACAACTCGCTGCTCACGCCCGTGCTGCCCACCGCGCCGACCGTGAACCCCCTTTCCCGCACCACCAAGCGCGGCACCACCATGATCAACTATGCCGAGGACGGCTACGACGACCTCGACGACGACAGCGATGATCCCCGGCGCCGGCCCACCGGCCTGCGCAGCCTGCGCACCCAAGACCAGTCCAAGGGCCTGGACTGGTCTGGCAAGGCCGGCAAGGACACGCTCCAGCCCGTCCACCTCCAGCCCATCTGGCGCGACTGGATGGGCAAGACGAGGTCCATCCGCAGCGACCAGCAGAACGCGGCCCAGTCCAGCCTGCCGCTGACGCTGATACCGATCCGAATTGACCTCGACGTCCCTTCCTTTGTGCCGCACCCGCCCTTCCCCCCACCCAACACACCCGGCGTCGACCTCTCGCTGCCGCAGTACCGACAGCAGGAGCTGACGGTGCCCTACAAGCTGCGCGACATCTTTTGCTGGAACCTGCACGAGACACTCATCACGACGGACCAGTTTGCGCAGACGCTGGCGCAGGACCTGGACCTCCCCAACCGGCAGCACATTGCGGCCGACATTAGCAAACAAATTCGCACCCAGCTCGAAGAGTATGCGGGCGTCGCGCTGCATCCTCTCTTCCACACTGACCAGCCTATCGCGCCCGCGCAGCCCGCGCAACCACCCACAAATGGGACCACAACGAGGGACCGACCCTTGACCCGAGACATTTCGCCATACTCTGCCGCGCGTTATCTGTCGAGAGCAGACACACCGTCACAGGCACCGGCAGCTGCTGCGCCAGCCACGCCAGTACCAGGCCAGGCTCCCGGTGTGCCTGCTGTGACGGCCGAAGCGACGGCCATTCTCCCCGATTCAGACGACTTCAACCCCGATGACACGTACCGATGCATCATAAATCTCAACCTCAATATGTCGTCCATGCTGTATACTGACAAGTTCGAGTGGTCACTGCTCCATCCGCCCGGCACGGCCGAGGCGTTTGCAAAGACGACGTGTGCCGACCTGGGCCTGCACGGCGAGTGGGTGCCGGCCATGACGCACGCCATCTACGAAGCAGTTCTACGGCTCAAGAAGGAGGCCTGCGAGGTCGGTGGTCTGGTCACCGGCTGGGGCGGCCTCCAGCAGGAGCTGCCCAACGACGCCGCGCTCGGCACTGAGGCCGGCTGGCGCTACGACCCGGACCACCTCGCCGAGGATTGGGAGCCCAAGATTGAGATTCTCAGCAAGGACGAGATGGAGAAACGCGAGGGCGACCGCGAGCGCCAGGTACGCCGCCTGCGACGCGAGACGGCGCGCTTCAGCTCCACGACGGGCATGCTCACGGGGACCACGCCGTTTGCCGCCGGCATCGGCGCGCCGGCCACGCCCTTTGAGCCCGAGGAGGAGCGCATGGGCCGCGGCGAGCGGTCCAAGAAGAAGCGCCGCTTCCGCAGTCTCAGCCCCCTCGGCCGGGGCGGCACCCCCGGCGGCCGAGGCACGCCCGACGCGGGCGGCTACGGTGGCGGCGGCGCCCTCACGGATGCGGAGCGCTTCAACTGGCGGTGTCTGCACTGCCGCATCTGGGGATCCAGCGTGTGGGCTGTCCGCGATGGTCCAGCAGGTCCTAGAGTACGTTTAAAACGACAATTTCTGCACCTCACATTCTTCTGTATACTAACTATTTCCCCCCCACAGACACTCTGCGCCAACTGCGGCCTCTTGTACGAGCGCGATCGCAAACTCTCTCGCCAAACAAAGAATCTACATTTACAAGATGTTCGTGCTGGTTAGAGAAAAGCAGATGTAACAGTTGTAACAGCATAATATGACTAGGCTTCCGAGGGAGCTACAGTACGACAGAAAGAGGAAAAAAAAGGGAAATAAAAAACAGTCTGAACAATAGGGTTGAGATGTGTTTTAAAAAGATATGGGCTAAATCTTGGGGAATTCTTTCTTCTCTTTTTTTGTATCATTTCTGCAAAACAAAGTCTTCATGGCGTCTAAGCAAACGGGTTGTTATTTGGGAGGCAAGGCAAGGGAGGGAAGAAGAAAGGGCGCGCAAAAAGGACTTGTATGGCTTTTGGCCTCGAACAAGTCTCGTATTGTCTCCTTTTTATATTTTTTTTTTGGGTGTTGGAATGACGCAAATTACATGTAGCTTACAAATGTAAACCTTTTTGCTTTCTTCTTTGCTCTTGCTGTTTTATATTCCTTTGAAAGTAAGGCATGATTTGGAAGGCGCATGAACAGGGAAATGCAAATACTGTGTTTTGCGATTTTGCATAGGCAACGTGTATCATCATTAGGCTCTAGTTAAGTTGTCTGATTCATGATAACGTGGGGGTATTTATTATTCAAGTGTGAGAATTAAAACAATAGTCCTATCTTGTATATTTGACTCTCGTGTTTCCAAAACGAAAAATATCCTCGAATAATCATGAATCGGCCGTCATGTCTGTACATCACCGCCTGCGGGGTATCTACTGCGGCCGATGTGGCCCTCCGTGCATCATCTGCGACACGTTGACGCCCACCCACGGCTGCTGCTGCTGTTGCTGCTGTGTTGGCGGCGGCGGCGGCTGCACGGGAACCATCTGGATGGGCGAGATCTGGGTGATTGGTGCGCCATTGGCGTACTGGCCGTGCTGCTGCTGCTGGTGCTGCTGCTGGTGCTGACGCTGCTGCTGATGCTGCTGAAGCTGAGGGTGCTGTTGAGGGTGCTGCTGATGCTGCTGGTTCTGTTGGTGCTGTTGGTGCTGTTGGTGCTGTTGGTGCTGTTGGTGCTGTTGGTGCTGGGGATGTTGTTGTTGGTGGTGTGGGTGCTGGTGAGGCGAGTGGCGTTGCGGATGCTGCTGATGCGGATGCTGATGCGGCGAGTGGTGCTGCGGGTGATGTTGCTGTTGCTGTTGGTGCGGCGAGTGATGAGGCTGCGGCGGCATGCCGCGCATTGCTCGAACCTCGCGCAGGTGTCGCAACGTGTCGGCAGAAATCTGCTGGAAGCTGTCCTTGAGCATCGTCGCGTCTTCCCAACGCTCACTGTATTTGGAGAGGGTCTCGTGCACCCGCTCAAGACACCATAGGCTGCGTTCCAGCGCATCGTTGGCATTGCTGGCGGGAAGCCCGGTGCGTCGCGGGATGGGCGGCGCAGGCGGGCAGCCTGGTCGTTGTGGAGGCGGCGGCACAGGTCGCCCGGACAGGAGCACGTCTTCAGCATCACGTAGCACGGCCAGAAGCTGATTTCCCATAAAATACACCTTCAAGGCATCGTGGTATGTGTAGAACGCGCTGTTGAGCCCTGTGCGGGCAATCTCGAGCATAATGTTAAGGTACTCGAGCGAGTACTCAAAGATGAGGGTGCGGGTGTAATCCGTAATCTGCGGCGCGCGGACCGAAGGGGCTATGCAGTACACATAACTATACCGCAGCTCCTGCTCAAACATGCGACGAATCCCCAAAGGCAAGGTGTCGGGCAGGCTTTCGCCCCATTCGCGCATGTCGAGACACATTTGCCACAAGAATGTGGTAGGGTCGGCAAGCGGTGCTGGATCTGACTGATAGAGTTCCTGATACCAAAATGACTGGGCGCGGCGGAGCTGGAAAAGCAGCAAGGCCGGATCAGTGGACTGGGGAGCCGCGATGGCACCGGATAAAAGGGGCTGTTTTCGCTGCTGTGATAGACTGGCCGGGAAAGCCACATTGATAGAATCGTCGGTAAACGATAATGTGCGCGCGTGTACCATGCTAATGGCACGGTCCAGAGCGTATACAGAGTAAAAGATTCGGCGACGGATATCAAGTGCCGTACGGTCAGAGGAAGAAGATGTAGGAGGATCTTGATGGAAGCCCAAGTCGATGCAGGCCCGGGCAGTAAAGCCAAGAAGATGCCAGCTATCAAAATGAGCCGGGTCGAGGAGGGAGTATATTGTTAGAAGCAATAGAGACTGAATCTGTGTACCAGTGCCGGGCGCGAGAGCCTGATCTGCGTATTTCAGCGCCTTGACAACGTACTCAACGCCGCATTCGTAATTGGTGTCGTTGATCTGCTGGCTCTGGGCCGTGTATCCAATAGCGAGAACCATGTACATGAGCCAGTAGTCGGAATCGCGTATGACACGGAGGTCTTCTTGGTAGAGATCGCCGATGACCGTCAGAAGCGCCGTCTCGGAGAAACATGGAAACAGCGTGTAGATATGTGCCATAAAGTATTGCACAATCGAGTTTGTGACTTGTTTGGGAGGAAGGTCTGGCTCTGTCGACGCGGGGAGCGCATTATTCATGGTCGCGGTGAGAACGAGGCCGGCAAACGTGACGTTGAAGGAATCGGGCGCAAAGTCTCGAGCGACGGCGTTCACAGACCTAGTGATGTCAGCGTTTATAGCATGGTTCGGGCTCGGGGGGCTTCCTACATGTAACCAAAATCAGATATAAGAGAATTGACGTCCGAGTTTTCGCGATTTCTGGCGGCCTTGCGGTGAATGGCGGCTTTGATAAGTGCCAGCGAGTCTTTGCGATTCATATCATGCATAAACGGCACTTCGTGTTCGTGATTAGCCACAGAGGCTTTACGCGACTTGGCGAATTGGAGACGGCGCTCGAGTTTCTCGATGCGCAGTTCGAGAGCAGCTACGTAACTGGGCAGAGTTAGAATAGATCCATGGCCAGCAACTGGAGCTAGTTACCTTCTCTCCTTGCCCCTAGCAAACTGGTCATTGGCGGCAGAGCATTCGCTTTCTCGGCCAGCCTTTTCGCAGGCCGTACAGGCCGGAAGCTTTCCATCACACTGTGTCACGTTAGGTGTCGTTCGGGGCCGGGGGTACTGTCGCTACGGACCTTGACTTTGGCCGATCGACCTGGTAAGGATTAGCAAGACGCAAAATGAAACATAGCCAGTCACTGGAAGCTTACATCGCGAGCAGGCCGAGACTGGGCGAGAGACCCTTAAGAGGGGGTTGCGAGAGAAGCTACTGCGGGGCATGGTGGGAAGCTAGAGAATGCAGAGCAGGGCAATGGTGGAAGCTTTGCGACACCGCGGGCGTGCGGCAGTCGATGGCGCAGATGATGTCAAATGAAATAAAAGAGAAATGATGTGTGTATTTCGGCGCGACAGAAAGGCACGAGGAGCTGTCGCCGTGGAGTGGGCAATAGGCGCGGACGATGCCGGCCGGACCGACGAAGCTGGGACGGCAGCTGCTCGTCGGCGCGGCGATTTGAAATACAATAACGAGCTGGCTGGAGTCGCTCGAGACCGCGTAGCGTATAGTATATGCACGGCAGATAGTGTTGGCGGCGTTGGCGGTGTTGGCGGGCGAGCCAGCTAGCCGTCGAGCAAACGGTGGTAGTTGAAGTGCGCTGCACGTTGGATTGGGCGCGGAACGGATGCCAAGACTGGCACGGGAGCGGCAACAGCGCAAAGAAGCGTTGAAGCCGGGTCTGATGAGAGGAGCGAAAGAGCTGCGGCAAGCTGGGCTGGAGTTGGCGATGGTGGCGGCGGGAGGGGAAAGAGGGTGAAGCCAACGATGCGCGGGGTGGTGAACATGGACGAATGGCTGATGAATGGCTGATGGGAATGGAAGGTGCCAGTGTGGTACACAGGCAAATCTGCTGTATCCGCTGAGGATGGGCGGCGCAGCTTCTGCATTGGGGACCACTTGCATCAAAGTACCTTGGCGCCCTTATTTGCTGGCGAGGTACATGCACCAATCTACATCAACTCCAAGACATGTCTCCATCTGGCATCTACAAGCCGTCCGTGGCCGCCGCGCAGAGCCCAGTCCCGTCTGCCAGTTTGCCATGACACTTGGCAATAGCGTCCAGTAGCGCCGTTTCTTTGACCCATCTGGGCATATTTGCTCGCACACAATGTCCGTGGCCACGACGAGTCCCCGCCGCGCGAGCCGCTATTCCCACAACAGCATCGCTGCGACGTCGACAGACTGACAGTATCGCTCGTTTCTTACAGTCATGATGCTACCATGTGCCTCGTCCACTAAATCCATCACGACTATGTGCTGGCATACCGCTTCTGGATCGCAGACTTGGGTGTGTGGTGCGCCTCTTCTCAAAACGTCAACGTAATAATGACTCCGAAATAGGGTTTGCGCGAAACGCCAGTGACCCATACATTCATTACCAGGATGTCAGGATGCCAGGATGCCAGGTCTGCTGGTGCTCGCTGCAGCGCGGGCAGCATAAACCTTACTAGCAACGACCTCAATAGCTATTGCTAGCGTCTTGCCAAGAGCTTGACATTCGGGTTGGTGATTCGTCCTGGTAGGATGCTGCCTGTAATTGCATCAGCAGCCCCAGCATCTCATGTACGCCACGTCTGGGACAGATAAGGACCAGCCAGCCACGGAATCAACGGAGTACAACCCGCTCCAATTACACATCTTGGCCACGTCGTATGTGCCCATTTGCCGGGACTGCGAATGGCCGCTTGCCCGCCAACCTAGCCTGATGCTGCCGATTGGCTACTCTGACCATTCCATGTAGATCTATAGAATTGTTCCATGCCCGACCGTTGCCGCGCACCGCATCTCCCAAAGGGGTACTTGATTCCTACAGACTGATAGCCATGAGGGGAAGGCAAACACGCACTGGCCGTGCCCGTCGCGCAGGGACTTGTTGACACGACAAGCTCGGCATCCGCTAGACACCACACCGATGACGAGCCCGTAAAATATGCCGAGTAAGAGCAGCCCGCACCCTTGATGCCAGCACTTGTCGCCTCGGTCGCGTGGTTGATTGGTATTCTCGACTCCGGTTGGGGTTTGGGACTAGTTTGGCCTAGATTCAGCAATCATCGGCTTGGCGGTGGTTCGCGGCCAGCGCAACAAAAAAATGTCAGCATCATCGCGGCTGACAGGCTGCGGAGAATATTCCGGAAAGCAGATTCGCGCCGTAGTCGCGAGGCTAGATGCAGCTTGTTTGTTCATGGTAAGACGGCCGCCGTTCGATTCTCTCCTCCTGCGCACCCCACAGGGCTTTCTTTGGAAGGCGATCTCTGGCTCCGTACGCCGTGCAACAAATCTACCAGGATGTGCTTCCCCACCAGGAAATCCGACAACGAGTCCGACAACACGGCGACATGCCCCGCGGCGAAAGAGAGTACTGGTAATGATTCCTTAATGCGAGCAGGCCTTTTGCAGGCGCGTTGGAGTCGCCAACCGCGTCGAAGAGCCAGTGGCTTAGGTCAGCAGCGTTCACCATCACAGCCGTAGCCTTAGTCAGTATCAAACACTTTGAGATTGCGCTACACGTGGCGGGGATGAATCTGGAGACAGCACCGTCAATGTCTATTGTCGCGGTAATGGAAATAACTAGGGTTGTTTGGTCGGGTTGTGTGTGCTGGTGCGACGCTGGCCATCATGACACAGGGCCATGACCATGTACCAATACCCAGGGCAGCGCCCGCTTGTTGTATCTACAGCACCCATGCCACTACCCCCCCAAGCAACTCCACCAAATCCTCTGTGGCGCCAGCTGTCACCCACTAGCGACTGCACTAAAACACGCCATTATTGAGCTGAATGGTGCTGAAGACCCGAGCGACACCAGCCATTAGAGCCAAACTGCCCCCAACCTTTGCAGCTCTTTACCCACTCAGCACTGTACCGGTACCTGCGCAGTCTGCACCTGCCAGTGCCCGTTCCCGGAAGCCTCAGTGTTGCCCAAGCACACCTCCATCCACAGTTCCATCCCACTTCTCCCATCATCCACACTTCGCCCAGACACAGTACAGCAACAGTCTGTACCTTTCCGCCGCTGCTGAATTCCCAACACAACGGCAGAGCACACCCGATACTCGTGCTTTTGTCGCAGAACTCTCAATATCCTAGCCGTCACGCGGCCTCTCGCGGCACTGCCAACGGCGCACTCGGCACTTCTGCCCTCCACCACCAGCTTCCATCACGCTGCCATGAGAGCCGAAATTCTACCTGCCACCGACGCCTCTACGTTCTCCTAGTGACGATAAACTCGCTTGCTCTGGTTTCCCTTGCTGGAGTCCCTATTCCCGACTGCGACCGTCGGGCAGATTGCGCTCGCATCCCGAGTCTACTCCGCAGCCTCGGCCCGTCCACAGCGCCTTGGAAACAACGCCTCACAGCCATCTACCCGACTGCTGATTGCTATTCCGGACCACGCCACCGGTAGAAACGGCGTCTCCATACGCTTTCAACATGAACGCCACACACATCTTCCGCCAAGGGCTCGGGACGGTGCCGCCTCGAGCCAATCCCGTCTTCAACCCACTTATGGCACAGTCGACGGAAGTCGACGATCTCTCAGACGTCGAGGGATCTGAACATCGCGTCGCCCACACCTTGACAGCCTGCTGCCGCTGCCGACAAGTTTGTTCCCCCAGCCCTTCCGGTATCTATTCTCACTAACCGCGGCGTAGCGCAAAACCCGATGTGATCCTACCCTACCCCGCTGTCTTCCGTGTGAACGATCCGGCTCTATATGCGAGTATCTGGATGCTGCCAAAGGTCGCAAGATAAATCGTTACTATGTCATCAAGCTACAGGATAAAGTCCGCGCGCTAGAGGCAGAGCTCGACCAGTTCACTGACGAAGCGGCCGATTATCCGAAAAGCAGCGAAGACATTGTTCGCCCAGGTGGCATGATTCGCCTTAGCAACAATGACGAAATACCTCGCTACCTCGGACCCAGCAGTGGCATTGCCTTGACCCGTCTTTTGATGGAAGAGGCCAAGCGCTTTACCGACTCCAAGAGCATCGGCGAACTGATTCCCGAAGTCCGCGCTAGGCGACAAGCACGCATGCAGTCGATTCAGATGACTGGTACTGGAACCCTCACTGGTCATAAGAAGAGCTACCCGATGGTGTCTGAGGTGCCCGCCGAGGGTCTGCCCAAACGAATCATTGCTGACAAGCTCATTGATGCTTTTCACCAGAAAAGTAAAACTCTACCCTGATTCTTTTTCACGTCTATCAACTGACCATTTTTTTTTTTAGCGCAATTGTCTTGGCCAGTATTGCATGAGAAGGATTTTGAACAAGACGTCGATGCCGTCTACAATGGCGACACTGATCCGTATCGCAACTTTATCGTTCGCATGGTCTTCGGCGTCTCGCTCCAAAAGATGGAGCAGTATGCAGGTCTCGCCGACAGTTATTACATGGCAGCCATGCAATATTTCAAAGACGTTGTGCGTCCAAAGGATTTGAAAACACTACAGTGTCTCATTTTGGTGGCCACATACTCTCTGCACACTCCAGCACGGAACCCAGTTTATGCCGTCCTTGGCCTCGCTGTGCGCATCTGCCAACAAGAAGGCCTTACCGAGGAAAAGACAATCACGGCTGGTTACAACTTGGACGCTAAAACAATTGACATGAGACGAAGGCTTGTCTGGATGGTTGCCACATTCGAATTCGCTCTTTCGCATTATATGGGCCGGCCATCATCTTTCGCCAAGGGCGGCGACCGCTTGGACGTGGATTGGTTTGTCACAGTCAAGGACGAGAACATTACAGCAAATGGCATCAAATCCGGACCTACCGACTATAGAAAAACGAACACGATACACATGTATAAGCTGCGCGCCATCGAATGCGAAGTCAGAAGGACTTTATATGAAAGAAAGCGCCCCGAACCAGTCAACGATGCGCACCCATGGTATCAAAGTATCGATAACCGGCTTGACGAATGGGTCAAATCACGGCCGGAAGAGATTGCCTGGACCAAGGCTTGGTAAGTCGTCAGAGCACCGTGTGTAGAACAGTCACTAACATTTGCAGGTACTTTGGCGCCTATCATGAGTCACGCATGTTTTTGTATCGCCCCTCTCCTCAGGTGCCAAAGCCGTCTGCTGGCGCTGCGCAAATCTGTTTCGATAGTGCCGCGTTTGTCATCTCTTTGTCCAAGAAGCAACTCGACACGTCAGCTATGGACGCGACCTGGATGTTTCTCCTCAATCTCTCTACTGCTCTCAACACGCTACTCTGGGCGATTTCATATCCTGATGTCCGACAGGCGCACAGCAGAGAAGAGGCTGACAAATTGATCAACTCCGCGCTGGACTCGCTCGATAGCTGTTCAGCCCGCTGGCCGGGCGCGGCCGCAACCGCTCAGCTGTACACCATCTTATCAAAGGCCTGCCTGCAGAGCTACGAGGACGGGCAGTTCAATCCTCTGTTTTCCTTTGCCAGCCCTTCCAATGGCACAGACATGGCAACTCCGCCCATGGCTAACCAGGGAGCCGATGGCCAACCGCAGCAGCTGCCATTCCTGAACCCTCCTCAATTCGGCTGGGCCTTTGACTCACCCCCCGAATCCATGAATGCCTACACGTTTGACCCCAACTTTCCCCCTCCCCAGCCGGCCTTTCGATCCAACTCCATCTTTTGCAACCCGGCGACCGACTCTAGCGGGCGTCGGTTCTCCTACTTTCCACCTGATATTAGCCAGCCAGGCGAGGGTGTCTCTGAACAAGCCGCAGCCTTCATGTCCACCCAGCAGCAGCAACATCAGCAGCAGCAGCAACATCAGCAACATCAGCAGCAGCAGCAGCATCTACCACATCAACATCAACATCATCAACAACAACAACACCATCAGCAACCGCAGCAGCAGCAGCAGCAACACCATCAGCAACCACAGCAGCAGCAGCCGCAACATCCTGCTCCCGGCCATTCCGATCAAATGAGCAACCACCTGCCGACGCCTCCCGAGTCACTCGCACCTCCGACCAGCCTGTCCGCTACGACACCCAACTCTACATTTACATCCCCCGGTATGAGCATGACTACACCCAACATGGCGCAAGCCTCCCTGACGCCTATGACGATGGTGACGGGCGGCGGTACGCCGCATATGACGCCGCCACAAAAGAACCTGGGCCATGGCAACCCGGCTGCCATGCCGCGCGCCGGCCCGGGCCTGTCGGAGCAGAAGCCCCTGCCCACCACCACCATGCCGGGCGGCGACTGGTACGCGCCGATGCCGCAGTTTGTCTCGCCCTACACCATCGGCCAGATGAGCGGCAGCAGCTTCCTCGACGAGGCCCTCAGCGTCGACTCGAACGTCGTCGCCTTCAGCCCCACCGGGCAGCAAAACGCCGCCGCCATGGCCGGCATGCCGACCATGACGTCCCCCATCGACAGCCTCTCGCCCTACGGCTACCTACCCGGCCGCCAGGGCAGCCTGTCCCAGTCGCAGCAAATGGAGCTCATGAACGTCTTTGAGCGGGAGGGCGTCAGTGAGCTCGATGCTATGCTCAACTCGGCCAATAACATCACTGTCGATGCCAGCTGGTACTAGCATTATCGTGTTATTGTCTACGAATCACGCCTTGTCTTTTTTCTTTCCCTTTTTTTTCTCCTGCCAAAAGAAAATATTTATGTTTTGTTGGTTGACGATACCAAATTTGGAAATGGAAGTACGGAGTTTGCATTGTTTTGTTTGAAGCTGGAATTTCATACAGTTACAATTAGAAAACAGCCCTTGTTAGTAAACATTTCGTCACTTTTTGCATCGGCTGCGCTGGTGAACTCTATTTAAAAAACCTACAGGTTATGCAAGCCGATTTTCGGCGGGCATTTCGGCATCATTTCAGGAAAGCACAGAGTGTCTTTTGTGTTTACTACCGTGCCAATGAAACGGGTACGGTCCTGATCAGCAGGTCTGCTGACAAGGCGGACGGTGTAAAGCTGTCAGAGACGTCGCCGCAAGCCATTCGCAGATAGATGGAGCAGCTTCTGCGGCTGATACGGTTGCTGCTGGTGGGTGAAGACAAAGGCTGCGTCCCGTAGGTTTTATTCGTTGATTTGTCTCACACTCCGGCTGCAACTTCTGGTTGTGCCTCGCCGTGCACCTACGTTGTGTCATTTGCCTCTGTTCGGTCTTAGACAGGCGCCCTGGCAGCTGAGTGCCCAGCCAGGGATAGTGTCATCGAGGTCTCCCACACTCGATTCAGCGCTAGCTGCTGAATATTTGTTGTTCAAAAGAGTGTGAAACATGTCGGAAGACATGACTCTCATGTGGCTGTGGGCGGGTAGCACTTACACGCAGACTCCAGTTTAGTCGTTGTGTAGCGAAACATGCGCAGCCTTCGGGATGAAAGCACTACAAGACTGAAAAGAGACTAGCAAAACGAAGCGATCAGATCCAGTTGCATTAAACTAAGCTAGCTAATGAGAAGATACCCCAGCACCGGCTACTCCTGGCACGCAAGCGTTGTATTTACCATGAGATCTCAACACAGACCATGATGCAGGTATTGAACAGAGATCGGGACACAGTAGTATCAGCCACAACAAAAATCTGGCCTTGTTTCTGTCCTTGTCGTCTTTTATGAAACACGTAACAAAGCCTGACCATCTCGGTAATCCTTGCCCACGGCCAAAGCTAGAGCTTGGGGCCTGCGCCAGCCTCTTACTTGGCGCCTGTGATTCCGATTTCCTTGCAGCCCACCGCCTCCTTCAGGCACTTGATGCCCGCCTGCACGCTGCGGTCAAACTTTTCGGGCACAAAGAAGCCAAACGCCAGCCGGAGCGCCGCGACGGCCCTCTCGATGGCCGGGTCAATGTACTGGCTGCAGTCCAGCTCCGGGGGCTCCTCGGGGGCCTGCGGCGGCGGCGCGACGTCGCAGCCAAGCTCGTTCTTGAAGCAGATGGTGGCGGCGTCGATGCCTTCCTCCATGCGTTCGATGGGGTGCAAGCGCATGGCCAGCCTGAAGGCGTTGGAGGCGGCCTTGACGGCAACGTTGACAACGGCCGGGCAGGTGGGACTGCCTGGCGGCGCGGGCACAGGCGTCGGTGCGGGCGTGGGCACGGGAGCGGGCGTGGGCACGGGAGCGGGCGTGGGCACGGGTGTGGGGATACCGACGCCTTGCGGGCTGGCGGCCGCGAAGCTGGCGGCGAGGAGAGTGGTGTAGAAGATAGAGGACTTCATGGTGTTTTGGTTTTGTAAAGGTGGTATAAGGTTTGGGTACTGAGCAGGAGAGTAAGTGAAGAAGGTGTTGGGAGAAGCTGAGCTGTTCTGGTCTATCGTATCTCGTTTGGATGGAAGCACAGCTCTTTAAGTACTCAACAGTTTGTCTCATTTGGGGTATCTTTTCCTGTCTAGGACTGTTTCGCCGAGGTGGTATTGGAAGTCTCCCCCTCTGAAGAGAGTCAGCAGCCAATCTCGGCCTTGTCCCTGCCCAAGTTGAGCATCTTCACCCTCGAGGTGGGTTATATGCAATGCCCAGTCGTTCCACAATGTATTGAATCTATACCAAACATCTCTATGTACCCTATAACTGCAGTATTCCGTCGATTTGCCTGCCCTCGAGTGTGAAATTTGGCCGTGTGCAGCCGCGCACATCAAGGCCTGCTTCAAAACACCAGCTGAACAATGTCTCTTCGTCATGTCCGCACCTCCAGCAGGAGAGGCTGACGTCTCTGTGATTGCAATATGTGCCCAATATTGGAACGACATGTCTAAGACTGCGCGCCTTTTCAAAAGCAGGAAATCTCAAAAGAAAACCCCTCTTCAGCTGCTTTCCTATACACTGGCCCTTACTGGGCTCGTATCTGCCGAAACAGATACTGCGTCAGGCTGAGTGTTTTCTTGACTGACAGTGGCATTATTGGATAAATAGTGGGAACTTTGTACCGACAACGTTGAAGTTCACATGCGCGAAAAGAAGCAAAAGCGGGTTGCTGCTACCTTGGAGATGCCCGGGGCCGGTCGCCCGGGTCGCCCGGGTCGCCCGGGTCGTGACGTTCGGCCGCACTTTGGTGTCGAAAGCAAAAACGTCCGTAAAAAGCAAGCAAGAAAATCTGCATCTGCCGAGAGGGGAAAAAAAGCTGCCATCTGACTACGCGGCGGACAAAACAGGCCGCCGGTAATCTGTACACAAAACAAGGATCACTTTGCCCGGCAGCAGACACCAAGCAATAATCACTCTTGTTCCTACAAAAAAGCATAGCAGAATAGATGAAACCGACCCAAAGAAACTGAATAGATTTCCATACAATTTAAAGCATACTCAACTTCAACATTTCGCCAGTTTCTGGGTCGCGTACAGAATACGTCCCGGCAGCCTGTTCTGCCCACCGAGGGGTATTATCACAACTCCCATGTCGATGCGGGAAGGCGTAAGTGTGTCTCACTGGTCTCGGATACGGGACGGGAGGTCGGTGAAAAGCCTAGTGTGACGGCTAGGTTGTCCGGCCTAGGCCGGTCAGAGATAGATGCGACATCTAGGCTGGGCAGATCTCTGTGTGATGAATCACCACCGTCGATATTTAAATGGCTAGCCATTCCTAAATGGTCGACTTGGTTTGGCCATTGTGCCCAAGCAGCATGACTACCAACCATTTGTCCATCGGTTTCAGTCGCATGGGTTCTACAGCACAACTTGATGGCACTGTAGGCATGGAACCGGTCCATCGAATACTTCCATTAATGTACTAAATAGTCATGTATGTATCTCAGTGAGTCTTATTACGCATTGCGCATCAGGCGCGGCAGTACCATATATTCCAAACGCCAGCATTTTAACCCAATTAATTCCAACAAGTCGGCAGTCGTGCGATTAGAACATCATGGCAGCAGCGCCAAGGGCGAGGAGAGGAGCGGCAATGACCATCTTGGAGGCCCCAGCGACAACAGGAACCGTGGGCTTGGGGTTGCCAACAGTGGGAGTGCCACGACCGCCAGAAGCCGTAGGGGAGGCGTAACCGCCAGTAGGGCTAGGATGGCCACCATTGCAGTCAGGGATATCTTCAACCTTGTGGAAGTCGGCGCAAGTCAGGCGGGTGGTGTTGGCATAGTGGATGACAAACGAAGCGTTGCCAAAGAAGGCAGGGTTGCCAGGCTCGAGCGAAGTAAAGGGATCGGTGTACTCGGCGATAAAAGGATCCGTGGTGATGTGGCCATATTTACCGCTGAGATCACCGACCTGGCAAGATGCGGGCTTGGAGTCGTCGCAGGCGGGGAGGTCGAGGCGTTTGGTAGGATCGAGGTGGCCAAGAGTAGCAGTGCAGTTGCCACCGACAGCAGGCTTGACGTGGAGGTGGTAGACTAGACGTGTTAGCATCAACGGCGCGAGCGAAGACGAAGAGGCAACGTACTGAAGGGACCGCCAGACTTGGGGAAGTTGGAGAACTTGACGGTAAACTTGGTGCCAACACCATTGTCGGCGGCCGTGGCAGAGATAGATCCGACAACATTGCCCTCTAGGCTGGCGTTCTTGAAGAATGGCTTCTCAGGGAGCGTGCCATAATACGTGATGCCGTGGGGGTTGTTGTTGACAATCGTGGCATCTTCCGCAGCGGCGACGTTGCCGATGAGGGCAGCCGAGGCAATGGCGAAAAGTGTCTTGGAGTACATTGTGTATTTGATGGGCGCTGTGCGCGAAGCAGGGTTCTTTGCGTGAAGGCTGAGGCACAAACAGAGGCGTGTAGACGATGGAAACAAGCAAGTCTAAAGCTGTGAGGAAAAGATGGACAAGAAAGTATACAAAGTTTTTTGGCGCACGAACAATGCAGGCGGAATGAAACAAGGGAATGCTAATGGAGGCGAAAGAGGCCAAACGGGAAAGGGAGGGGGGGTGCGAGCGTTAATAAATACTGGTCCAGAGATAGGTAAGGTACTGGAGGGCGGGAGTGAGATGAGCAGGAGGCCAGCAAACGGAGACACGCTGACGAGTGGACGGATGGACAAGCAGCAGCAGCATTTCACACTGGAGGCGCCTGTGGCTGCGGCTGGGGTCGTTTTTGGCTGCCAGACTTGGCAAGGCTGCCGGGAAACCAAATTCGATCGGCGGTACGGAGCACAGGGCCAAAGAAAGGTGTGAGTGGGGGTGGAGCCTGTTTATTCGTTCGCTGCGATTGCTGTTTGGCAATATGAGCGGGCAGTGCTTTTATTAATAGGTCGCGTCGTTTTTTCTTATTTCTTCTTCTTTTTCTTGTCGTGTTTTTGCCTGCTCCACGGTACAGCGCCGACGCGAAGCACTTGCAGCTGACAAACTCGGCACCTACCTTACCTAGGCATCTACTCACGCTGAAAAGGACAGAGGGACCCGCGCATCAGTGCTCCTGCTAGCGCCTTGTAAACTGTAGCACAGCGCACAGCCCCATCTACCTAATTGACCACCTATTAGTACGCCACTGCACCTACCGACCTAGGTAGGTACAAGCCCAAGCCAGTCTTTGTCCAGTGGGGCCTTTCTGGGGCCCTTCCAGGGGAGCTCAGCGCTCGGCCAGGGGTTCTCCTCGGGGTTTTCTGGGCCCAGCGCAGCCAACCAAATGATGCCCTTGGCAGCCAGCGCGTCGCAAACTTGCACAATCACAAGTCACCCAGCCTTTTTTTCTTCTGATGTTTGGCGACAAGATCAACGCCTGCTAGGCCACACCAGGACTCGACGCGACCCCCAACTCGGTGCGACCATTCGGCCCAACGAGTCCATCTCCTTTGGCTCGGATATATCCCCCCCATGTGTCATTTCGCTGACTTGCAAGTTTTGTCATAGGCCCCTGGCTGCCCTTTGCCGACCCCATGCCCGTTTGCCGCATGCCCTTCTGAATCAAGACATAACATGGCGCAAGCCTCTTTTTGGCCCAAGACACTCGCGAATGGCGTCAATTCCATCATCGCCCCCTCGCCCGTCTCTGATTCCATTTTCTCAGGCTCTTTCCGTCTCACCCCGTCAGCGGCGCCGCTCCATCCGCTCTGTGTACCAGGACGAATACTTCTCCCAGCGTAATCTGTACACAGCCCAGCTGCGGGAGTGTTCTCTAACAGGGGTCGAACAGGCTGTGCAGGGGCACACTTTATGGAGAAGAAGACTTTGCAAGATGCGCTAAGTGGTGGTGTGCTATCGGGCCCCTGCGCCAGACGACTAAACTCGCAGCCAGACAAATTACTCGGCTCTTCCACTGTCTCAAACGTCATGATCCCCCGGCGAGCCGTCATGCTCGTGCAATGGAACATGTCTAGTTCGTCATGGCGTTTCCTACGCCAGTCCGCAAACATACACGCGATGCTAATAGTAGCCTCGCACTACTAATAACAGCTGGCCCTGGAATCATGTAACCTGTCCCGTCCTATGATCGGGCCGCAGCTTGGCACTGTTAAACGCTCCGACACACTCCAGAAAGCTGCCTGCGCACGGCTCCTCTCAAATCTTCTATCACGGGCTGGTAATTACCCGGGCCGTGATTCGTCGGTGCGCACCCTTTGCCTTGGCGCACTTCTCATTCTGTTCTGTTTCGTTTGGTGTCTCGCATCCCCCCGTTCCCGAACCCCGTCTGCCAATTCCCTGCGAAGATCCGGACCCGACCTGACAAAACGTGTTTGATCTTTTCCCGACATTCTTCAGAAAATCTGCGACTGCCGTGTACCCGATCTTGCCATCGCTGTTCAATTATATCGTTCCTTGACCTGATATCCAACCCAAGCCACGTTCATGCGGCGCTCACCGCTGCTGCCGGTGTCCCGATGCTTGAAACACAATCAACGTCATCGAGCGGCACCGCATCTACCAACGGCACCACAACACGGTCAAAAATAACCAAGTCTTCTAGTAAGCGCCGCCAAGCCACCTAGCAAAGACCAGTATCCAAAAATGTGCACAAAGGCCGGCCAGTTACAGCAAACTCGGCGCCGAGCCGCTGGCATTACCCCACGTCGGGCTGGCGCTCCGCTAAATTTAGCACAAATCCACCAGATGGAATCAGCAGTGGCGCCTAAATGTGTAGCCTTAGCATGCACTTACCCTATGGCTACACGAGAATTGCACAAGACACACTGCGCTCACGAAAGGTTTTCTGACCGTTGAATCGGGCCAGGATAAGACCTGTCAGGTGTTTGAAATGGTGGTCGGTCCTTTGTCGGCGCATTTACGGGCTCATCAATCATCAGTCAGCTGTTGACGAGAACGCAACCTTCTAGAATCTGTCGGAGATTTGTCAAAGAAAACGCCAAGGACTGTCTCAATCTGACGCACAGCCAGGTCTATTCAAAGAATGCGACTGTTGTTCGATCTCCATCACAGGACGCTCTCTTGCTCTTAGACAGCCTGTCTCTACTTCTCCTCCGAGTTTCGCATGCCAACATCAGATCAGACTTTGTTGCAACCTGCCGATTACTAGCGAATCGTGACGAATAAATCTCTGCTTTCAACTACGCTTGCATCTGTGAAACCGGGTATGATGTGACTCTGTGGGCACCTACTTTGACGTTGCTCACTTCGATTGTCCGTCACGCCAACCAAGTCCAAGGGAAACGAGCTATGGAAACCTGAACGAGGTTCACCGAGACCGAGTTTGCATCTTATGACTATTAGTCGATGAGCGAACAGCACTTTACTGTCCACCATTGCTTCGTCACAGCTAGGCACACCAGCTCAAAACGAGGTCCACCCGTTTTAATCCCGTCGGCCGTTACAACCGATTTTCCGGGTCAAATCACAAACACTGCACACCCGGCTAAACAAATTCGTCATGAAAGATCAAATTCTGGCAACATGAACGTCGGGTCGGTGTTGTGTAACGGGCAACGGCCCTGGGGAGCACATGTTCAGTACACACTGTTGCCCCTCGCTTGAAGAGTTGATGAACGCGTTTAATCGCATGGTGTGGCCGGGACAAATCAAGACTCCCCAGAAATACTTACAACTCGTTTGAGCAGCACCCAGTGTTGCCTCTTCCTACGAAGCGGAGGAAACAACGTGATGTGGTGCAACACCATGCAATGCGACCTAGTCGAATACAGACTCTTGCATGGTGATGTGCGTACAATGCTGTAGAAAAGCTGCAGAAGGAAAAAAAGGGCAACCGTTGCAAGAAGCATCAGTACGCCCATCGGGAGACGGAGCCACTCGCACAGCAGGCCGTGGCCCGTCGTGCGTGCTTTTGCCGGCTCACAGTCTTTCCGCAATGTTCTGTCCGATTTCTTGGCAACTCATCCCCAGGAAACTTGGATGGGGATGACGTGGAACACTGACAACGACTCGATTTTGCGCTCCGCGCGAGCGCCACGCCAAGGGCTACCGAAGCCACTGGAAATGGCCCGCCAACCCTTGCTTCCGTTGTGACAGTGGCAAGATGGGCTAATTTTACCTTGAACGCTAGGGGTCATGCAAGGAAAACCCAAATTATGAACCCGAAATTGCACAGCTCTCGAGGCTGCGTATTCATACCTTCCATGCGCTTTTCGGTGTAACACGAATGTCTCTCTGCTCGCCTCCCCAAAATATCGGCAAATACCCTTCTCTCCATGTCTTGGGAGACTACAGCCGATTGGTCTGTAACCTGCCAGAATGGTGCTAGTTCTTTCTTCCTGCATTATCGCGACGCAAGCCTCCTCCACCGTCCTAAGACACCAACGCCGCGGGGTACCTTCGTTCGCCTAGCCATCGAAAGGAGCCCAGGCTTTGACGAATAGCCATCATAGATTTTTGGCCATCTTTATGTTTGAATCACCCGCGCTTAAGCATTCTAAGGAGCTCCATATCACTGAGGTGTCCACCTGAGTTTCCCCGGACCGCGAAGAGCCGAGCAGGACAGTGACATGGACAATGCCTTGCTGTTTTGGACCTCTTGTGTAGTACAAAGCAGCATGTTCTTTGTGCCGTTTGTCGGCAATGAATGTCACTATTCTTGTGTCTCTCGCTTGCGTGCTGTGGCTTGGCTTCGAGTCGATGGTAGTTTCGGTAACTGATTGGTTCGTGATGCGTCGTGAGAAGCATGAAGGTAACGTTCTCTCGCAAGCAACACTCGATTTGGATGGTATAACATGAGAATGGACACACAGCGGATGGTGAATCATAAGTATGGAAGCCACTTGTTGTATAAATATGTGGATGCTGCATACTGGACTCGAAAGCCTAGCTTCGACTTACTTGCAAGGTCATTCCCCCAAGGTCCAAAATCGACACATCACCTGCATACCTTACATCTTCTATTTCCAAATCGGTCAGAGAGATAGCCATGGATCCCACTCTGCTATTCCGCATCCAGCGCCGCGCTAAACCTGGAAAGCCCGGCCCGTCGCCCGTCGCCCCCATTGTTTCCGATATTCACAACGGCTTCTGCGCATACGTTGCCAGCATCCTGTCCAAGGCCCTTGGCCCCTCGTACTCGAGTACGTGTACCCCGCGAGATTCGAGCCCCTCTGCTCAACCGCCACCTACCACGGCCATCACCGCCACCACGCCCTCTCCCGTCGCCAACGCCCACCTGGTCCACCTCCCGCCGACAGATGGCCTCACTACGACGGGCTGCTGGTGTCCGAACCCGTCCAAGCCTCACCCGCACTGCTGGCGCACCTGCACGCTCTTCAAGCCGCAGCCTATCGTCGCGCCCGAGGCGGCCGTGGCCTCGTGCCCGCACCCCACCTTGTCCACGTTCGACTTTGTCTACAACCCGGACGAGCCGCCATCGCCGTCGACCATTACGCACCTATTTTGCTTTGAACCGCTGGCCGCGAGCGCCTCGTACATGCGCTGGTTCCTCGCCATCCAGGGCCCGCCCGACACGCCGCCGTCCGAGGACGACACCTCGTACCTGGGCGAGTGGCTGAATGGCTGCTACTACACCGACGACCACTACCGCGCCAACCACTCCATGAACCCGTACCTCCCGCTGCTGGACCAGGCCACGGGCGACCCCGCGTACGATCCCCGCTGGAAGGAGGTGCCGAAAGAAGACGAGCTGGCGCAGACGCACTTCCGCCTCTGCAGCCGGTTCTTCATGGAGCTGCGCGGGGACCCGCCCAAGTCGAGCCGCGCGGGGTGCTGGTACGACGCGGAGAGGGTGCACACCATCCTCAAGTGGGAGACGATGCCCGTGCGGCAGACGATGGATGCGTTTCTGCCGTTTATGCTGCAGGCCAAGTCGCAGAGGATCCGAGGGGTCTTGGGGGAGAGGACGTAGACAGGGAGGAGTGGCAAAATTTTTGGCTTAGCTGCTGTGGGCTTTTAATCAAGAAAAAGTTAGCTTTGATTTTGTGCGATTTAGGCATTTTGGAGGTCAATGGAAAAGAATTATTGCTTTGAAGACTTGGGACCTGATGTGACAAGCGGCCGTGACTGATAAGGTGGTAAGCCGTGATACAGACAGTGAAAGCATTCACTTATGAAAAATAAATTAATAAAAAGCCCTAAGTAGCTTGTTAGTTCATTATTGTCCAGCGTCCGCGTTGTCGCATTGCGCCGCACTTGATCAATTGTTGTTGGTGCAAACGGGCAGGTTGAAGTGGCTGTGATAATGAGAACTAACCCCTGTCAAGAAAAACGCGAGCAACAAACGCTCTTCACAACACTCCTCACAACACTCACCTCACAACATCAACACCATTTCTCACGACGAGCTTCTCTTCTCCAGCAGTCTGGAGAATCTCTCAAACTCTTTTTTTTTTCAAATACTATAGGCGTCAGGTCTCGCTGGACTCAACCGAACCACAACACGGCCCGTTTGGGCCTGGCCCGCAAAGGAGGCCCATCTCCTGAGCTCTTCTGACACGGTAACTGGAACCCCCTCCAGACTTGGAAACCCTCTATTCAATCATGTTTCTAACAGCTTCGGGAACTGCAGTTCATCATGCCTTCCTCGACAAGTGAATGTCCAGCTGCGGCTACTGCCGTGTCCGAGGAGCAGCTGCGCCAGCTGATTCATCATGTTTTCCTGACTCCAGGGAATCCCCAGAGCGGAGATGACCTGAAGCTTGCTAGAGAAGCCGACGCCGCTTTGCTAAGAATTGTGCACGACGCGTTGCATTTTTTTGGCTCTCGTGTCAGTCCAAAGGCTAGCAGCCAACCTGTCGACCGCGCTCGCAGAGCCATCGCTTTTCTGCTTGATTCAAAAAACAGCTCGGGGGATCTTGACCCTCACAAGGTGCAAACGGCCTTTTCTACACTTTCAAAATCAGGTAGGTTGCACTCAGCACTCGGCAAAAATATGGATATTTCTAATACGCCCATTAGATGGCTATCTTCCAGTCCATGTGCATGCTCAAAATGCCGCCATTATCGCCAGTCGCGGCCCCAAGTCTGTCACTTTCGAATTCTTCGAGCTTTCACCTCGGAACGAGGCTGTCATGAGCACAGAAGGAAGGCTCAGGCGACATTTCCCAGGCTCGGCTATATCGATTCCATTGAATGTGTTTGACGACGCCGACCTGCATTCCTCAATCGCCGACACCCTTGCCAAAATGGGCATCCAAGAAGTCAAGCAGATGAAGCCCACAGTAAAAAAAGCAGGCAGGGAGCAAATTGAAGACCGTGACACTACAAATCCAGCTACGGTTACTGATTTCCTTGCGACAGTGCTCAGTGCACTCGGCGAGCTTGCCCAAGTCCCAGTCCTCGCGAAGAATACGCGAGAGCAAGTAAGCTGGAAAAATGCAAGAGAGCCCTGGAGGCGATCTGCCATTTGGCTACTTGCCCGTGTTACCATGCAGACCATTTTTTCCCGCGCTGGGGATCCACAAGTCTACAAACAATTCATGGTATTCCTCATGGCCTTGATACTAGAGGCTGCCGTCTTCTTCAAACTGCCGTCTGAGATCCTCTATTGCATAGTGGCAAAGTTATGCGGACGACTGAAGAAGCTTGGCCAAAAGGCGCAGGATTGTTTGAGCGGCGGGGGGGGAGAGATTCTGGCAAGCGCTGTCTCTTGCATGGAAAAGTCGTGGCAAGTGACAGCTCAATCATTGGAACCAAATCTGATGATGCATGTTATTTCGGAAACCTGGAAGCAAAAAGACAGGTATACCCCATACCCTGAGTTGGACAAGTTCATTCAATCTATTGATCTACGCAGTCCTAAAGCAGATGGGTCAAAGTTCTCACCTACATGGGGGATGCCAAACTACCAGGAATCAGTCCTGCCAACTGCATCCTTCAAAGCTGACGAAAGTACTTCCTTCTACCTTTTCGCATTCGAGGACTGGGTAAAGACTTACTTGGATTCTTGGCTTGCCAACAATACCGAAGACAAGAACACACCCGGAAAATTGCAAGAAGCCATTCTACACTATCACAATTCTGCGGCAAGGCACTACAACGGCAACCCTGAGGCGACATCATTGATGGTACTGACTATTCTGGAGCTCTGGGTGGCATGCGACAAGTCGGTATGTAAGCAACACAGTTTAATGCAGGATTTCAGTCACGAAATCTCGCATCAATTTGTCCAGTCCTTGATTTTGCCGCTCAAAAGAGATATGGAGCGGCTTCATCGAATTGAAATTTATCTCGAGTCTCGCGAGCGTCGTGCTGCTGTGAGGAAAAACTCGTCCATATTTTCTTCTTTCGGAACTAGCCAGTCATTCGGGGTTCAATTCTTTGCGTCCTCTGACGACCATAAAAGACTCAAACAGACGATAGAGGCTGCGGCCAACGTTGAAAGACAGAAAAAGCGAGAGGAGTTTGCTTCGGCACGGGCAATCTACGAGTCACACGTGAACAAAGGCAGAGCACTGGACCATCAAATTGTTCAGCGAATTAATCGAAAAGGGTATCCGTATCAACATCACGATAAATCTTGCCAGCGCTGCTACCATGAGCGGGCGGCTCAAGAAGTATCGATCGAGGTGCACGAGTGGCCGCTTCCGGACAACACTCAAGAGGCCGCAAATGTGGTGTTCGAACTGGGCGTACCCAAAGCCTTCGATAACTGGAGGAGTGCAACCGCATACTTAATCCTTTCTGTTTTGAAGTTTACCGCAATGCCATCCATGGAGAACCGTGCGGAAGGCTTCCTGTCCAGTTATTTGTCCCAGTTCTATACGAGCCACAATACAGCGCGCCGATTTGTCTTGGCTTCCACTACCAAATCGAACCGCAGGACACATAGGAAATTGAAAACGCTTACGACCGCATCAGAAGATGACATTTTACTGAACAATGGCCTGAAACTCCACTACTACGACACTAGACTGTCCAAATGGGCAAATGGAGTAAAAGGCTTCCAGCAAAATGATGTGTTGGCTGGCAGTTGCACATACAAATTGTCAGCTGCATGCAGTAGCTTGCAACAGTTCCTGGTACGGCCATACAGCTCACCCAACGGCAAATCTTCAAATCATGTCATTTCACAGCAGTCGGAATGCCCGAAGCATCTGTCGCTGGAAGAGTTCAGATCAATGGCGGCGCTGCCGTGCGGGTTTCGGGTTCAATGGTTGAACATCCTAACACAGCTCCACATGCCGACAGTGGACTTTGCCAACTACGATGTGCTGCAAACAATTCTGCAGATAAGCGGCCAAGCTGGGCCTCCGCATGACGCCTTCCAACGGGCCGGGCACAAACTTCTCGGTAGTGAAACATTCACCCTCGCTTGCATCAACGGCCTCGAGTCCTCGTTGGAAAGAATCAAGGAAAATTGGGAATCATACCACGCTGTGAGCGGTTTCGTCGCACTGGCTTCCAGGCTCTTGTCGCTGTCCAGTACATTCAAGAGCCTGGAGAAGTGCCTTCAGTTTCTCCGAAAATGCCGTGCAGTTGCCCAAGGCTGGATGACTCTGCTACAGGAAAAAGTGAAGCAGTCGGAGTCAGAAAGTATACGCACAGAGTTTCTTCAGAGCACTCTTTGTTTGGCCCGCATTTGTATTGCATCGTTTGATATAGATGAGAAACATATACCGCTCATCCTCGAGTCTGCCGAAGATGCAGCCATACTGATTGAGGCATCAATCACGGCACATGACCTCTCGTGTAGTGTTGGTATCCAAAAAATGGCCAAGCGTTACCAAACTGCGAAAGTTCTGTTCAAAGCTTTCCTACCTTTGCAAACCGAGATTCTGAAACGAAACAGCAAATGTCTTGATATTGCCCTTGAAAAAAGCTGGGCTGGGTATCCTGGCATTGCGAGCTGGAAAGCGGTCTCATCTCCCCACAGCCATTGGATGACCACTATAATAAGCACACCGGGAACACAGATGCCACTGCATGTCAACTACAATATCCTGACTGGAGGGCTACTAGTGAATGGCAACCCTTTGTCACGACTGCCGGCAAAATATGAGCAGCATTCCATGTATGCAGCTCTGTTTGGCAAAACGACACTTGAGGTTTTACCCACGGATATGCCTGGTATGAACCTATCATCGAAAAAGTCGTACCATGGGCATGCGCTGTTCTTCGGCCTGAGCGCAGTTGAACCCATTGATCTTCTTCTCGTGGCCAAGTCGGGCACGAGTGTTTACGACCTTGTTTCTTCTAGAGTCTTTGAAGGAATCTTGCCACGAAAGTTTGTTCATGATTATGTTCATTGGTTCAACAGAGCGTCCAGGACCATAGAGTTTCGTGACAAGAGAAATCCCTGGATCCCAGCACCGGAAGTGAGCTGGACCATGAGAAAAATTGAAGATGGTTGGATTCTTGAGCGCGGTAGCCAGAAGACATTGCTGGGAATCGAGACGAGTACCTCGAGATATTTTGCCCGCCTGTTGAAGCCCGTGGAAGAAAAAGCCCACATCCATGTCGTACTTGACCAAAGCTCCAACAGGATCACGGTTGAATTGCCAAGACTGCAGATCGATTTTACGATGGAGGCTGGGTCTGACCGGCTGCACTCCCGCCAATTCAGAGGGATGTATGTTGACTTTATCCAAAGCATGGGCACATTGGTTGGATTTAAAAGCAAACTGGTTCTGAGGGATGAGCACAATCGTCGAAAGGTCCTTATACCGGATGGCGAGCCAACCTGGTCCGCCGATTTGGCTACAAATCACGTCCAGGTGTCTATCCCCCACGGAAAATCCCGGAAAATCCACTCTTACGACATTGATACGCTTCTGCAAAGACTTGTCGACAACGGTAGTCTTCAGAGTAAGCTAGTTGTCTGCCACCTCCATGCGCTTACATCGTACTGTCTGCCAGACGATCTCACAGGGAGGACAGGAACAGAGCAGGCGCTATCCATTCTACGCTCTGCCTCCCTCCGATCATTTGAGTATCTCAAAGAAGAGGATGTGCTGAGACTTGCCACCATCGCGCGCTTGTCTCCAAAAAGGCAGTACTACCCCCAAAATCTGCAGTCCATGGAGACTGTGGAATGGGACAAACGACTGAGCTTCTTGTCTCAGGATCAGGCTTTTCGGTCGCTGGTGGAAGAAATTCTGGCTCAGGCAGAGTCCACCAAATTGTTTTATCCAGACGCATGCCAGATACCGCCGTCTGACAAGAGTTTCAACATGGTGCTAGCAAATCGACATGCGATCCGGGCGGCAAGTTTCCAAGTAGACGGATTTGGCGCTGAAAGTTACTCTATTGATCATGATATGTTTTACAAAAGTCGCGATACGGCACATCACTCAGAGATGTCAACAAAAGCATTTCTGATTGCAGAAATGTTGACTCGAAATCCCAAAAGCCTGGCCGAAAAGGTCAGTCCGACACTGGTCGAGGGAATCTGGAGTTCTTTTTCGAATGGCATCACCAAAGGACCAAAAGGAAATCTGTCAGAGAGAGACATCTGCTATGGATCACAGTGGATGGAAGATCAGGACGGTTTGCTCCAACAGTTTTGGTGTCAGCTGCATCGCCTGCTCGTCAAGCCCTCATCGCAGTTGAACCGGTTTCAAGTGATGCTGTGCCTTTGCACAATGGTATACTCTAAAACTGCACGCCTGCAGCCTGTGCAGTGCATCGCCGCTTTTTTCAGCATGCCAGATGTATTCGACGTTGCTATACCAAACGCGGATGAATACCATATCTCTAAAGGACGCACCGCCGATGAGGATGAAATCGAAACGGCGGCGCAGGCTCACGTTGCCGAATTTATCAACACTGCCGAGTACAAGCTCGATCAAATCGAAGACGAGACGGACGATGAGTACCTTGAGAGACGCAGAGATCAATTTGAAGACAAACAGGAGGAAGCGCTCGATGACTTCACTACTAGACTGTATGGCCAGTGGATCTGTCAAGAACCAGTTCCAGCATTCGACGGAATTATGTATTTCAATTGCCACCGCGCTTTCGAAACAATTCGAGAACTGTGGAAAAACTGGTACAATAACCATTGTTTTCACAAATATCTGCTTGATGTTGCGGCAAAGCTAAGGTCTTGCCCGGTCGCGCCGGTTCGCTCGTTTCCGACACAGGCAGTGCGCACATCGAAGGCAAGGGTGAAGCAGAGAGAAGCGATCAACAGCCAGTCCATGTTTGCCCGTTCAGTCCCGCCCTTTCTACAGTTAAAAGATACGGAGCTGAATTTATGTCAACCTAGCAGCGCATCAACGTCGACGGTCCATAAATTGGGGGCCCTGCTGGAAAGAATCAAAAGCGCTGCATCGTCAGCGCACTCCAGCCAGATCCAGTATGTGGACGAACTGGAGAGAAGTCTCGCGGCGTTGAAACATTTGGAGCCTTCCCAGATTTTGAAAGGAGAAGGAACAGAGCTTGGAGATGTACTGAGTGACCATCTTCGCAACTGTCAAGACAACGTCAACGATATCTACACTGCACTGCATACTGCCATTACCGAAAGTCTGCAAGAGAGTCTCTACGGGAGACCCTCTGATGATGCTGCCGATGGATGGAAAATTGCAGCCGCTTTTATGGCACCGCGAACCTCTTCCGCTATCCTCGTCGGTAGCTTTCGCCCTGATCACTGGAACTCACTCTCACCTGGATGGCAAGACGCACTTCTGATGTTTGGAATTGCGCTCACCAAACTTCAGCGCGCTGAGAGATTGCTGGCGGTCAAAACATCATCGGATCTTCTCAAGAAATTGGTGAACCCGGGCCACGCCAACTGGGAACCTCTGATCCGCCCTGAAAATCTGCTTCTAGAGATTGAAAGCGGCATCTTGATCCGCGGGGTGCAACACGACATTGCGTCCGAAATGCGAAGCCCTGCAGGCGAAAAGAACGCTGTGATGCAACTCAATATGGGTGAGGGAAAATCGTCTGTCATTGTCCCCATTGTCGCCGCGCACCTCGCCGATGGTTCCCGCTTGGTGCGCGTTGTGGTCGGAAAGCCACAAGCCAAAGAGCTGCTCAGAACTTTGATCTCCAAATTAGGCGGCCTGCTTAATCGTCGAATCTTCCACATGCCCTTTAACCGGTCGCTTAGACTCAAAGAAGACCAGGTAAAGAGTCTACACCAGCTTTACCGAGACTGCATGAAGCAGGGTGGTGTGTTGCTTCTGCAGCCCGAGCACATCCTGTCGTTCAAGCTCATGGCCATCGAGTATCAGTCATTAGCCGGTCAAATAGGCTCAAGCACAGCTCTTGTCAACTTGTATCACTTTTTTGATTCAAACTCGCGCGATATTGTGGATGAGAGTGACGAAAACTTTAGTCCCAAGTTTGAACTCATCTACACCATGGGAGAACAACGCCCCATTGAACTCAGCCCTGAGCGCTGGACTGTTTTGCAGCGTCTCCTGGATGTTGTCGACTCCGTCGCGCCATTGGTGCAGCAAGAAATGCCCCATGGGATTGAGATCACGCACCGCAGCCGTGGGCACTTCCCGCGGACACGCATTCTCCGTGCTGAGGCGGGCGCTCTGCTTCTCCGTAAAGTCACACAGAAGATTTGTGACAATGGGTTTCCAGGCCTGCCCATCGGACGGCAAAGTGACAAAGTGAGAGCGGCTGTTTTTGAGTACATTTTGGAGGATGATGTGTCCGCAGAAAGCATTGCGCTCGTTGAGAAGCAGACCGGTTTCTTCACCGACGCCATCCAAGGGCCGCTGCTTCTACTACGAGGCCTCATTGCGGGAAGAGTTTTGCAATTCGCTCTCCGACAGAAGCGATGGAGAGTCAATTATGGCTTGGATCTGAACCGAGTCCCCGCCACCAAGCTGGCGGTGCCCTACAGAGCAAAAGACTGCCCTTCTACTAGAGCAGAATTTAGCCACCCCGATGTCGTCATTCTCTTGACCTGTCTCAGCTACTACTACGAGGGTTTGACAAACGATGACCTCTGCATTGCTTTTACGCACTTGATGAAGTCTGACCAAGCAGACTCAGAATATGATGAATGGGTCAAGGGCGCGCCTGAGCTACCAGTCTCGTTTCATCGTTTGGCTGGTGTCAACCTCAAGGACTTAGACCAGGTTACCAACCACCTTTTCCCTCACCTCCGGCGCTCCAAGGGCGTAATTGATTATTTTCTATCACACCTTGTTTTCTCAAAAGAGCTAAAAGAGTTTTCGCATAAACTCTCTGCTTCAGGTTGGGACCTTGGCGCGCAGAAGAGCCATGCGACGACCGGCTTCAGTGGAACGAACGACTCCCGCCATGTCCTGCCTCTGGACGTGAAGCAACTCGACCTCCAAGAACAGCTTCACACAAACGCCCTAGTACTTGAGAACCTGCTTCGACCAGAAAATAGAGTGCATTTAATGCAGTCGCCGGACGAAAATACTCCCTCTGGCACGGAGCGCCTTCTGGAATTTGTGGCAGCCCCTGAAAACCAAGTTCATGTTATTCTTGATGTCGGAGCGCAGGTGTTGGAACTAACCAATGCCCAAGTGGCAGAAAAATGGCTGGAGCTGCTCCCTGTGAACCAAAAACAGGAAGCTGTCGTGTTTTTCGATGATGACGATGACATCTGTGTCATGGACGGCAAGGGAGCAGTGGAAAGACTGCAGACTTCGCCGTATGCCGAGCAACTGGATCGCTGCCTGGTGTTTCTGGACCAGGCTCACACGCGAGGCACAGATCTCAGACTCCCAGAAGATTATCGAGCGGCTGTTACTCTAGGCCCTGATCTCACCAAAGACCGACTCGCACAAGGTAAGATGGTGCATCCACTGTGACTGGAACTTTCACTGACTGTATACTGCAGCTTGCATGAGGATGCGAAAACTCGGGCATGGACAGTCCGTAATCTTTTGTGTTTCCAAGGAAATGCAGTCTCGCATCTGCATGGCGACAGGAAAGCCACAAGACAGCGATGTTGGGGTAGACGACGTCCTGATGTGGGCTATTTCGGAGACGCACACAGACTTGCGTCGACTTATGCCGCTATGGGCCATCCAAGGAACGCGTTTCGAAAAGCAGCAGGCTATTTGGGACAGCGCCCGTATAGGAAATGGCATAAAGCTGACGAAAGATCACGCCGAGTCGTTTCTCGAGGAAGAGGCGCAGACCATTGAGTATCGCTACAGACCAACGGCGGATGCTCCGGATGCTGATGAGCTCTTTTCTTCGTTTGCGCATCTGACACTGGCAGAAGGCCAGGCTTCGCCACTACATTCTATCCAGGAGCGCTGTGATGAGTTTGGTATCTCCCAGTTCCGGTCGGCGGCGCTGCAAGAAGAGCAGGAGAAGGAGCTCGCGCCGGAGATTGAGCAGGAGCGTCAAATCGAGCGACCCAGAGCCGCACAGCCGGCGCAGCACCAGCTTCACCCAGACCTTGTCAGCTTCGTTACGACAGGCAGCATGCCGTCCAACTCGAAGGCGGTCCAGCCCGCTTTTACTGCCCTGGCTAACACGAGCGTGGCTGACTGGATTGATCTGGGACAGTTCCCCAGCGACTTGCTCGTCTCCGTCGACTACGCGCGCACCGTCCAACTCGTGCCACTGGGCAAGAAGAAAGCCGTGCTCGCCGACTGGTACCAGCGACCTATTCAGTGGATCCTGACCGGCCATGGTCTTTTTGGTGGCACTAAGGCCGTCATCATCAGTCCCCACGAGGCGCAGGAACTCATGCCGCAGATTGCCACCCAGAAGTCGCCGCGCGCGCATCTGCACGTCTATGCACCGCGGACCAGCCTTGTCTCGGCGCCGCTGGACCTACTGCGACTCTACACCATCCCGGAATGTACAGAGTACTGGGAGCTGCCGCGCCATCTGCGACTGCAGCTGAACCTGTTTGCCGGCCAGCTGTACTTTGGCTCGTTCCAGGACTACGCAGACACGTGCGACATGCTGAGCCTCGCATGGCGACCCCTATCCGCCGCCGACGAAAACGTCACAGTAGAGACGGACGGGTTTATCGTCGGAGGCAGCGGCAACTTCACAAAGAGCCCGGTGCAGAGCATCAAGGTGCTCCTGACGACGCTGCGACGTGATTGCCAAGAGGTTGACAAGACGCATTGGGGCCGCATCCTCGGCGGCGAGTTTTTGACTGAAGCAGACTTCGAGACTTGAAAAAGAAAAAGGTGATTAGAGTTTCGCATATGGAGAGCCTTTTGGTACCTGAAAATTTGGTGCTGTTGGATCAAGGAACGGAAGATGATGCGTGGAAAGTTTAGATGACGAGACAAAATGAAAATTGGAGTTGATAGAGGGAGATTTGGACATGTATGGAGAATTCCTGTTGGATTTGGACGACATTTGATTTGATTTGATTGATTTTTTCTTTACGAAACTGCACAAAGGGAACCGGAAAATTGGCGTTGATACACAGAGATGTATGCAGACATTTTGTTTTTTACACCTGCACAGAAGGCACAAAAATTGGCGTTGAGAATAGTCCACACAGATGGACACATTGTTTGCTTTTACAGATCTTGTCAAGAGAATTTGCATTTACAGCCTTTGCACAGAGACAACGGAAACGGCGTTTAGTTGGTAATCCAATGAAATTCTTTCAAATACAAAATTGTATGCTATCCTAATTTTTAGACCTCGTGGGGTCTTTCCATGCCATGCTTAAATGTCTATGCAGTGCGCCGCTCCGTCAAAACAAATCGCTTTAATAGTACAAGGGGGTATATATCGTGTGTTAAATCTCGCTGCCACGCAGCAAACCTTTTTCTTTCTTTTGTCGCGCATTTCAAGCAGCGGCGGCATTGACGACGGCAACGGGGCTGACATTGACAGGCATCGGCTGCTCGCTGGGCTCCAGCTCGCCCTTCATGACCTCCTCGCCATCCTCGACCTGCTCGGCGGCCGACTTGCCCGTCTCTGCCTCGCCGGCGTCGCCGAGGCCAATGACGTCGATCCAGGCCCAGTTATCGACCACGTCGCTGCCGCTGCGGTCAAAGATGGCCTTGTCGTCGGCGATGCCGTCGGCGGGGTGCACTTGGGCGGGGTCCTTGTTCTTCTTGACGTCGAGCTTGTCAATGTGGGAGCCGTCGATGAGGTCGCCGCTGTAGGTGCGCGCGACGGGGACGCCGTTGGCGCGGAGCAGCTGCAGCTGGGCGCGCAGGTTGAGGCGCAGGGCGCGCTCGGGCTGCTCGGCGTCAAAGATTTTCTTGGTGAGAAAGGGGAAGAGGATGCCAAAGTCGGACTGGCTGAGATGGGCCGAGTTGACGACGTAGAAGAAGTTGGGCTCGACGTGCTTCATGCCGCTCTTGGTTTCAAACGTCTGGGGGCCGACCGTCTTGGTGGTAGGGTCGGGGGACAGCAGACGCGCCTTGACGTGGAGATGCTCCTCCCACTTGAAAAAGACCTCGGACTCGACGGCGAGCAGGCCGGTGCCGCCGGGAGCGGACGAGACGTCAGCGTAGATGGGGAGCGGGAGGTTGAAGAGGGGCGCCGAGTTGGGGGCGAGGAGTGGCAGGCACCACATGTCGAGCAGCAGGGTGACGTTCTTTTCAGTGACTTGCTTGCGGATGCTGCTGTCCTTGCTGGGCGTGAAGAGCGGCTTCTCCATGGCAGCGACCTCGGGGACGTCGGCGTAGTAGGTGCTCTTGAGGAGCTGGTAGACGGTGGCGGCGCCAAAGGAGTGGCCGGCAAAGATGATGCTGCCGGGGCGCTTGACGTCGAGGGCGTTGACGAACTGGTCGAGGCTGGGCGTCGAGAGGTTGAGGTTGGTAAAGGTGCCGCCAGAGTCCATGGCCTGGACGGCCTCGTGGACCAGGCCCATCTCCCACAGACGGATGCGCAGCTGGTCTTCGCGGGCATCGTAGACCTCGGGGGTGACGTTGTGCGAGATGCGGTTGTAGGGGATCTCGCGGCGGGTGTTGGCAGTGAAGAAGCGGCTCATCTGGTCCTTGAGGCGGATGTAAGTGACGACGGCGCTACCGTCACGGTGCTCGGGGCAAAAGACGACGACGCCGTGGGAAGCGAGGGAGCCGGCAATGTACGAGTACGAGGTGCGGTTGCCACCGAGGCCGTGGGAGAAGATCATGGTAGGCCATCGCTGGTTGTCGGTGGTGGCAGGCAGGAGCTTGGCGTTTTTGTGTACAGGAATCGTGGTATAGTGAAGATGTCGGGGGAAAAAGCTACAGGCGCTGGCATTAGCTACAAGCCACAGTGAAACAGAAACTTGTGGCGACTTACGAGAGCACGCCAGCCAGCATTTGGTTGATGCCAACAAACTGGGTGTAGGCCGAGACGTGGTTGCGCTGGGGCGCGGGCAGCCAGCTGATGGGCTTCTCGGTCGAGGCAGGGACGGCCGGGTAAAAGACGCGGTACTGGACCGTCTCGATGGCGGCGGCGTGGGCGGGCTGAGGGCTGGGCGCGGAGAGGTCGCCGACGGGAATCTCGACGTCCATGGTGCCGACCTTGTAGGGGCCGGTGTACTCGGGAAAGGCGGGCACGGGGCTGAGCTTGGCCAGGTAGGCGGCGAGCCTACTGGCAGACGAAGGGTCGGCGGCCGACATGGCGATGGTTGTTGGTGCTGTTGTGGCGCGTGTAATGTGGTGTATGTGGTGTATGCGGTGTAATGGGCTGCGGTGGTGATGACGTGGTGGCACCAAAAACGTTTCAAGGCGACATGTAACAGAGACGATTTATTCCTACGGGACGTCTAAGAAGAAAAGGGGAGTGAAAAGACTGTATGGACAGACAAATGAGAGAAATGGCCAGAAGCAGGAAAAGGGAGACGACGTGGGAGAAAGGAGATGGGGAGGGCAAGGGGTGGTGGTGATAAATAAAGAAGCAGCAGAGAAAAAGTTGCGACGAAGAAACAGGACATTCCATTGGATCGAGGAATCGAGGGCAAACGGGGAGAACGGGGGTATCAGCGTGGCAGAGAGTGACAAGTAGGTAGTGACGCAATGCGTTGGGCGGCTCAGCTGCTAGAGGGCAAGTACCGTCCCGCTGAAAGAGGACTTGCTCGCCTGTCCCGCCCCTGTAATGCCCCTGTTACGGGACGCTAAAAACGGACTGGGCGCAGCACTGGACACCCTGGAGCCCAGGCACTGTAGGAGCTGTAGGAGCAGCTGCGCCGGGCTTTGACAACGTAAGCGCTGTCACCGACACGCCAGGCAAGACATTGTTCCTCGGCAAGCCCAATCTACTGGAGACGAGGCAAGCCACAGCAGCCCCAGGTACCACCAGTGTCAACGTAGCCATAAAGGCAACATATGCAGATAGCTTCGGACACAGGAATAAAATTCTACTGGGTCCCCAGCTCTGCTCCAGATTTTTCGTCACGCGACAACTTGCCTGTCCTTGGATGGCGCTGCACTTCAACGAAAAAAAAGTCTGATTTGTGCTGGCCGTAAAACGCGGCTAAGCCATCTTTCGTCACCGAGGCCTGGTGGGGTCTTGTCCGTCGCCAGCCACACAGAAGAACGGCCGGACTTTATGGGGCGTCGCCCGAATTGAAAAAAAAAGAATCCCGGCCCGGACATGCCGGAGCCTTGCATGATGGAGCAACATCTTGGGTGCATTTTTTCCCCTCCCTTCTTTCTGGCAAGACTAGCCTGATAAAAAAGGGTCAAAAAGAAAAAAAAAAGCTAGCAAATTCGTAAATTTAGCTTTATGAGTCTTGCTGGACCGTCCAGTGAAGAGGGCTTCGGCTGCGCGGCTGCTCGACAACCACACTATGACGACAGTAGCGCGCCACTGGCCTGACGCCCATCGTGAACTCTGTTCTCTCTCTCTCTCTCTCTCTCTCTCTTTTATTTCTACTTTTATTCTTATTTTTATTTCATTCTCCACACGGCCAAGACTTCCCAGTCCAAAACCGGCGGGCCTAACCACGGGAATATCTGTCCCTCGGTGACCCGACCAACAGCCGCGCCTGAATGCCCTCTCTTGGTGTCGTGTAAACGCGACAACAGTACCTGCCTCCCTTTTCATCGCTGGTAGTTTCTTCTTTCTTTCTCTTTCTCTTTCTTTTTGCAGCAAGAAAAATATGCTTCTTCTTCTTCTTTTTTAACCTTTTGCCACCCTCTCTTAGCATTCGAACCATCTTACACTATACTCAGTCTCGTCATGACTACCAACCATAGTCTCTTTTTCCCTTGTCTCTAAGCGCTTGATATTTCGTTCCGCCACACGCTTCTATAAATATTCCCAAACTTTAAAGCGCCAAATAAAGCAGTTCTCTAGTCTCTGCCTCTGTCCTGTAAAATAATAGTATACTTCAAGTGACAACTACGTGCCCGACGGCTTTGAGTCACCAGCACAATAAAAGGAATGAGCCTCCTCTCTTCCAGAGAGCCCCCACGCACTCTCTCCTCTCCCCCATTCTTCACACATTGTAAAGTATTGAAAACCCAAGAACCCCATCCTGAAAGAAATCGCCAAACATGCGACTACGCAGCGCAAGAGAGCCGGCACCGTGGGCATGGGGCGCCCTGCCCCCCGAGATACAGAACGAGATATTGTACACCATTGCCGCCCAAAGGAACCCGGGCTGGGGCTCGCACGCGGCCGTCTGCCGGGCCTGGCGCAACGTGCTCGAGCCGCGCAACTTTGCCACGCTCAACCTCCGCCTGTCCTGTCTGGACGACTTCCCGCGTGTCGTGCCCGCCAATTCCCGCCTGAAGCGCCTGGTCCGCCACATTTGCCTGACCATTGAACTACCACGCTACGTGCCGAAATGCTGCGCCGCAAGGCAGACTCCGTCGACCGATGCCGGCGCCGTCGTGCATGACGGGCTGACGCAGCTCTTCACGATCCTGAGCCGGTGGAGGCGCCAGGGTGACTTGACCTTTGAGCTCAACGTGTACTCCCCCAGCGACGCCACGCACTGCTTTCCAAACATCTACCTGAATTCCGACTATGTAGAGGGTAAGCCGGCTCCGGGGCCCATGCTCCACGTGTGGAAGAACGGCGTTCCGTACCATGACCCGCCTCACGGCTGGGTCGAGGGCCGGCAACAGAGATGCGCCCCAGTGAATTCGGTAAAGCGACTATTCGAACCCATCACCCTGAATCATCTGATCCGCCCTCGAGTATCAGCAGTAACCTGCTTTGTCATGCGTCGACAACTGAGGCGTTGCATTGACTCTTGGGGGGTCCAGTGTATACTTGCCAGCCTTGTGAATTTGCAGAAGATCTGTTACGAGCCATGGGAGCCATTGGAGCCACTCATACAGAGCCAGTTTGATGGGTGTACGTGCAAAAGAACCCCTGGTCCCCTTCCACCAACTTTGCCAACTCGCAAAAGCCGCGACGTGGTAGCTTAAACTTTGATCACTAATTTGGACGACATTAGTTTATTACAGATGGCTTCGCTCTGGCGAATTCAGAACAGTCAAGAGTTTAGTTGTCTTCAAAGACACCCCCAGCATCTACAACCAGTTCGCAAGGAGCCTGCCGGTACGAACGCCCGCGAGCGCCAGCGGCACACTCGGGACCGACAGTGACGCAAGCAACACCCTTGGGGAGCTGTTTGCCATCAACAGCCTGCAGCTGCAGCATCTCGCCATCGCTTTCCAGGTGGACGCGGAGCAGGTCCTGTGCAACTTCCCCCCAGACTGGACCTGGCCACACCTGCAGTCTCTGGCGCTCACATCGCCGACCTTGGACGAGAGCAGCTCTGACCGTGCCATTCAAGCCCTGCTGTGCCTCGCCGCGGAGCTCGTGCCGCGCATGCCGAATCTCAAAACCCTTGTGCTTTGGAACGGCGGCCGGCCCAACGCGTGCGCCTTCATCTTCCGTCAAACCGACAGCCGGACGGCCTCCATTACCTGGCGCGGGAACTGGCGCTTCTCGTTCACACCCGACGTGCTGAAGAGCTGGCGAAAGGTTGCCGAGGACAGGGGCGTGACGCTATATTCCATCCTATATGAGAGCATCGAAGCAGACATCAACTCGCGTGGGGATGCCATTCATCATCTGCAGCTGCCCTGTCCCGTTATTACCCCAGAATCGCTCTGGCAGATTCGCAGAGAAGCATACACTATCGATGACAAAATCAGTTGAAAATTATGCATGATTATATACTACCCGAGGCAGCTGCCTGCGAAGCTTGGGGACGCTGGTAAGCAAGTTCGAGCTGATCCAGGACTGGTAGCTAGGTGGGGTAACATAAGTTCCGTCCGGTCTGTTGAGTTTGGCTGGTGTGGAGCGTACTGAACCTTTGTCATGGCAGATGTAGCACTTGGACACTCATCAGCTACATAGTTGTAATTTTTAAATCATGCCATGATTCTTGTCTGTTTCTATCACGCATTTGTTTTAGCATACTCTTTCATCTTTTCTTATTTCATTTTATACATAGTAATAGGCTGCTGCTGACCTCTTTTCCCCATTCTCATGCCTGGGTTTACAGCCGCACCATGTTGAACCCCAGCGCTGGCCACAAACAGAACTCATCAACTTTACTATTATTTCATTTATTTGCACTACTGTAAAGTCGATAGTCACTTTTACCTCGTTTCTTTGCAGCAAGGTACTGAGAGGGGCACATCAATGCCGGGACGCGATCTGTAAATGCAGGTACGAGGTCATTCATTCTTTAAAAAGGCGCACTAATTCCAGTAGCAAAATGTTACATAGTATTCCATACTAGTCCCTATCCGTGGTGTGAAACACCAGCGCCCGAACCTCGATACTCTCTCGGGTCGGCGCATCCGCCGGCGCCGAGGGATCCTCAAAGGCCGTGTGCGGGACCCTGCGCGCGCGTCCGTCCGTCTTGCTGTCGAAGCACTTGATGAGGAGCACCTGGTCCGGCGCGAGGCCGGAGCGGTAGTACCACCTGTGGCCCGGGTTGTACTTTACGCTAAACGTCTCGCCGTTGCGGTTGGGGTAGATGAGCTGGCGCGTCACCAGGTCCGCCTCCTCGACCGAGTGGGCGTCGGCGACGGCGAGCGGGTCGCGCTGCACCGTCGAGATGGGCCGCCACACGTTGATTATTTGCACGCGGCCCTTGACGAGCTCGTCCGCCTCGTCGGGCAGGTGGTGCGGCACGCGCGACAGCGACGCCGCGTAGGTCTGGTCAATGTGCACCTGCTGCACGGGCGCGCGGTTGAGCTTGTCGCCCGTGGAGCCGGCGGGCGCGCGGCGGATGGTGTGGTCAAAGATGAAGATGCGATCCGCTCCGGTCCTGTACAGTCGCATTAGTTCGCTGTCGTGCTACTAATCCCATATTGCTGTCCACTTACACGTCCTTGAGCAGCTGCTCAGTCTCGGCATAGTAGCCCGCTTTAATCTGGTCATCGTCGAGAAAGTCTCGCTCCGCCGCCGCACGCTGGTATACTTGAAAGCCGTTGCGGTCGAGGCTGTACTTGTCTTCTTCGCCGGCCACGTCCTTGATGAGGACCTGGTGCGTGTCGCGCTGCTGGCGGTACGTCTCCGGCTTGTCAACGTACGTGGGCGGTGGGGGAGAGCCGTCGGCGTTGGGCTCGTAAAAGTTCAAGCTGGCGTTGACATCGTGCTTGGGAACGCGGCGCTGTGCCTGGTGATCAAACTCAACCCGTGGCTGGGTGCTGATGACGGGTGCACTCTGAACTGCAGCTGCGGCCATGTTGGTGATGTAGTAGCTATAAAGGGTAAAATACTAGTATTGGATTATGAAGAGGTCTCTTCGTTGCAAGCTATCGTGGTCCAGATCTGCTCAGGGCTTATACAATTTATATACCCGAACATGACGCACTATTCCGCAGCACGTCATAACTGTGCGGACCATGCTATCCCCGGATTGATAATCATACATGCCACAGTCGGTTCAGCAGCAACGCCGAGCCTATCGGGCGGATCCACTGGCATACAACAAGGTTGCAAGGCCTTTGCCAATAACTGAGCCTGAACCTCTTGCGTGGTTGATTTGAAATGCGTGCGGAGTTGTCACGTTAGCCCGATCGCGCCATTCCACACCAATGAGATAGGGCGTTGAGCGATCGGCACTGCAACGATCAGACCGCCCCGCGAGCAAACCAGCTGACGGTACGGAGACTGGTGTAATCAATCCGTACTGATTAAAGACGCGTTTGAAAGCCTCGGATCGGGTTGAAGATTTATGATTCCATAGTGAGTCTGCTGTTCATGAGCTCCTCGACCCCGGGGCACGCCATTAGGTTAGGATTGCGTGTAGAAGTTCTGACAAATAGCTGTACTATCTTTCCCATGAAAATTACGAGCATTTGAAATTTGGCTTGTTCAATTCGCTCAGTTTATTTATCATTTTCCAAGTCTTTGGCTTATTCGTCGCTGGTTCTGAAACTGGGGAGCGTGTGTTTCAACAGCTACCCACATTCAACATACAGGCCTAAGAGCAGTAGCCTTCTCGAAGTATATACAAAATAAATGTGATAAATATCGCTTTAAATAAACAGTCTATTGGATTATTGAAGAGACTTGTGAACAAGTTTTGTAATCGTTGTTCCGTCTGGTAGAACCGCTTCCTCTTCCTCGAGGCTGTATCCCCACCACTTGGGGATGAGCACTGTCCATACGTACCAGTATACTACGCTGATTACAATTCTAGGTTATTGTCAGTATATTAAGCAGTCAAGTAGATAGGAAAGCTTACGTCGAGAGACCAACAATGGCGTATGTAGCGTAGAATAAGCCGCCCGGGTACTTTTCTTTCGGCGGTACAAAGGGCGCCACTAGCAACGCGAGGCTCAACAGAAGCTTGACTGCCACTGCAAATAGCGAAGCCTTGTAAGGACGATGTAGTTCTGGCTGCTTATAACGCAGCCACAACAAACCGACAGCAATTGCTAGGCCTGTTATTTGCCCGCCGTAGCCTTCTACCTCGAGGATGAAGGAGTAGATCCTGTCCGAGGGCGGCAGCACGATGATGAGCAGAGATGGAATGTAGTTTACAATGAGTCCACCAAACGGCGAATTCCAAGGCTTGGTCGAGGAGAGCAAGTCAGAAAATGGCAGAAAGCCCTGTCGCGCAATTTCGTGCTTCAAACGCGCCTGCAGAGTTGTTAGTATGTGTTGCACATGTTGAAGAGACTAATGAACTCACCATGGCGAATACCACGACCAAAACGTTGCCGAAAGCCGACAGTGCGACGACCAGAGGCAGCACCCGGCCGCCAAAGCTAACGCCGAATATGCGCTGGAAAAAGAGAGCGGCAATCAGCTCACCGCTACCCCTGATCTCGTCGAGCGGCACGACGAGAAAGTAGGCAATGTTGATGAGAAAGTACATGATGCAAGCCGTCGCCAGTGCCGTCCTCGTCACGGAGCGCAGCGTCTTGACGGGGTCCTTGACCTCGTTGAGCACATTGCTGATGTTCTCAAGGCCGGAATACGAGTAAAACACTTTGAACAGCGCCGTGCACAGGACGCCCCAGTTCCAGTTGCTGTCCTGCCAGAGGCGGTCCCAAGTAAGTTGGGAGCCGATGCCCTGGGGCGTGCCGGTATCCGGCCGAAACACGACGACGTACAGCCCGCAAAAGATCATGAAGATGACGATGCCAATCTTGACCCAGCCGAGCACATTCTGCAGCTTGATGCCGAATTTGGGCGTGACGGCATGAATGGCCGTCACGACCGTGAGCATGCCCACGGCGACCCATTTCTGCACGACGTCGCCGGCCTGTGTGTACCCTGCCGCGTAGAGCGTGTACTGGCTAAAGATGACGCAGTTGCTGGCGGTGAAGCCCAGGAGCACGGCGTTGATGGCGACGAGCGTCGACGCCAGGAAGCGCGGGTGGCGAAACGTGTACTCGAGGTAGACCTTGTGGCCGCCGGACCGCGGCAGCATGGACCCGTACTCGAGCAGGATGGCGAGCCCGGCGGCCGTGATGAGCGCACCGACTACCCACAGCAGCAGCGAGAGGCCGGGGCTGCCGACGGCTTGCAGGATGGTGCCCGGCGTCGCAAAGATGCCGCTGCCGATGATGCGCGACATGACGAGGATGTAGGAGCTGTTCCAGCTCAGCGTGCGGCCGAGCGTCGAGGTTTCCGGCAGGACGTCATCTTCGATGGAGCGCGAAGGCGCGTCCTTGTGTGTCGTGGCATCGTCGTCTATTGTGAGATTCGTGGCATGCGTGTCCGGGAGCAGCGGCAGCCGCTCACCAGCATCTTTGGGCGCCATGGTTGTTTTGTGGCAGATACTGTAATGCAAAAACAAGTCTAAAACGCAATCAAGGCGAAAAGAATTATTTACCAAAATATGCCATGGCGTAGCTAAGGGTTGATGCTTAGGGAAGATTGTCACCGATGACCGCTGATATATAGAGTACAATACGCGTACGCTTGAAACACACACTTTCGGGTTGCAGCAACCACAGCAGAACATCACTGTGCGTTTCTCAGTCGCATATTGCACCATCCAGCTTCCGGGAATGCTGTCTCGGTGGATGGCGGCACGTCAAGCGTGGATTGCCTGATTAGGGCGTGCCGTCCCGGATGGCGTCATGGTAAGCCCCAATGTCATCGTCCTGCCCAGCAGGCGGTCGCAAAACACGGAGACGGGGAACTTTTAAAACAGGTCCCTCGCAAAGTGTACGCAGTGGTACGGATTCCGTACCCCAAGGCCGTATTTGTAATGGTGCAGCATGCTGTGGCCCATCTGTGGTATATTTGTAATGGAATGCAGCCTGGTGCGGACGCCGCGGTGACTTGAACGAGCCGGTACGCGTGCACCACACACAAAACCGGACCTTTATTTTATTTCGAGTCCTAGGTGCTTATATGTTCCTTGCGGGTTTGTTCCGCTCGGGAGGAGATTAAGCACGGTTCAACGGCGATGCACTTCCGGCGCCAAAGTCCGCCGTTGCAGATGTGCCGAGGTGCATCTCCGCATCGACAAGGCTCTCTTCCGCTGCAAGTTCATCCATCTAAAAGAAGAAGAAAAATAAACAAGTCCAAGTATAATGAAGAAGAGGCTGGAGAGGATTTAATCTTCATTTGTAAACATCACCAGTCCACCTGCTTAGAAATCAGGTCGCGCGTCCGACTATAAGCTAGCCACCTATAGATCCGTGGCTTCATCCGTACCACGTCCGCTATAAGAGCCTCGATAGTCCGCGGCGCAAAAGTCTCAAAACGACAAGATAATACATAGTTTTGCAGCGTGCAAGGAATTATCACCATGGCCCCCATCCGTACAGCCATTATCGGCCTCTCAGGCAATGCCATCACTTCCTGGGCCAGCAACGCCCATCTCCCGTACCTGCTATCGGAGCGCGGCCGCTCTCAATACCAAATCGTCGCTTTACTCAACAGCACCGTCGAGTCTGCCCAAAACTCCATCAAAATCTTCTCTCTGCCGCCCGAGACCAAGGCGTACGGCAACCCCGCCGACCTCGCCCAAGACCCCGATGTCGAGCTGGTCGTCTGCGCCACCCGCGTCGACGCGCACTATAAGTCGACATTGCCCAGCGTTCGCGCGGGCAAGCGCGCATTCGTCGAGTGGCCGCTGGCACAGGATGCCGAGCATGCGCGAGTGCTTGCCGAGGCGGCGGCCAGCCACGGCACGCACACGCTGGTTGGCCACCAGGGCCGCTTCGCGCCCGTCATGGTGAAGCTCAAGGAGGTGCTGGAGAGCGGCCGTATCGGCAAGGTCCTCAGCAGCGATGCGCGGGCCTTTGGCGGTACGAATAGCCGCGACTCGGTCGGTGCTGGGCTGGCCTATTTTACGGATCGTGCGGTCGGCGGCAATATATTTACCATTGGTTTTGGACATTGTAGGTCATGATTTCAAAATCTAGGGCTCTTATCGGGTGGTTCTGACAAGATGAAAACAGTCTTTGATGGCTTGCAGTATGTTTTGGGAGACTTGCAAGACGCAACCGCCCACCTCCAGCTGCAGCGTCCAGAAACCAAGCTGCTGGACGCGACGGGCAAAGTGGTGGACAAGGTCACTTCGAATGTTCCCGACCTCATCCTCGTCAATGGAACCCTCAACGGCGCCGACGGCGTCCAGCAGGGCGCTACCGTCTCTCTACGCTTCCGTCGCGGCGAGCCCTTCAAGGGCGACCCTGCCTGCGTCTGGACCGTCAATGGCGAAAAGGGCGAGGTCCGACTGACGGCCGTCAACGGACCGACGTTTCACGCCGCGGCTGACAACAAAACGGTGACGCTCGAGGTGCACGACTTTGCGACGGACCAGGTCGAGACGGTTGATTGGGACTGGAGCGGGTGGGCGAGGGAGCTGCCCATGGTGGCGCGCGGCATCGGCTCGCTCTATGACAAGTACGCCAGCGGGGAGAATGATACGACAGACGGCGTTCCGTCTTTTCGCACGGCGCTGCATCGACATGAGCAGCTGGAAGCACTGTTGTCGCAATGGAAGCACTAGTTTTGTGTTCACGCTATGCGTACTGTGTACCGTTCATACACTCAGTCATACTCCCGTAATAGGTGCGAATGCATGACAGCGAACGAAATTTCGGCGACCAGCTACTGGAAGCATAAATCTGCTAATGAGCAGTCGCGTAGTCATTTAATGCCCAGCTAGTGCGACAGATAAGAACAGTCTCCGAGGGAGAAAACCAATACAGTGCTCCGAATTTACCGATTTTCGCTAGATTCTTGTCTACATCACCAACTCCCAACATATTCTGTTGCCTTTGATCCTACAAAAAATTGGCTCCCACGAAAGTACTTTCCGATAAAAAAAGCCACGAGGCATCTGAAGCAAACCGTTCTCCAAAGGCGGCGGGTCGTCTCCGCTTCTTCGAAACTTTTGACAGACGGCTATAAATAATTGCTCAATGACCGCCACGTGGGCGCAATAGTGCCGTCGTGATTTCAACGTCCTCGCCATGGGATGGCAGTCGCTATTGCCGCCGTGTCGCCCTGTACGGCTGGTGTTATTCGATGCTTCATCAGCATGTCGCCAGCCGCCAGCCGCCCTCGTAGCTTTGAAGGCAACACTGCAAAAAAAAAAAAAAAAAAAAACACCAAGACGTTGGCTCTGGGTGTAATCTCTTTGGCAGATATTTGTGCCACTAGAGGATAGGCTGATGTCGGGTTGATACTCAGGCTTGGGCTGCATTATTGTCCAACACGCAGTCCCTGGTTTGTGCACGTGTGACACGGCACAATGAGAAGCGCAGTTTCTAACTATCGACAGCTCTCATGGCCCCGTGATGACTAGTCTCAATATCTTTTTAATTCCATCTGCTTCAGTTTTTGCCGTTAAAGACGTGCTAGTGTGTTGCCAGTGTCGACCACCGACCTAAACGGAGACGGCCACTGAACCGACCAACGACATGGCCAAAACCGGCATGGGAGGCACTGTACCGTCTGTCACGCCGTCATCAAAGACAAACATCACAGCTCCTCGGAAAGCTGGAAAAATGGATGTGCTGGTACAGGGTGTTGGACTTTGCTCTGATCTCAAGCGCTCGAATGCGCCGACAGCACCGAGGTCCATTGTCTGCGCCTTTGGCTTCGCCATTGGCGGCTTTATGGGCCAATTGAGAAACTTAATTCCACTCTTGGTAACTCTTTACGGCCTGCTCGATACACTTTTTCCGGTCGGGCCTGAAGACTGCAACTTTCTAGTCTCGAGCGAGTCTTTCCACCCCGCCTCTACGCGGACACTTTTTAGTCTCGGTGCCGCGGTGGGAAAGGTTGGGTGGCGGTCGGCGTAGAAGTCTTTTCAACGCTACTTTCGAGCTATCATGAGCGCCTCAAGGGCCAGCAGACTCCGTTCCTGATTGGTTGTGGAATTACTGTTGTGGGAACGCTTTGCGCCTGGTTCCTCATTCCCAGTGTAAGTGACATCGTTGCTGTGGAGAAGGAAAGCGAACGACTTCGGGGGCCTCCCGAGCGCCCGAAAGACAAGACATGCGTTTTAAGGAATTTATCGAGGAAAATGGCTATGATGTGAGCCATATGGCCTTGGCCCACCTTGAGACTGAGGAGTGGTGCTAGGCCGGCATACGTTGAACATGGGCATACACATTTAAACATTGCATGAAAAGTTTCGTAGAATTTTGAGGGGCCAAAGATAAGCAAAATACACAATAACGCATGACAAGATGCGTCCCCAGGCACCAGCCGGGCCTTGGTTCCGGGGCCCTACGAGCGTCCCGCGAACGTGGCCAGCCACACGGCTCCACGGCCTTTCTTGGCATGCCTAGCTCGCGCAAGCCAAGAAGCTAACAACTTCAATCCGTCAGTATATTACCTATACGGGGTTAATAATTGAGGAGAAAGAGCCAGCATCCTTGTAAATACTGGCACGTGCAGGCTACCTTTGCATCTGCCCTACCGCCCACGGTCGCGCGGTATCGACACTGAGTGGATGGAACAGCAAGTCAATGGCGTCTGCCTTGCAGTCTACTATTTTAAGCTAGTTTGTTAAGCTTAACTTGGCCCATCGTGGAAGAGGCCGCAGATGGCCGTCATTGCCGAGTATACTTTTGGGCAAGAATATATATAATCGATCACGGGCTGTTACGCTTCGTTCCCAGCGCTGGACAGCCACCAACTCCCATCCATCAATATCAGCAAATACCTGCCATGATGCAGCAATCGGCTCTTTTGGCGCTCGCCATGGCTGCCGCCGCCCAAGGCGCCGTCGACAACTCCAAGCTCAGCCCTCTGCGCTTCCGCGAAGACGGGACATTCCACATTTCCGTCTTTTCCGACCTGCACATGGGCATGTGTAAGTCTAACCACGTCTCCTACCCCACGAACACATGTTGCTCGCTCAAAAATGCTAAACATGAATTGTCAGATGCCAATACCCCCCGCGGCCCCAAGCAGGACGCCAAGTCGGTCGCCGTCCTGGCGTCGGTGCTCGACGTTGAAAAGCCCGACTTTGCCGTCATCAACGGCGACCTCATCAACGGCGACAGCACGCGCGTCGACAACAGCACGCGCTACGTCGACCAGATTGTCAAGCCCCTCGTCGACCGCAACCTCACCTGGGGCTCGACGTACGGCAACCACGACCACCAGCCGAACCTCTCGGGCGAGCTGCTGCTGGCCCGCGAGCAGACGTTTCCCGGCGCGCGCACGCGGAGCATGGTGCCCGGGGCGGCCGCCGGCAGCACAAACTACTACGTGCCCGTCTACTCCGCGGGCTGCAAAAAGGTCGAGTGCTGCGCGCCCAAGCTCATCCTCTGGTTCTTTGACAGCCGCGGCGGCTACTACTACCAGCAGCGCGACCGCCTGGGCCGCGCCGTGCACCACCCCAACTGGGTCGACGAGAGCGTCGTGCAGTGGTTCGAGGCGACCAACGCCGCGCTGCGCGCCCGCTACCACCGCCACGGCGCCATCCCGTCGCTCGGCTTCGTCCACATCCCCGCGTACGCCTCCGTCGAGCTGCAGACGCGCGGCGTGCACCCCAACCGCCAGCCCGGCATCAACGACGAAAAGGCGAGCCCGCAGGCGCAGGGCTGGTGCGAGGGCGGCACGCACGACGACTGCCCGTACGGCAGGCAGGACGCCGGCTTCATGAAGGCCCTCGCCAAGACGGACGGCATGATGGGGCTGTTTTCGGGCCACGACCACGCCAACTCGTGGTGCTACAAGTGGGACGGCGAGCTCCCCGGCGTCGAGGCCAAGGGCAACGGCATCAACCTGTGCTACGGCCAGCACACGGGCTACGGCGGCTACGGAGACTGGGTCCGCGGCTCGCGCGAGATTTTCTTGTCCCTGGACAAGCTCAAGGATCTGGTCATTGACTCGCATATTCGTACAGAGCTCGGCGATATTATCAACCCGGTCTCGCTGAATGCCACGTACGGCCAGGACTCGTACCCTGTGTCGCCCAACGACAAGACGTACCTGTAGTTGCTCTGGGGACTTATACATGAAAGAGAAATCCTCTGGGAAACTTACATACGCATGGTAGGGTACATATTTACTTCTAGTCTAGAATTCAACAAAGTGCCATAAAAGTACAACAAAATGACACAAGTACATACGCGTACATACAAGTACATCTATTGGTCCAGCGAATTGCCCAACATGAGCGACTGCTGATTAAAGTATTGTGACTCCCAATCCTCTACAATCGTGTCAAAATTTCCCCAATCTTGAATCGTGTCCGGTTGTAGGGGCAGATTGAGTGTCTGCTCCGCAGCCGTCACAAACGCCTGGTGATCCATGGCGCTCTGCTCGTCGCAGTCATGGCCATTGCCATTCTGCGTGCGCTGGCGCGACTCGATGAATGCTTTGGCAATACGATACAAAGCCGCACAGAGTGTCTTTTGGCGGTGAATAAGCTCGTATGCGGCGCCAATATCGTCGAGCGTGTCGAGCACATTCTTGAGCAGCTGCAAGTCGCTGGTGTCTGTGTTGGCGATGCAGTGCAAAAAGGTGACGACGTACGGCGTAAAAGAAGAGTACATGAAAATCCTAAAAAAAGATCAATACATTGATTTAGAAGATTAAAGTCAGCGGCAACTTACCAAACGCCGTAATATGATACTGTTCCAGGCCCCTGCGCGACAACGGCGGGAAAGATGCGCAAATGCGTCTCGAGGCCCTGTCGGGCGGCGACGAAACACTCGGGCGAGATATCCGACGGCGAGTTGGAGCCTGTGCTGCCGCGATGTAGCAGCGTCAGCACCGAGTAGTAGATGACCTCGACGGCCATAAACGTGTGCTGGTGCACCATGGGATAGTAGGCGTCGGCGCTGTTGACCTGGTTCCACTCCATGTACCACTCGCTTAGGTCGGCGGCAAACTTGGCCACGCGGGCCGGCCGCTTCGCCGGGTTTGCGGCCAGCGTGGCCACGGCACCTGGCGAGTATATCTTGCGGTAGATTTTGCTCTGGATACGGGAGAAGCGCGTAAAGGCCCGCAGCGTCTCGTCCCAGACGGCCTGGCGCGGGTCGTCCGAGGAGATGTTGAGCTGCGGTACGTCAACATCGAATTCTTGAATGACGGCGGCCCGGCCGAGGCGTAGCGTAAGGCCCAGCTCCGAGATGTAGACGTGCCAGAAGAGCATGCGGCGCTTGTGCGACTCGTCGGGCGGGAGTTGGCCCTTGTCGTTTCGGTGGTAGCCGAGCTGCAGGCAGTGCCGCGCGGCGGCCGACACCACGGCTTGGTGACGGACAATGTCGCCGAGCGTGTGCGCATAATAAGCCTGAGCAGTTAGCATCAAGTCAATGTGCGCAATTGTGGGCGCGAGACGTACAGCAAGACACAACGTCAAGGCATTTTCGTAACTAGCAATGGCAATAATTTCAGTGTCGTCGACGCCCCGGTTGAAGTTGGCCTCGGTGACTCGCCGATACTTGGCTAGCTCCTCTGGGTCAATATCGCTATCGCCGCGGGACTGCACCTCCCAGATAGAAAAGTACAGCAGAGCGTTAAACAGGGTTAATTCGCCTGCCGTCATGGGATCTAAGGGAAAGTAAATATGCTGGCACAGGTTCTTGAGTACGTCCAAGTCGGGTATCGGATGCACAATCAGCAGCAAAGGCTTGGTGCCTATGGTCGTCAGCAGCCAGACTTCGCCCGTGATGTTCCAGAGTACAATACCATTCTTCACCCTGCTTTCCAAGTAGCGTATAATCTTGAGCACAAAGCTGGCTGGCACCTGCTCCCTCTTGAGGATATTGTCTGTGCTGGCGCTCACCGCGGCCGTGTGGCGACTGGTGTTGGACGAAGCCGGGGTGTTGCTCACGGCGCTCAGCGTCTTGAGCTGGTCGGCGACCTCGCGGGACTCTGCGCTGGCCGGGTGGGCGAGTTCGGCTATCTGGCTGGCGAGGTACGACTGGCGCTCAAACGACGGATCTCGCTCGACGAAGCCCGTGGATTCGGTCCATGTCTTTTGCGCGGCAGGCACTGGCGCTATGGACGAGCTGCCATCGTCTCGACCGCCGGCGTGGAGATCCACAGAGCATGCCGGCGACGGCGAGGTGGACAGCTTGTCGAGCGTCTGTTCGAGACGAACTATGCGCTCCTGTAGTTCTTTGTAGGCACCTCCGTTACTGTATGCACACCCACACCTCGCGGGGAGGGAAGACGATGTGCCGCCCCTCTCCCGTCGGTGTGGTCGACGATTAGCCTGCGATGTTGCAGAACGGTACAGACGAACCAGAAGTCCAGTGAGTGAAGCAAGGGCAAGGCGAGTGAAACAGGCGTGTGTGCCTAGAGGGAAGGTCTCGGACAAGCTAACACAAGTTCCGCAAGGCGTTTGACTTACCCGGGTGGTGGTGCAGCCACACCCGCGGGACGCCCAGCGCGCGATCCGGGCTGGCATTGGATGTTGGACGTCAGGCAGTTGGAGCAGGGGTATTCGCGATTGCATCTGATCTGCGGTCCGTAGCTGTATTAATAGCTGTGCAATCCCATTTATAAAAAGAGGAAAATTTCCCGCTCGCTTTTCAACCACGATCCGTAGTTGTGCCAGACAGCAGCCAAATAAAGGGATCCTCTCACCTTGCGGACTCGGCAATTATGGCACTAGTGCGACATTCCCATGTCAGTATTCCCGATCGTGAGTCCATCATGAGATGGGTGCGCCGCCGACATACCGCTCGAGGCACAACACTTTGCGACTCCATCATGAGCATACAGATTCGTCTCTTTTGTGTCACAGGTACCTTCTTCAAAGGCTCTTGCGTTAAAATTCGGTGCCGGCGTGGGAGAAGTGAGATGCAGGACGCCTAGAGTGCAAGGACGCGGCGCCGCGGAACGCGCGGGAAGCGTGGGCCTTTTCCGAAAGCGGACTTTGTACGGATATGCGACTCGTTGGGCCCGCGACAGACTACCCACACATCCGCTCCGATTGTACACGAAACATCGATTTTCTATAGCCATGACACCATCTACTTTGACACGGCCGCTCGTGGGCGTCGCCCTGTCATTCGAGGTCGAGGCAGCTGACCCTGAGAACTCTGCCCCTTGGTTTGAGGCGAGGCGAGTCTGTGGCGGCGATGGGCTTCTGGCGCCTGAAGTCGTGCATACAGATTCTTTTCTTCCTTTCCGGCAAATGCTTTGAAACTTTCCTCCTCATGCTTTCAATATTCGTCAGTCTCGATAGAGCGGCGGCGCTTCTCAAACTCTTCTGCATCACGGCCCTGACGAGCAAAGCGTTGCTTGTAGAGACGGACCATTTTTTGCCAATCACTGTTGTCGGCGCTGCCGGTCGTGCATTGCTTCAAGAGTGCATCAAATACCACGTTGGCAAAAAAATTCTTGTAATGAATCGCCTCCTGCCTCCAATAGTCGCTATTTTGGATAGTCGCTATGTTGGATAGTCGAACGGCGTTTGGTGATAGTCTTTGTAGTGAGGGCGCTATGCTCGATAGAGCAGAACCACTTTGATGAGTGCTTGGCTTCGTTGCGAAAGGGCGCTTCAGGTGTGACTTCCTCGAGGCGATTCGCCACGGCATGGACGTCTGGTAATGAAATATCGTCAGTGGGCGTATTCATTCTGGCAATGGCAAATGGCAAATCCCTTGGAGCATTTGCTGTTGGCAGCTGCAAACAGGGACAGGGAAGAAGGCCCAAACACCAGGACGCGCCGCTCACGTGATGAATTCGCCTGCCATCATCATTTGGTGCCGCTCTGATGCTTCAAAAGGGTCTGCTTTAATTTAATTACAAGTTGTACAAGGGTCGCCCAATCGGGCAACTGGCCCAGTGCACATCTCCGATCCCCAAGCCAACGCCAAGTCACCAACTTCCCCCCTTCACCCGCATTTACAGCCAGACGACAACGTGCGTCATGCCGATGCTCTCTTGTATTCGAAAAATTCCGTGCCTCTACGGATCCTGCCGGGCATGGCCATTTATTCTACCAGAATTAAAGCGCCCGTTTGATGCCGCCGAGATGTAAATGTATTCTACCAAAATTGAAGCGCCCGTCTGATGCTGCCGGGCCGTATTGTACGACACATCTGTCTCAAGCCCGTGCCTTCCCCCTTTGTTATGCGCCTTATTGCCTGCCTCTTTATTAACTTGGACAAAGGTTGACATTTTTGAACCTCTCCCCATCAACTTGTCTGTCTCACAGCTTCAAATGTCTTGTCAATCATGATTGGCAAGCTAGGCTTGAGGCTGCCATCCCGGTCTTGCCAGCGTCTGGTGCTCATTACTGTCCCCATCGTCATTTTAATCATCGCCAGTCTGCAACTGGCCGGTAGCAGCGCCTACCGCATCGCGCTACGCCTCCACCAAGCTGAGCAACACGTCTCTGCACCACATATTGGCCGATGCAGCCATGGCGAGCGCGCCGCGTGGGCGGGCGAGTGGAACATGACTGAGAAAAACCACCGTGATCTTCTTGATGACCGCTTCACGTACGTGATGCCTCTTGGCTACTCTTTCGCGCCACTAAGACTGGCTTGCTTCTGTGTGACGCTGCTAACACTCTACAGAATCGCACTGTCGACATTTCACAGACCAAAGGAGCTCCAGCGAACCCTCAACATCCTCCTCAGCGAAAAGATATCCTCGCTGCTAGAAATTGTCATCATTTGGAACAATTTTGACGAGGACCTTCCTGCACCCTACGTCTCACCACACGGTGTCGACGTTCGCTACCGCAAGCCGCCGCGCGACAGCCCCAACGAGAAGCTCTGGAACGACCCATCGTACCGCACACGTGCCATTCTGGTTTCCGACGACGATGTATTTTACCGCCCCGCGGACTTGGACTTTGTCTTTCAAATATGGCGCCGTTTTGGCCGTGACCGTGTGACTGGTGCCCTTGCCCGCTGCGCGCGTGCTGATCCGGCCGGACGCTGGGAATACAGCTTGTGTGGCACCGGCGACAAGTACTCCCTGGTGCTGACCAACTTGGCCTTTGTGGACATTTCCGTGCTGGACGCGTACAATTCGGATTTTGCCCCGGTGCGGGAGATGCGGGAATATGTGGATGAAGCCTCCAATTGCGAGGATATGCGTTGAATTTTGTGGCGGCGGTGAGGGTGTCGCAGCCGGATTCGAGAGCGGCGAGCGTGGGCGGCCCGCTGCTGGTGCGTGGCTCGGAGCGGTATGTCAATCTGGATCCGTTGGCCGGACTCAGTCGTCGGAGGGGACACTTGGAGGCAAGGAGCGAGTGTCTGAACCGATTTGCCAAGGCGTTTGGGTGCATGCCGCTCGTGGATGAGGCGGCACGTATTGATCACGGCGTCGAGCAAACTGTGTGGTACAAGAGGCTGGCCGACCTGCTGCGGCACTAATAGAAGATTTGGTGAGTTGAAAGAATTCTCTCGCAAATGGGCTTATAAATCGAGTATAGACGTATGCACATGTGGCATTTAGCATTGGCGTTAAGTTGGGAGAGTATTGTTTGAGCATTGGTCAGAGCAATGGCACCGTACAGTCGCTAGTTTTTAATTCAATCCAAGGCCATGATTAATATATTCCAAATAATTTACAGTCAATTCTTCGTAGCTCGTAGCTTATAAGAGACCGCCGCCACCGAGAATCTGAGCAGCGCCCGTTTTGACGGCATTCATGGCCGCCAGGTACAAGGACGGGCCGATACTAATTCTCGCAACGCCAATCTTGGCCAGCTCGGCCGTGGAGTGGCCGCCGTCCCTCTTGGTCAGCAGAACGGCCACGCGGCCGTCGAGCTCCGCGACGAGCGTCTTGACCTCGGCGGTGCTGAGCCCGCGCACGCCGCCGCCCCAGAAGAAGACGGTCGTGGCGCCGGCGGCCAGGTACGCGCGCGCGCGGTCCAGCGCCTCGCGCATGCGCGTAGCGTCGTCGAGCTCGGGCGCGGCGTCGAGCTTAAACACGTCGCAGCGGGCATTGACGACAAAGTCGGGCACGCCCGCGGCGGCGGCCGCCTGGAGCGCCGTGCGGATGCGCGCCACGGCGTCGGCCTTGCTGTACAGGGAGCCGGCGATGCCGCGGCCAAAGCCGGCCGACGGGATGCTGTCCTCGAGGTTGGCGCCGGCGACGCCGATGCGGGCGGCGGCGGAAAAGACGTCGGCAATCTGCGCGCCGTAGCCGTCCTGCAGATCGGCCGACAGCGGGAGGCCGGCGCGGGCGGCGAGCGGGGCGAGCTCGCGCAGCGCGGCGAGGTTCTGCTCCAGCGTCAGGTCCTCGTCGGCGGCGCCGCGGGCGTGCGCGAGCGCCCACGAGGCCGTGGCAATGGCGCGGACGGGCTTGTCGCTGCCGTCCGAGGCATCGTTGAGCGAGGCGAGCGCGTTGAGCGACGGCGCGTCCCAGACGTTGGGGACGATGAGCGGCTGGCCGGGCCTGTGCAGGGCCTTGAGCGTCTTGGCAAGGTCGTTGGTGGAGGGCATGGCGGCAGACGTGGATTTGGCTCTTGTCTGATGTAGCGTTGGGCGTGAATTGGTAGGACGGAGGCGCTGGGTTGGTGAGCTGTGGGAGATGAAGCGGCCTGACTGGTGATGGACGGCGACGGCAATGGTCGATGGGAGCAGCAACGGACGCCGGTTCTTTATAGCGTGCCGGCTCGTTGTCGACACAAGGGCGCGAGCTGTCATGACGGTTCTTTTTTTTGTCAGCTGGGCGACGTCAATGGCTTAGCGTCACGGTCACGGTTCAGCTTTCACAATGCACAAGTTCACGCATGGCAATGCAGAGAAACGTAGCTGGCTGTGCAAAGACAAATGGCTTTGTAAACATCCCACTTAGTAGGACCCCACAGAGCGCGACCCGCGCTCAGTGGCTGAAAAGAGATTTGGTGGTTGACTGCATTGCTTTCAGGTAGCATCCGCGATCGGCTCAGGAGAAATGATCATGGCCAATGCACAGCCTTGGCAATGCATCTTATTCAGAAGAAAATATCGCTCATTCGCTGTAATTTCCCATTGTCAACTCAAACAACCACAAATTGTCGACTCGGTTGCTGCAGCGCTTAATGCGCTTTTTGAGAAGGGTGCGACTAATTTGTATGAGAGCAGGGGAGACAAGAGTGTGCTAGTGCGTGTAGAATGATTAACATAGTCATATGTTTCTGCATATTAGACCTTCTTTTAGAGTTATAATCAACTGTTCCCCTCTATGAGCCGTATATGTCGGAGAAATGAAGCAATTGAGATGGGAGATAGTGCGCAGCCGATCAATTACATACCCTGTCATGTCAATCATAACCCTTGTATGGAAGAAATTGTCATAGTAAAAACGAAATAGCGCAAGTCTCAAGTTCGAAATTAACAATTCTGGTCAAGCTTCCACAGAAGCATGCAATTGCTAGAGTTTCCTGAGAGGGAATAACAGCATCATTGATACAGTTCGTAAAATTTGCCCTTCTTTTGCAGCAACTCCTGGGGAGGGCCCATCTCTGCTACCTGGCCGTGATTCATGACAATAACCAGGTCCGAGTCGATGATAGTATCGATCTTGTGTGCCATCAAGAGGACAAGCCTCCCCTTGAAGGTCTCCCTAATTAGCTCCTGGGCTAGTCACCCCGTATCCTCGTCAAAGCCACTCGTAGGCTCGTCCAAAATGACAATACCTCCAGGCTGAAGTAGAGCACGACCGATGCATAAACGTTGGCGCTGGGTCTCCGTCAAGGGACAGAGCTGATGCTGGCATCCAAGCCGCCGTGCTCGTGTATCGGATCCCATATTTGTAGCTGCTCTAGCACCGACACGATAGCTTCTCCGTGGAAAGACAAGGAGAGCCAAGCAACAGATTATCGCGGACTGTTCCAGCTACAAGGAGCGGCTGTTGAGGGATCGTGACCAAGGCGGTGTGCAGCTTGTCTCTAGGAATAGTTGTCATGTCTTTTCCATCAATGTAGACAGTGCCAGACGTAACGTTGACAAGAAAAAAGAAACACGACAGGAGCGTACTTTTACCGCTTCCAGTACGGCCGCAAATGCCTACTCTCTGGCCGCCCTCAAGATCAAGCGACACATGGTTCAAGACTAGCTCTTCTTCGTTCCCGTATGATGCAGAGACATTTCGAAAGTGGACTGTCCTTGCCAGCAGCTCTTGCTCAGGCGATTGATCTTGCACCGCCTCCGCTGGTTGATGATTGGGGTTCGTGACAAAGTCCCTCGGAAGAGGGAAGAATTCTTACAGGGGAGAGTTGTCCAAGTGACTAAACGTTACATGTTACACTGTGGTCTAGGGTAGTGGGCAAGAGCCGCGCGACCATTTGTCTTCGCCTGCTCGTGTGATTGACTGTCGCATTTGGCTAGCCCGGATTGAGTCGGGGTAGCCACGACTAACAACGCTTGGGTTACACTGGTTTTGGTTTTTATGGGAGGAGTGCGTAAAGTTGACGAGATAACTTCAGTCGGAATAAATCAATCTGACGGATTCAAATAGACCTCGCCGAAATTGAGATGAATCCTGGTTCAATTACTGTAAATCACGGAATTGAAAGGCACGAACATGTCGGACTTTTCTGCTAAAAAAAGTGATGTTAAAGATGGGGTCGGCCCCCAGTACTGAATCTCTGAAGCTAAAATGGAATGGAAGAATCGAGAATTTCGAGATTTGGCCGAAACCCTTCATGATTTCCCAGATATTATACAGATTTGATTAGAAATTTACCGTAAGGGACTATGTAAGTAAAGACATTTCAGATCATCCGGCTGTTTACAGGAAAGGAAGTATCTGCGAGTTTAGATGCGCCCCAAGAACCAGCGTGTCCGACCCGTGCCAAATTAACCAAAGCATGTGCGTAACCCTAAATTGATGCTCACTAGCGCCACAAACGATTGAGAAGAACTATATCTTTGCGCTTTGCCAGGCAAATCATCGCCTTATAATGAGCGGCACGGCACAATGTTTGAGCCTCAAAACGTCAATCGGCTGCGGCGAGAACGGCGTCGCCGCATCATCTTGCGAGGTGCTCACACTTGCGCTTGAAGCAAACATTTCACAGCCAAAGGCCCAAGATCAGGCTATACCGTAGTCGTCGTAGCAGTACCGTTCGATTGGTGATATTGATAAGAACTTCAGCAGTTGATTCGCACGCTTGTGTTCGGCCAGCGATGCTCCGCATGCGGCAAGAGGAGACAGCACACCCCAAGGATATCCGCAAACGGTGAGCTACCTCTCCGGAGAATTCGTGATTTCGAAAAGTAAAGACTCATAAGCGTGGGTGTCGCCTCTGTAGGAAGAAGTTTTGGAAACTCGCCGAAAAAAAAAACGCAGTCATCAATCAACACACGCAAAAAGTTCACACAAACCTTGGATAAAGCATAGAAACAAGAGAAGACGAAAAAAAAGAAAGAAGAAAAAAATCAGAAAAAAAAACCCCAGCAAAGGATTCTTGCCGAAGATTAATTTGCAAGTTAAAAAGAAAAAAAAAGGAATGAAGAATAAAGATTATTACACAAAGCACTTGGACAAAAGAGATCAAATGACTGTCAAGAAAACAACGGCGATGCAAGACATCCAGGACATGGACAACCCAGAGCGCCTTCGATACTTTCAAGTCATTGATGATCTCCGGGGTTTCGGCATCAATGAAGACTTACCACTTCCACAGGCAAGATATATACCGCTAGGCGTTAGTCCAGCTCTAACGATAGTCATAGATTGTCGTGGTTGGGGACCAATCTAGCGGCAAGTCCTCCCTCTTGGAAGGACTCACTGGTCTGTCATTTCCCATCGCGTCGGATCTCTGCACTCGCTTTGCCACGCAGATCGTCTTGCGCCGGGCACCTGGAGAAAAAACGATTGTGAAAGCTACCATCGTCCCAGGCCCGTCCAGTCTTGACGATGATACGCAGAAAAAGCGATTGCTCGATTTTGATATCGAGATGGACGCACAGGAGCTCATCGGGCCTCAATTTTCTTGGATCTTAGATGAGGTATCTAACGACTTGGACGACGAGGTTACGGATCGATACTAATCGTCGACGCAGGCTGCTGTGCACATGGGTTTGCCAAACTCGGACGACCAAGATGTTGAGGAGTTGAGCAAGCGCTTCTCTGACGACATCTTACGCATCGAAATTTCAGGGCCTGATCAACATCACCTGAGCGTAGTTGATGTGCCAGGACTTTTCCATAGTATGTACCCTCGTGCAGGGATATTGCACCTACTGACTTGTCAGATCCCACGAAATATCAGACACGCGAAGATCTGTCAGTAATTAGAGGCCTTATCGAAACTTATACGAGAGATGCCCGGACGATTATTCTGTAAGTGGCCTGAAAAAGAGATGCAATATTCCGCTGACCTTGAAGGGCGGTAATGGATGCGCGAAACAACTTGGCCAATCAGGAAGTCTTTAAAATGGCACGCGCTGCGGATCCTGCCGGTATTCGAACTGTTGGAATCATCACAAAGTGTGATGCACTGCAGCCAGGCGATGAGCAAGGAGTATGTGATGCTTCCCAATGCATGGGCTTGACTGACAAGTGTAGGTTCTCCGAATTGCGCAGAATGCCGTGGAACGTCTGCAGCACGGGTGGTTCGTTATCCGAAACAGATCCACCCAAGAGATACAAGAAGGCGTGACCATCGCTCAGCGGCATGAAAAGGAGCGTAGGTTCTTCCAGGGAGCCCCTTGGAGTGAGCTTCCAAAGGAGCGAATTGGTGTCAAAGCTTTGAAGCCCTTCCTCGGCCAGCTACTGTATGAGCACATCCGCCGTGAGTTCCCTGCTCTGGTCAAGGAAATCGAAGCGTTGTATAAAGAAACCCAGAGAAGGGTAGAGGCTCTGGGCAGCTCTCGACAGACTGCCACAGAGCAACGTCAGTATTTAACACGGCTGGCCAATCGTTACCAGCGCAATGTGGAAGATGCGCTTAAGGGCAACTACCAGGACGGACTCAATCCGCTGAGTGGGCTGAAATTGCGAATGCATCTTCGCAACTTGGCGGATACATTCGAGAAGAATTTTCGAACAAAGGGCCACAAGCTGCCGTTCGAACAGGCGAACGGTACAATCGATGCCGAATTTCTGCAGCATCACGAAGATGTTGAAGCTCCAGACATCATGAGGTGGATCCGGAAGGAGTACAGGGAAGCACGCGGTGCGGAACTGCCCGGTACCGTCAATCCGGCATTGTTGGTACGCTTGTTTCAGCATCAAACAAGCAACTGGGGCCTGATCTCTAAAATTTATCTCGAAAAAGTCATGGGTCTTATCACGGACTACACCAAGTTGGAATGTCGCCGCGTCGAGGATGATGAGACAATTCGCTCTTGCTTAGAGTCGCTTATATTGTCACGTCTCGATGAAGCAAACACCAAAGCGCAGAGACGGCTCGAGGACTTGTTGAAAGATGAACGAGGCGGTGTTTTACAGACCGTGAACCACTACTTTGCAGTAACTCTCGAGAAGATACGTAAAGATCGTCTCCTTGCCCGCCTGAGTGGTCTTAATCTGGAGGAGCAAGGTTGGGCTAACGCTACGGATCCTGCAAAGCTAACGGACATGCTGCACATAAGTAATGAAGACCAGGCTGTGATGGACCTCCATGACGTATTGAAGACATACTACAAGCTTTCCATGAAGCGATTTGCAGATTATGTGCTAATTACAGTGGTTGAAAGGATTTTGAGCGATGAAGAAGCTCTCAAGATCTTCTCGCCAGAATACGTTGGTGGTTTGTCCGATTCTGCATTGGCGGAAATTGCTGCTGAGAGCTACACGGCGTCGACCACCAGAGTCGACCTACAGCATCGATGCGAAAGATACCGCCAAGCACTTCAGAAGGCGAAAAGCCTTTGAGAGATAGGTGTTCAGTGCTCCCTGGAGTGGGTTTCTCCCCTCGTGGTTTTCCCACTCTGTGACGCAAATGCGGGGGACTTTGACTATCATGTATTTGATTATATTGATGATTCTATGTGCAACATCCTTTTTTCTCATTATGATGGATTTGCACGGTTGGGGAGCATAGAGCGCCCCAATTGATCCACACTATGTGACGCGTGCGAGTATTGATACAGTGAGCCGTCATATACCGGTAGCTAGTTAGAATGCTGGTGTATATTACTGCGAGTGTTGGCCTCACAAAGATAAAGTGCTGTCGAAAAAGTGGTATTTCGGCTGCAACAAGCTTTTCTATACCAGTTGTATCCGCAAACATTTCTGCTCTGCGTGTCTCAATTTTATTGGCTCCATCGGTCGTGTATTGATAGAGGTTGCCAGGCTTCTAAATGAAATCACCCTGAGCCAGTCTGAGATGTGTACCCTCACATTTGAGGGTCGCTCTTCTTAGCAGTTGCATCGAATCTCGCAGGAGCCAGAATGTGCGTAGACCTATGTCCCTCCAACACTGTGAAGAAAGCGCTAACCACTCCTATCCAGCAAGAACTTTGTTACGACGCAGGATGAGCTGTCCGTCATATCGAAGCAGGCACTATAAACAGTGCGGGAGCAGCATGGCGATCTCGCGGTCTTCCCGATCTAACCCTGGCCCGCTGTTCAGTCCCTGAACAGGTAGTAAGTGCCAGCATGGAGGGGTTTGCGGCATAGTCTGACCCAGCCATGAAGCGCTGACGACGCACAGAATATTGTCGGCGTGAGACATTTTTGGCATGCGCAATTTGCGAAACTGAACTCATAGGTTCTCTTTCCTTCGAATAAACTGATGCTTGGTGTGTGCGAAAAAGAGAGTCATACAGCAACGGGAAATATGAGCAAGAACGTCAATCGCCGGATTTGTCGCAGTGCGAATTCCATCGCGCGGCGAGCTTTCTTCCACCCCACGGAGGCAACGCGAGGATTAGAGTGGAACTATGACTACTAGCTGGATAAATCATTTTGCCCTAGTTAGCTCAAAATTCCCCCAAATGTCCGTTCAGCATTATGAGAAATCGTAGGCTCAATCTCGTCTGATGTCTTGCACGATGAAGGCTTTTCTAGTTGCGAGTACTACTTAGCACAAGGCGTAGGCGAATGGAAACGTGTTTTATCAATAGATGTGACGGATGGTTTATGAGATTGCTGAATAGTGCTCATTTATTTATATCGATGGGCCTTTCTCTGAGTGAGCTCTTGTGCAATGCCTAGCTCGTGGACAGTGCGATGAAGTGTTTGATAATCCCTGTGACAGTCAAGCCACGCGGCGCCGACTAGAGCTTCCATCGTGGATGCTCCTGTGGTTCGGGAAACTCGGCCTTGTTGCGCGTCATCAAGTTCAATGTATTTTCCCAAGTCCAAACTCTCCTCAAGTTTCTTCAGGGCATCATTGCAAACCTCCTTGGAGCAAAGACGGTCGCACCGGCCTTACACTGCATGAGCTTAGGATCTGAAACGCGGGGACTGATGACCTACCAGTACTATACCCGGACATCATACAGTCATCTACAATGACCAAACGCAATACTGCGTCCCCAATCAATGCTAGTCCCTTATTGCCGTGTTCTCTTGCATTTTCTCGGGCCTTTTCACGGGCTCCGTCGGCAACGAGAGCTTCATCAATAAGAGTCAGATCATCAAAACGGTGGTTAAGAATCTGTTGGACGTTTTCTTGTGCTGCCATTGTTTTATCTGCTGTTTTGAATACTCTTGAAAATTTGTGTGAGATAGCTTAAGGAGAGGGCCCCCGTTTATATACTGTGATCTCATTCATGAGCCACGATTCGATCTCCCGTCGTCTCGATTAAAATTCTATCTCAAACATAGCCGATAGGGATTGAAAGCTTCCACTTGAACCGGACTACTTTGAGTTATAACGGTTTTCAGGGCCGCGTGACCTTGCACGACGTCACCGGCATCCGCACAGTAGCGCAACTACTTGCTCGTACTTTAAACGACCATGATTAGCATAGTAAGCTTTTCTGAACAAAATTAAAGTTTTCTGAGGCTATAAAAATATGGGTGATGTCAGTTTACAGTACCTCTCGCGTAGGAGAATAATTAGGATTAGGCAAATCCTTCATTCCAGATCAGATCCGCGTGGGCTTTCTATTGCGTCACGCACCGATCGTCCACAATGTTTCAGATTTACGTAGCAAAATTGCACGGAATTCTGCAGTGTTGTTGCACCGGCTAGGCGGTAATGGTGGCTGATCACACGCGTCCGCTTTTGTCAGTATTACTTTGCTCCGCTTTGTATTACTCTGGCGTCAACGATGATCTTTTCGCTGCTCGTAATCTGTAGGTTTTTCTTCTTCTGAGACCATCGTGTGTGCTTGCAGACCAACGGTGCTATTATTCTGTTGAAGCTACAGTACTAAAATGTAAGCCGGGAAAAGGGAAGCAGCGAAGTCATTTCAGGGGGCATGAAATTCCTCGCTTAACTTGCCAAAGGGTGTTTCTGTCCGGTAGATGGAGGAGCAATAATTGGCGCAGATGTGAAGGGAACCGCCCAGATTCGGCCTTCTAGTCCGCCCCTCAGAGTCTCGGATGTACGTGCACCTGGCAGCGCAACGTTGAAGCTTGGAACGGCTGCCAATTATTACTCTCAGTCGCATTCCATCATCCGCCAAGTACTAGGGAAGAGGTCGCATGATATATCATAGCTGTATTATATTATACCTACGAATTAAAAACTAAAAAATTATCTACCAGTGTAAATCTAGACAACACCACGCTCGGTAGTTTACAATATGTCCAGTAATGGCAATAACAGGATGGACAGTCTGATACAAGTATGTTCCTTAAGAAATCATGGATAACAAATCCCAAAATAGATAGAAATGGTAATAGCCCGATGGAGTCAATGTAATATCCGTAGAGGGACAGGTCGCCGCCCCTGCGACTTTTGGCAGCCGCTGGCTTTGGGCTGGCGTCAGCGGCGCGGGGACTCGCGGGCTCCCTTTCTGCCACAGCGGTTGGCTCTTCTTGCGTGTTTTCGGTATTGTCCTTGGGTGGGTATAGCTTTCGAATGAACTCGCACGTTGCAGCAATCTCAAAGTAGCTTCCCTGCGCGTCGATGTGGCCATTGTCTGACAGGACAATGACCTTGTCCGCGTACTGAAGCTGATTCGCTATGAACTGTTAGCAATCCGAAACAAACAGAAGCATGTATTCATTTGCAAAATTACCAGCAACTGTTACTATGATAACCCCAGCTCCTAGCTGCCGAATGATACCTTCAGGGCCAAGCAGACGCTGGAGAATGCGATTGGCTGTAATGGTGTCCAAGGAACTGAAAATGTCATCAAGAAGGAGAAGCTCTGGTTTTGGAAACAAGGCCCGTGCCAAGGCCTGCAATACTATCAGTGTCTTGCATCTCCGAATAGTGTGCAGTACTTACCACTCGCTGCTTCTGTCCGCCAGAAAGCTGCAGCCCAGATGTGCCCACCACGGTCTCAAGTCCATCGGGCAAACTGTCCATGTCCAAAACCAAGTCGCACGAGTACAGAACCGTCTTCAGCCATACAGCATCAGCATACGCGTTCCCAACAATGTTGCTTTGAATTGTGCCGTTAAAGATGTACGGCATCTGTTGACAGTAGCCCACCGATGCGGCTTGCATCCTCAATTGGCCTGCGGCGCACAATATCTCGCCCAAAACTGCTTTCAGCAGCGTTGATTTGCCACAGCTAAGAGCGCCTGAGACAGCAACAATTTCTGAACGCTTCACAGTAAAAGTCAAGTCGTTGAGTTGGCACTCTCCATCTCGCCCATACCGGAAAAAACTACCCTGGACCATCACTAAATCAGTCCCTCGCATGGCTCCAAGTTCCATTGCTTGCTCCCTGGCAAGCTCTGAAGCTTGGAATGGCGTCTCATCTCGCTGTGCTCCTGCAAGAAGGTATCCCTGGATTCTGTCAAAACAGCCCATACCAGATGTAAACCTCGTGAGGGCAAGGGAGAAGAGTATGATGGAGCTTGTGAAGAGAGCAACCAGAGAGAGGGTTGTGAAGATGGCGTCTGGACTCGGAATTTCTGTGCGAAAATTCATGCGCGTTGTCGTGTACAGAGCGATGGTTGCAGCTGGTGCGATCGACGTCGCGGCTGCGTTCAACACATTGACCCCAACGATAAGAAGACGGAAAGGCTTTGACGCATCCAACTCCAACTTTCGAAGCTGGTGAGTCTTTTCTGTGATTGTCGCTTCTACTCCAAGCATTTTGATTTGACGCATGACCTTGAGAATGGAAGCCGTAAAGTTGACACGTTCTTGCACAGCTTGAACCCATACCATCTGCTTTTCTCTCATGCGTGGCGCGACGTAAAAGGATCCGATTAGGCATGCCGCAGTAACCACCAAAGCAGCAACAGAAGCCGATGCGGCGTATCAGCAGTGCCACCGCAATAACGATCTCAATGCTGCCCGCCCACATCTCGTGAACATTCTGCACGCCAGTCACAATGCGATCGACATCGGTGCTCATGAAGGTCAGTGCATTCGCACCGCCACCAGGTGGACTCTTGTCCTCTAGAGCCTCAGCATAGATGATTCCTACAAGGCCCCCGCGGATAATGGTCATCATCTGGATTGCTTGCCGCTTGTAGATCGCATTTGTGGCTGCAATCAAAACATATACAAGAAACATAGCGCCTACGAGACCATATTTGGAGCCCTCTTGGTCCTGATTGTTTGACTCAGAGACATGCTCAATCAAGTCACTAAAAAGGAAAGGCTGAGCGTATTTCAGAGGTATTAATACGGCCCTTGCTATGACGGCTTTGATGATTGACCATTTTGCGCTTGCAAAGGCGTGTCGCAGCAGAGCGTGCTTTCGGCTATGTTTTCTTTCATCACCATTCCACCGCCGCTGCAAGTCCGAGGTGAGAGGCTTTGATGCGAGATTGTAATCCAGGTTGCAGAGATCTTGCAGGCTCAGGTCGGAACGGAAACCGTGAAAGAAGAGACCATTAATCCACCAGTATATGGAGCGGTCCAAGATGCCGCTTTTGTACTCCGGGGAGGCCTTCTCATACGCGGATGTAAGGTACACACCTTTATCCTGTGCTTCGATGGCAAGTAGCAGAGCTCTCACAGCCAACGATACGGTAGCAACAGTAGCAAGGGCAAGGCTGAACGGCTGCAGCAGCCAAAGCGTTCGCACGCGAGTAATTTCGAAGATTGTGGTTGCCAGAAGATAGAGACAAAGAAGAGACGATGGCCGTACAGTGCGGTTGTGTTCATATTGTGATAGGGGATTCAGGAAGATCGCACTTGCGAAGGCAACGATAGACGAGGCTACAGCTGACGGTGTTGCAGCATCTCCCGATGTGGCCCATGCAGCCAATCATGCAGTCTTCAGCACCAATAAGAGACTTGAGACGACTAGTTTCGCTCTCGCAAGCCCATGCGGCTGGGGCTTGAGCACCTTGATCGAACGGTAAATCCAGAGCCAGCGCACGAGGCTACCAAGGACAAACAAAGGATAGTTCCGGGATTAGCGTCAAGATCCAGTGCTCGAAAGTGAGAGTAAAGTCAAACTGTCTGCGACATGGAGCTACTCGCGGCCCAAACGGGCTATCAAGAGCGATGTTGCAGTCCATACCAGCAAAGGGCCTGTGAAACGCGGATAAATTCCTCTTTGCAATGTGGTTGTATGTGCGTTCAAAGCTCGTGCAGCGGCTGACGTGGTTGCTAGATTTGACTACGAGAAAAGTCTAAGAAAGGGGGTAGGCAGGCGATAACAACGTTATGGTCGGAAATCCCGCCTAAGGTGTATGCATTGGTATCGTTAGGGGGTGAGAATTGAGTTTTGGGTGTGTTTTGTCGAGACAGAGCTGTGCGGCAAGGTACTCGGGCTCGGTGGCACAGATCCAGCCGACGGTATAGTCGTTGGAATACGACATGCCGAAGAGCGATGGAAGGAGGTTCAAACGTCGACTATTGTAAGGATGCGCGGTCGTGTCTCTCGGTCTCAAGCAAGTTCAAGGACAGTTCCAGCGCCGAACTCGATGCGAAGATATCGCTGAAGAGGCAGAGAGCTGAATTAGTTCAGTACGAGGATAGCCGGTTGAAAGAAAAGGCGAGGAGAGGAGAAAGCAAGCCTTGCGGCTACGCCGAGGGAGTCTCCCCGCATATGCATGGTCAGCACAACTCAACCCCGCTGCTTATGTTCGTGCGCCTCGTCGAGTGGCCAGTTATCCCATTTCTCAGTCAAGCCTAGTACCAGCGCAGTCATTATGCACCATTCGCCAGTCAAATTATGGTCAGTTTCCATTTCAGGCCGGCAGTGTCCCGTTCAGCCATTCGTCAACATCAGTAGATACTGAAAGTTGCCTCCATCCATGGATTTCCATTGATGAATAATGCCACAACATATTACGAGTCGCTTTGACCGCCCATGAAATCGCCAGCGTTTTTACAGAGGCTATTCCATTCGAGATGTAAAGTCGGCTGAATGGAACGGAGTAGCCGTTCTTTCTGTGAGGGCAAGATACCTGAGACACTGCGCTGCGCAAGAAAGCACAGAAAAAGTGGTTGTAGCCGAGGAGCACCATACGCTGTAGAGACAGCTGAACAGTACCCAGTTCATTCAGCCGCTCGATGTAGCCACAACCAAGTCGAATCCTGAGGTCACTTCCTCAATGCGTCGTATCCTATTTTTCGCAGCTAAACTGGAGTCTATTACATCAGGGATGAATTGTTAAATGGTCGTAAAAGGTGGCGGGTAAATGCTGCAATCTGTGTGCGGTTCTTAAGTCACTTTCGCTGACTTTGATTCTCAAAAACAGGAAGCGTGAGTTGGCAGTGCGTGTATGAGTTTTCTGCTGGTAGAAGCTCTGCCTTTTGAAGAATTCTGCCGTAGGAAAGTCATTCACGGATAGTAAGTATAGCAGACAAGGGTAATCCAAGCGTGGGACAATGCGCATGGATACAGCACTCTGTGACGCCACAGGCTTTGTTGTCTCACTCCCTCTGTTTGTGTATTTAGGCGAACTCGATTGCCCCCCTGGAAACAGAGCGGCACTCAACACCGGATGGCCTTTAACGATCCAGTACGAATTTCCGATCAGGCTGACATGAGCGTGGACGAGGCTGCCCGAGCTTGGAGAGAGCACATAGAATATTAATAAAGCAGAGTACGTTTCGAAGCCCCGCCATTCCAGTGGCCACTGAGCTGGACTGCCAGAAGGATTCCTGAGCCAGTGCCAGGACTGCCAGATCGATTTTAAACCAATTCACTGGTACATTCTCCTCAATGTGGAATAGGACACTGAGAATTAGGCAGCCGCGCCCGTGGTCTGGCTTGTCACTCTTGAACCCGACAATCAAAAGGATGCATGTCTCTTCTATGGTAAACGTCCGCCGGTATATTTCTCATTAGCTCGTCATGGCATGACTCCAACTACTATGCCTGGTCAGCTGAAAGAAGGATAATGCTTTCGTTAAGTGCGCGCGGATATAAGTAACTTAACAATATTTAAATTAAATTAAAATTAAGAAATTAGTATATAATCTAAAGTATACTTCTATCTTATTTTGTCTTGTTTAAATAGGATTTGAGTGCCCCCGACGCTAATACGGCAGCTCGTTTGCACGGGCAGAGCGCCCTCTGGAAAACTGGCCGGCGAGCCTAAAATGGTAAGAACAGAGAGGGCAAAGTTAGTGCTAGGCAGACGAAGCTAGATACGGGAACAGCCGCTGCAAGACTCTACCTATATAATTCAAATTTTCCAGTTTCTCTGAGAATAGAAAAGAAACGGGCGACTGCGTACCACTTACATCTCAACGGACATGGCCGCGCCGCAAACGACGACACCACCCGCTTACAACAAGCTACCGTCAGGCGCGACGATGCGGAGGGCCACCGCAGCCGACATGCCTGCCATCGTCGACGTCTACATGGACGCCTTTGCCGACGAAATCTTTAGCCGGCAGGTGTTCCCCCGCGGCGTGCCCTCGTCAATGGACTACTGGACGCGGACCGTGCAGGAAGAAATGGACGAGCCAGACGCCGTCTGGTTCGTCGTGACCGAGCCGCCGGCCACAACCACCACCAACGCCACAGAAATCATCCAGGGCTTCCTCAAGTGGACGCGGCCTGGCGCGCCGTTCCAAGAGCCCGACGCGGACGGCTACCCGCCCGAGGGCCACCCGGCCGTGGCGGCCGAGTTTTTCGCGCGCGTCATGGGCGCGCACCGCGACCGCATGGAGCACACGCCGCACTGGTACCTCGACATGATGGGCGTCGCGCGCGCGGCCCAGTGTAAAGGGTACGCGAGCGCCCTGGTCGGCTGGGGCGTCGAGCAGTCGCGGCGGGACGGCTGCCCGCTGTACGTGGACGCGACGGGCGACGCGAGGGGGTTTTACGAGAGGATGGGGTTTGCGACGCTGGGGGACTTGCGGATTGCGACGCCGCAGGGCGATGCCGAGATTTATCTGATGCTGTGGACGCCGTGAAGGGGGGGTTGTAGTTTGAGAAATGGAAAATGTCTGTCGATGATGGGGAAGCGCAAGCGAGGCGTCTAGGGGGAAACGGACCGAGCCACAAAGCGATAAAGAGGACTACTCTGCATATGTTAAATGGGAATCAATTCAGTTTACACGTTATCGTCTTATACCAAGAATATCATCATCGAACAGGCTATCTACGGTCAAAATTGTACCGCCACTCCATTTCATCACTTGCTCTCCTCCTTTCCCCTAACAACGGCTTATTTTCCTAGAGTAAAAAAATTACAAATTATTCAGGCGAACGCTCCCCTGCGACTGCGAATCGCGCGCCGCGTCCGTAGCCGCCCACTTGCCGCGCTCCGAGTTTTGCTGGCGGACCACGCGCAGGCGCTGCTGCTTGCGGCGGAAGATGATCAGCACGGCCGCGGCAATCAGCCCGACGCCGGCGAGAGAGCCAATGACGATGCCGGCAATGGCGCCGCCCGAGAGGCCCGACTTCTTGCTGGCCGCCGGCGACGACGTGGCGCTCGCCGTCGAGGACGCGGCGCCGCTGCCGCTGCTCTTGGGCGGCGTGGGCTCCGTGGCGTTGAAGCACGGGATGGGCTCCTTGAACTCGGACAGCTCGACGTAGGTAATGTCGGAGCAGGCGTAAAACGTCTGGTTCTCGGGCTTATCAAAGTCGGCAATGTACTTGATCTGCAGCGTGGCGTTGGTGCCGGCCTTGACCGACGCCGGGGCGTTGGGGAGCGTCACGCAGGTGTGGCCGAGCTTAATGTCCTTAAAGGTCTCCATGTCGATGAGCTTGGTGAAATCCGTGTTGCTCTTTGGATCTATTTGCTCTTGTTAGTATTTCTTTCAAAGCAACCGTTACGGGGAGGTGGGCATACCATCGAGATACGAAATGGAGAGTTCCAGGTCGAACGATTCGTCTTGGGCGACGAGCGCAATCTTGGCGCTTTCTGCTCATGGTTAGATTGGAAACACGGCTGATAAAAATAACATGAATTTCTGAAATAAGAAAAAAACGTACGAAGGGGGAACGTGGTACGGTTCTGCACACCAGCGATGGAACCGCAGGGAGCAGTGTTGTCAGCGTCGGCGGACCAGACTCTGTCGGGCGGCCACATAAAGGCGGCCGGACCGATGCTGGTCGACGTCGTTGGGTTCGTAGCGGCGCCCGCGCCAGAGGCCATCATGGCACAGGCGGCCGCAAGAGTAGCAAGAAGAGCCATTGCTGCGAGAAAAAGAAGCGATTTCCGAGGCGTAGGGAATATGCACAAAGGTGTCCAGGAGCGACGTGCGGGGGGTTTTACCGGAGGATGGTCGGGATGAGACAAACGCACGCAGTCTCCAAGACTTGCATTCTAGATGGGGTGCTGCCGCATTAATACCTGAATATTTTCTTCGGCTTGCCACACCTCTGCACGAGCATTAGCTCCGACCGATATATATTCCCGCCGCCTCTTTTTTTTTTCGCGTAATATTTTTTTTCTCTTAACTGCCCACCAAGGAGGGCAAACGGCTAAACCCGAAGGCCTGTCACCTGCCCCCCGTCCGACGGGCGGCACTTTTCCTCCCGATGCGGACTCACTTCCCAAAAAAAAAGCCAAGACTCGTGCGAACAGGTTCTGCAGAAAAACTCCACCTGTAACCCTCCGGTGCAGAGCTAATGGAATAAGAAAGGACAAAAAGTGGCTGGAGGGTCCATGCGGGATGCCAATAACAAGAAAATGGCACGATTGGGGCCAAGAGGAAAGGGCCAAGAACGTAACGGTGAAAAAGTGCAACATCCCACCACTCAAACGCCCATTTCCGAACCCCTCCCACCCACCGCCCAGCTGAAAAAGCAAACGGGCTGGGCGGGGGGTTGTAGGTGGTGTGGAGAGGCTGGTGGTGTGTGTGTGGGAAGTTGAGAATATTCTGGTTATCAGATGATCTGATTAGATGCCACCCAATTGATTAGATGGTTCCACGACATGCCATTGGCCGTGGTGGGGTGCGCCACAGTACAGGGAACGTCCCAAAAGAACCAAATACCCCCGCGCAGGCAGAGTGGTATTTAGCACTCGCAGTATTATGGCTTGGCGTGAGGGAATTATTGTGCTTTTTCCTGTTTGCTGTGGTATTACTAGGATACCAGCGAAAATGGGCCGTCGCTCCATGTACCACCCGCCTCTTGCGGCTTCGTGCATTTACCCGCTCCTGCCAGAATCGAGCCATGCATCCGTCCTGCGTTGCATTTGCACCCACCAACTCTACAGCATACCAAAAATCCCAGCACTGAGGGACAACATGCTTCTCAAAATACATATGCAGGGCGCTCTCGAAAGAGGAAATCTTGTGCTCAGATGCCACCCCCCTCCCGAGACGAAAAGACATGGCGGGGGTTGCAGCTCGTCGGAAGAAAATCCAATAAAGCGCGCCACACCAGCAGCCCTCCACACCACTGCCGAAGCGGACAGACACACACCTTGCTTTCCCAACGCGAAGGATTCCCAACCCACACCGATATTGGCGACGGGGACAGGGATCTTGCATTACGAGCTCAGGAAGACCGTCTTCCGCCGAGCGCCGACATTGGCGGTTGCAGCCCGCAGCGCTGCAATCAATCCAAAAAGGTTATTTGTGGCTTGCCCATATCCAGCCCTTTTATTTTATATTGCGCTGCTGGTTTTCGGTGGTTCCGGCCCAGTCGAGACCGTTGTAGTTACGTCCGGCCTTGCCCCGACGGCAACCGAAAGGGCTCCCACACCCGATTATTGGTGTGGCAAGAAAAACAAAAGCCCGTGGCCGTTGTCGCTCTGAAACCTAGTCAGGGCAGAAATGAATGTGGCTTCATCATGGATCCCCCTGCCTCCATGTGGTTTCCGTCTCTTCGTCATACGCGAAACGCTCTATAAGTACGCTTCTCCTCTCTCTCTCCCACTGGTGTTGGTGGTGCGCATCCAACAGCATCCTCATTTTCCCCGACACACACTCGTTCCATAGTCCTTCGTTTCGACTCTCCGAACACTCGTCCAACATGCACTTCGTCGCTAGCCTCGTTGCCGTCGGCTCCATTGCCTCTCTGGCTTCTGCCAGCGGCTTCGAGTACCCCGCCTCCGTCCCCTTGTCTAAGCGCCAGACTTCGGGCCCTGCCTATGACTGCCACGCCAACTGCGGTATGTACAGTCCTTCTTGACACTCTCCCTCCAATGCCGTTGTCTGACATCATGCAGGCTACGCCATCCAGGACGCGGCCAAGGACGGCTACTGCGAGGACTCCAAGTGGAAGGGTCTTCTCAGCGGCTGCCTAGACTGCGCCTTGACGTACGACATCTGGAAGTACTACGGCGACAAGGTCGGCGCCGCCGCCAAGAAGTGCGGCCTTGAGGCCACACCCAAGGCGGCTGCGGGCACCAGCGGCGCCGCTTCTTCTGAGGCTCCCAAGTCTACTACCGCGCAGTCGTCCGCCCCGGCGTCTTCTGCCCCGGCTTCCTCTGCCCCGGCTACCCAGTCCTCCGCTTCTGGCCCGCCTTCGCAGTCTACTGCTCCTCAGTCTACCTCCCGCGCCTCCGGCTCCTCCCAGGTGCAGTCTACCTCTGCTACCGGGTCGCGCTCCTCTGGCGCTGCCACCACTGCCAGGCCCTCCACCACCGCTTCCCAAACTGTAAGTTCTCGAAAATCTTGTTTGCTAGTCACAGTGACCTAACAGGAACCCTAGACTGGTAACAACACCACCTCCACCCAGGTCCAGGTTGGTGCTGCCAACATCCAGAAGCCTGCCATGCTTGCTGCTGGTGCCGTCGCCGTTTTCGCTGTCAACATGATCTAAACTGTATAACTTTCGCAAAATTCGGTCTGACAACCTGTTGATGGGCTGAATGTGTAAATTCAAATAGTGCTCCTAAACACCTAATACAAGTTCCGTGTCGTCCCAAAAAGCTGCGCCCCTGTATCTGTCATTGTTATCCCCGTAATGCAAATTATTTCAGATTCATTCCGCCAAATGCTCTGTCTAGCGCAGCTCCCTCGTCTGTGGCCGGATTCGCGCCGGCCCGTCCAGCAGTTGGGTCGCCTACCATGAGTTCGTTCTCGGCCTTGACCGCCGCAGCCGCCGCAGCCGCGCCCTTTTCAGGCTGTAGCAGTCGTGCGTCACTATCAAGCCAGCCTGGCGCAAGCCTCCTCTTTTCTGCCAGGTCTCGCTCCCTTATGCGCTCCTCGAACGCACGCAGCTCGCGGTCGGCGTCGTCCTGCAGCTTGGCCACATGGGCGCGTAACGCCTGGCACGAGGCAACGATATCGTCGGGGTGTGCGGCGTTTCCGGACTGCGAGACAATGAAGCGCGGTTTGGGTTGGTCGGCGGCAGCGGCATCGCCTGATGAGGAGGCTGTCGGGATGCCGAGCGCCGATGGCGGGATGTTGGACGGCATGGTCTTGTAGGTGTAGGAGAGGGTCGTGGCGGTCGGTAGCGAGACAAAGGGGGATACTGTGAGCGGGACCTGCTCCAGAAGAGGGTGAGGGCCTGGGAAATAGCTGTTAGCTGGTCATGTTTACTCCGATATGCAGGGGGCCGAAGCAAAGTTTGCTCACGATGGCTGTACATGGTCAGCTTGCGACTCGGTCGCGTGCCTTGGCAATGCGGCAAATCGGGCAGAAAAGCCTTTCTATAGGCACTGCCGGTCAGTTGGTAATCACCTGAGTGAAATTTTGAATGTGATGAGGCTGTTGCAGAGTGTCAGGGAGTCAATTGATGAAGTTGCAAGAGGAGCTGTCGCAGCTCCGAGGCCACGCAGGCAGATGTCATTGCCCCACCTAAACCGCCATCGATTTTTGTTTGTCCCCGCGATCTGGGAAGCTGAGCTCAAGCTACCTCCTTCAACAAACCCCTAATTTTGAAATTAAATCCAGCTGTCACAGCAGAAAGGCAATCACAGGTGTCGATATGATTGCGACCACGATCCGCACCCCGCCATCCGCGGCCGACTTTGTCCCGCTTGCCGAGTACCAGTCGCAGACGCCCGAGTCCTTTGTCGACGGCAAGCCCGTGCTGCATTTGCACGTCACCGGCGCTGCGGCGTTTGCGCCCAAGGAGCAGGTTACAGCCGGTGGCCTGGCCATCTTTCCCGCCGACTCTCCCGCCGCGCCGGCCGCCAGTGGCGAGAATGGCGCTGACGTCGAGGCCGAGGAGCTCATCGAGCAGCAAGTCGACGTCTACGTCACATCCGAGTACGTCGCCGATTGGCTCCTAAGCCATCTATTGCGTTGAAATCTTGCTAACTTGCTTTCGCGCAGAAACTTTACCATCTTTAACCCCACGGCCGAAGCCGGCGTCTCGATACCGTACCCCTCCATCTCGATCCACGCCATCAAGCAGCTGCCGTCCTCGGCGCACGCCGTCTGGATGCAGCTCGAATTCTCCGACGGCGGCTCCGACGACGACGACTTCAGCCTCGTCGAGCTAACCATTGTCCCTCCCGGCTCCGACGACGAGGCCGCCTCGAAGCTCTACGAGGCCATCGCCGCCTGCTCGAACCTCCACCCCGACCCAGCACACGAGGGCGACGAGGACGACGCGGACGCGGACAACTACGACCGCATCGTGTTTGAGGGCAGCGCCGAGCACGAGGCCCTCGAGGGCTTCAGCGGCGTGCTGCGCGGCACCGCGGACGGGGGTCTGCCGCCGCCCATGCCTGGCAGCGGTGGCTGGATCACGGCGGACAATGTCGCCGAGTACTTTGACGAGGAAGGCAACTGGATCGGCCCCGGCGCCGAGGTTGGAGGCGAGGGGGATGAAGAAGAGCTAGGCGAAGGTGCTGGCCGGACGAGAGCGCGCGACGAGGTCGAGGCGCAAGACGTTATTAATGGCCACGGCGCAGAGGATGACGCCGAGAGCAAGCGTCAACGCGTAGAGTAAGCGGGGGGTCTCCATCTCAAGATAAAAAAAAGGCAGGACGGTTAAAAGGACGGCGTTTATTCGGTTTAGCTTATAAAAATACAAAACAGGACCAGGAATACCAGGATGTCACAGAGGGAAATGTCGGTTTTGTTTAATTTACTAGATAGTTGATTATGAGACAGGTGTCGAAGCCGCCTCTTGATATTTAATTATGCCCTCGAATACTATCCATCTAAAGGGGCCAGAAAAAAGTAGCTATGGTCGCCAAATGCTGCAGAAAGGTAGACGAGGGTGGTCTGCTCTCCCCGTAAAGAAGAAGATAAGAATGAACAGAGAAGAATGACAAAAGAAGATGAAGTAGTGAAAGTTGGCAGATGATAAGAAAGGAGAAAAAAGTGTTTCTCTGACGTTGACGTCATTTGTATAAGGTTTTACTGTCCTTCAAACATGTGCTGAGTACGAGAACGAACCAGCTGCCTGTCTTTTTTTTTTTTACATGCGCAGCAGCTTCTTGTGCACCTCGCGCTCCGGCGACGGCAGCAGGAACCCGTCCTTGTCGTACAGCCCCAAGCTGTCGACGCTGCCGCGCCTGCCCTCCTGCGCGCGGCGCTCCGCCGCGGCCGCCAGCTCCGCGACGACGGGGTTCTTGAGCCTGCGCACCGCGAGCGGCGACGGCGACGAGGCACGCGCCGCGGCGTCTCGGGCCAGGGTCGTGGCGCGGCTTTCCTGCAGACGGGCGGCGGCAGCGGCCTGGCCTTGGTGCTGCAGCGACTGCGCGCGCGTGATGCCGAGCCCTGCATTCTCCTTGTCATTCTCCGGCTGCTTTTCTGCTTCCATCTGTTGCTGCTGCGGTTGGTAGGGCTGGTAGGGTTGGTAGCGCTCCGTTCTCGAGCCCACGTTTCCCAGGCTGCGGCGCGGGCTCTTGGCGGGCGGCTCCGGGGCCGCCAGCGCCGCTGCGGTGGTCGAGTACGGGCGGCGCATGTACCCACCGCCGGCGCCGGCGCTCTTATTCGGGGGCCGCGGGCCGCTCGGACGGCCAATGGCCATTCTCTTGCCCGGCCCGCCGGCCTTGCCAACACGGGTACTGCCGCCGCCGCCGCCGACGCTGAGGTACTGGCGGGAGCCCATGCGCGAGTGCTGGTAGCGCGGGCCGCCCTGCGACGACGGCGGGGGCGCGCGGCCGTCGGCGAGGCTCAGCAGCGGCTCAACGGCCGCGTTGCTGCTGATGACGCTGACGATGGAGTTCATGCGGCGTAGCTGCGCGACCGAGTTGCCCACGGTGGCGACGCCGTTGCCGCTGTTGTTATTCTTATAACCGCTATGATTGCTGTAGCAAGACGACGTGACCGACTGCTGGCGCACGACGGGCGAGAAGCCGGCCACCCGGCGGTGCTGCTGCCTCTGCAGAGACTGCGTGCGCGAGACGCCGCCCGTGGGCGGCGGCGGCGACAGCGGCGTCGGGACGACGGACCCGTCGGGCGCGACGACGACCGGCAGGCCCGGCGGCACGGGCAGCGCACGCCCCTTTGTCGGCGACTGCGCCGCCATCATCATGTCCACGATATCCTGCTCGCTAAACGGCGACGACGAGGCGTCCGAGCCCCGGCGGCGAGGAACCTTTGGCGTCATCATCCCATCATCATCATCCTCCTCCTCGTCGTCGTCGTCTGAGCTGGAGACGCTCAGCGTCGCGCTGTTGACGGACATGTCGGTGAAGCTCGACTCTGAAAACTGCGGCGACGTCAGGGCCCCCGCGTACAGCGACGACGCCGACTTGGGGCAGACGTCGTCGTCGTCGTCGTCGTCGTCGGTGCCCTGCTGGGACAACGGCGCCGGCGCCGGCGGCTGCAGCACGTCGGCGAAGCGCTGCACGTCGAGCGACCGGTGCGTCGACCGCGCCGACGGATTGCGCTGCACCGACGGCGACGGCATGGCGTCGGCGGCGAGCGTCTCGGAGCTCCCCGTCGTGATGCGCCGGAGGGGCGCCAGCACCGACAGCAGAGAGTCGCTGTGTACCGGCCGGCGCTCGACAAAAGGGTCGTCGTTGGGTCCTTCGACGACAGCCTGCGTCGACACATCACCCACGGTATCATCGTCGCCGACGCTGTACAGCGTCGAGAGGCTCGACGACACATCGCTGTCGTGAGAGCGACGCCGCTCGCGCTGCGGGCTCCGCTGCGGGCTTCGCTTTGGACTGACATGCTGCTGCTGCTGCTGCTGCTGCAGAAGAATTGCAGCCCGCTCCATGTCCTCCTGCTGCTGCTTCAGAACCGGCGACGTCAGCAGCAGAATCGCATCATCACCCGCCAGCCACTCGTGGCCCCTCAGACGGCTCGGGCTGCCCATCCCCCCCGGCAGCTGCAGCTCCTCCGTCGCATGCTCAATCAGACTGTTGGCCGCACTGCCAATCGACGCGGCCGACCCTTCCCGCACGCCCATGCCGCTGCCACTGGCGCTGTGAGATACGCGCCCGCCGGTGCTGTGGTGGCGCGGCGTTGCCGCCGCCTTCTTGGTCGGCGAGACCGGCACCGGCGTGCGCTTCTCCGGGGAGCGGCTGCGGTCGCCGTCGCGCAGACGCTGCTCCGTGGAGCGCAGGATATCACGCAGCTCCGAGTCGGTGCGGGTTGGGTGCTTGGCGAGCACGGCGGCGGCCGGGCGGACCCAGCCCCGTGCGGCGGCTGCGTTGCTGGCATCGCCGGCGTATACAGCGCCCGGCCTGGCTGGCATGGACATTTCCTCTTCCTTTTCCACTGGCTTTTGTTTTTGGATGTGCTGAGCTCGTTGCTGTTGCTCGTTGTCGCTGTTGGTCGGCTTGTGATGTAGAGGCGTTGCCGGCGGCTGCGTCTTCTTCTGTGGCTGCTGTTGTTGTTGCCGTTGTTGTCCCGGCGCCATAATCACAATCCCCTGCCTCATCGCCCTATGTCCTACCGGCGGCAGCACCGGCGGGTTCTGTCCCACCCGCGGCACCGTCCGTCCCGCCCAGCCGCTGCCGCTCCCCGGCCGCAGCCTCATCGTCACCATCGTCTGGTCGCCGACCGTCACGGCCTCCTCGTCCAGCCAGCCCGTCTCGCGGCGATACGACACCCTCCGCGGGTTCCACAGCCGAAACGTACTGTACGACGGCAGCGGCGGCAGCATCGGCGCCGAATGGATATGCTTCAGCGTAAACCGACTTGACAGCCGGTGCCCCAGCGTCATACTGCTATCGTCGTCCCCATCGTGCAGCCCACGGGGCGTCACCGTCAGGCGGCCGCGCTTCGTCAGACGCGTCGTCGAGACCTTGCCCGAGAGCATCGCCGTCAACCCCGACAGCTCGTAGGGCAGGGACGCCGTCGTGTGGGTTATGGTCAGCGGCGTGTGGCGCTTCTGCGTACGCCAGACCAGCGCGAAGCCCACGCAGATGAACAGCGAGACGCCGCCGCAGATCACAATGGCAATGAGCCAGCCGAGGCCGAGCGCCGCGGCGCCACGCCGTTGTAGCATGTTGAGGCTGTCATCACCACCAACAGGTGCACTTTCCAGCATCGTCATGGCTTCGTCCATCCGAGTCGTGCAAAGGGAATTGTCGATATCGGCATCAGCTTCACCCTTCTTTTCCGTTTACCAACTTATAAAACAACAAGAACAAAAAAGAATGACGATGTTGGCCTCGGGGCCTTCGTGATGAAGCTTCGTATGGCTTGTGCAGCTCAGGTTAGAAGAGTGAAAAAGAAGAAGAGGCGGGTGTGAGCGAATATACCGCCAAACTGTTAATCGAACTAACCACATTTTGGTGAAACCGCTCATAAACAACAGTGCTGTTGTTGGTATAGATGGAGTGTAATATCATGAGGAATGTGTTGCCTGGTGTGACACATTCCAGCCAAGCCTCACTCACCACCAGCCCGTTGGAGGTGTACCGCTGGCGGGAAAAAAGGTCCCTGAAACCTAGCAAGTAAAGTACATTTAGGTTTAATTGTCGGTTTGTTGCAATTGGTTTATTTCAAGCTCGTACCCACCGGTAGTAGAAAATCTCGGTCTTGGTGTGATGGTTGCAATCCAACATGTGGGTGGGTTCGCGCGGCCCAGCGGTCCGGTCCGGCCTACAACAAGTCACAGACACACACATGGCATTGTCGGTGTCAAACACGCATTGGCTGCTCGGGTCTTGTTAAATCCTATGATATCAAAAAGAATTGCATAGCATGTCTGCCTCTATGAAAAGAAAAAAAAAGAAGAACCTTCAAGACAGAACGTTGTTTAAATCATACCAACTCGAAAGCCGTTCCAGTTTCCGGAACCTGTCCAGATTGTCAAAAATCCCCCACAAAATCAAATTGCAGCCTTTAGTATTTGTAATTTCATATCACTCCGACTTTGTACTTAACTCCTGCGGGCGTGGCCGTGGAGGTGAGAACGACGGCGCTTGGCGTCGACGGTCTTGGTGGCAGTAGCCTCAGCAGTCTCTGTGACTGTGATAAGCTGCTCCTCCCACAGAATCTTGCTGACAGTGTTGCCGTTGGTGATCCACTGGGTGCTGTAGTAGCTGGGCTCGGCGGTGGTGGTGGGAGCCTCAGTGACGGCGGCGGCAACAGCAACGGGAGCAGAAGGGGTGGTGGGAGTGGGCGCAGAGGGAGACTCAGAGTCAGAGTCAACCTGCTTGAAGACCTGGCCAGGAAGGGGTGAGGCAGAGTTGGAGGCTGTGACTCCAGGCGTGTAACTAAGAGTAGGCTTGGAGGTGCCGCTATCTGTGGTAGAAGGAGCGGCGCCGCCAGTCTCAGGCTTGGTGGGATCGCCGTTGTCGCCAAAGATGGAGAGATCACCGGGAAGCTTGGCCATGGGGCCGAGGATGTTCTTGATCTCGGTAGCCAGCTTCTGGGGAAGAGACTTCTGGAGCTTGCAAGAGGTGGCGGTACCCTGGTCAACAACGTTGAAGAGGGGGCAGTCCTCAATGCGGCCAGAGGGGTTGGTGCAAGTCTCGACGGCCTGCTGGAGGAACTTACGTTCCCAACCCATCATGAAATCAGCGTGGTAAGCGTAACCTATGGACGTTAGCAGGGCTTCGACTTGGAGAGACTAAGTTGAAAACATACCCTCGGTGTCACCGTTGGAGAGGACGAAGCGACCGTTGCGGTTCTTGTAGGCGCCGACACCCCAGATGGTCTCAAACATGAGGGAGGGAACGCGAGTCTGGTAACCCTCAGGGCAGGTACCGGTCATGACGAGATCAGGGTAGGCCATGTGAGACTTGTGATCGCTGGCGTCGGTATCCTTGCCGTTCCAGCACGAGGGGAACATGATTTCCAGACGGATACCGTCCTTGCAGTTGGCGTCGAGGTAGGCCTTGTCAGGCATGTAGTGGCGGTAGAGGGTGCCTTCGGGCTGCTTGTCGTAGTTGAGGCAGTTGAAGCCAAGGGCGCGCTGCTCAAGGATGCTCTGCTTCGTCTGGCCCATGGATTGCCAGAGAGACTTGTCGGGGTCAGGCGACTCGGGGTTACCAGCGGTGTAGGCTCGGCGGGTGTTGGAGCCAGCAATCATGCGGAAGTCATCGGGGAAAGCCGTGATGTTGTCTCCATAGAGAAGGTAGTAGGCCAGCATACCACCAACTTGGTCGACGAGCTCAAACTTGCCAGTGTCTTTATCCTCAAAGTACAGAGAGGGAGACCAGTAGGCGGACTTGTCTTGGGTGACACGGCAAGAAGTGCAGTCACCGGCCTTGAGGGCAGCGCCGTCGGCAGACGCGGAGAGGCCTACTCTGTGTTAGCTTGGCGATATTGCGAGCGGCCATGCGATGAACATGGCCGAGTCGAGGGACGTGGACGTACCAGAAGAGCCATGGAGGGAGTGTGCGTGAGCAGAGACGTCGTTGAAGTTGACAATGGGATCAATACGGGCGACATCGAGGCGGCCGGGGCACTCCATGCGCCAGAAGGCGTTGGCACTACCGGCCAAGCCGAGCAGTACGGCGGGAGTAATCTTGAACATTTTGAGAATATCCAAGTGCAAAAGCTGCTTTCAAACGCAGCTAGTTTTTGTTGGTGAAGGAGTGGACGACGCGATGAAGCAGTCTAAGTCGGTGTTAGTGAGATTGGGATGGAGAAGAAAAAACGGCGACTAGTTGATGAGATGCATTTGGGCAATTGCGAGAAACAATGACAAAACAAAGGTGATGATGAAGTGAAAAGCAGCGGTCGAGGTGTTTGTAGGGGAGCAGCGACCGGCAGGTGGCAAGCGAAATGCTTCGTCAGGGCTGGCAGGCGGCGGGCGGCTGGCGGCAGCTGCGAGGCACGAGGCGTAGAGTGGCTGGTGAGTTGGGCGGGCCCTGCATGGCTTGTGTGAACTGGCGCCGTGCGGGCAGCCGCCAGCAAACGGCGCATATTGTTTCCCTTTGATGCCGTTGCCAAGCCAGCGACAATCGCGTTGGCCAAATCCCGCCGATGCACCTTGATTAAAAAATCTCTGCCTGCACCGCCGCTGAATCGCCCATGCATCACCAATCGCCAAATCTCAGCTCGCCGCCGTGCCGTGTCGCGCAAACGCAAGGGTGGGGCGGCTGTGGTGGGAGGGAGGGAGAAGCTCATGTAAACGGGCACAAAGCACAAACAACTTACCAGGCTCGCGATCGTCCAAGTAGATCAAAGGCGTTCGAAGAAGCGATCTCAAGGTGTAAGAATAAAAACTGTCAATGGAAGAATCCAAGTTCTTGCAAAAAGGAAGACCGAGTCGACGTAATTATGCAGTCACGTATTCCAACCTCGTGCGCGGACTGAAACTTGGCGAATTCCAGTGAGAGGCCGACCTGCTGGATGAGCGAGAGGGACCCCGGTTTTATTTCTGGCGACACAAAGAGGTGCGTAAGAGAATGAGACTGGTCAGCTGGGGCGGTTCGGAGAATCCGGGCCAAGAAAAGAATTCGGATTGGTGGTTGGATCGGAAATCGGATCGTTTTGGTGGTGTATCAACGCGAGCTGAGCGGCGACGACGGGATGTAGCGTTCAAAAAAGGCAGGCGATCTTTTTACTTGTTCGACTTGAAGATGATACGAAAAAAAGATCCAAAGAAGCTTTAGACACAGACAGGTTTTGCTTGATTGCACAGCAGTCTGAGCGGGCCGAAAGAATCAGAGAAGAGGAATCGTGATACAGGATCAAGGTCGCTCAAAGAAGCCGATGGCGCTGTCGAAAAGTGGTGTTCAAGGAATGTATGCGGTCAGATTGTTGGGTTGTTAAAAAAGCGATCAAAAGTGAAGAAGAATAAGGAGCGTGGGTTGAAGATGTTGTTAAAAAGGAAGGGAAGGGGAAGAAGAAAAGAGCGAGATGCGTTTGTCGAAGAGGACTCTTGCGGTGGGAAGAGGAGGGAAGGGAGGGGATCGGGAGGGAGGGCAGCCAAACGAGTTGTATAACTGGACAAACGGCGGCGCGTGGAACCGCCTGTGGTTGGGCGCTTCCCCCCCTCTGCCCGCTGGACAAGGCCACAAGTACCTGCAAGTACCGACGGGCCAGGTACCACGGCCGCCAGGCACAGGCAACAATGGCAGCCAGACGCGCTAACAGAGGACATGGGCTGGGATGGATGAGATGAGGGAGCGGAGATCAGGGTGGAGAGAAGGCACATTCCACTTACAGCAGAACTGATGGCCATGGAGTACCAGTTGTACCTGAGCTCTGCCATTTCAATGAGGGGTGGCCAACAGCACAGTTCCGTACAGGAACATGACTACGCGCCAGCGATTTTGCCCTCTTTGACTCTACACCTACCTGTATGCTGAAAATCAAGAAAAATCCGGCCGCTGTTTCTTCCCCCTCTGCCCTCCTGCCCAAGCCCCTATCCCGACAGCAATCCTCGTTCTATTACATGGTGCCCTGCAATACCGTTGATCATTCTTTCAACACGAGCCACTTATTCGCTGGAGGCGGACTGCCAAGTATGACGAAGGGCTCATACTATTATTACCCAGGGTTCCAAGGGGCACCAGCCAGGCACTTTTTTTTTTTTTGCCCTCTTCCAGCGGCGGTCCTTGTCCCCCCCATCTCACAGCAAACCGGGTTGGTGGGCGCACAAGCCTTTGTCCACTGCACACGCCCCGGCCTCGACTCCATGCGCACTCAGACAGGTATCGTAGACATTGATCCGCTGATGGGAAAAAAAAAACCCAGGGCCAACGCGGGAGCACAAGCACACAGCTCAAGACCCGGCATCGTTGTTCCATCAGGGGGCGGGCGCGAGCTTGCCATTGTCCTGTCCTGGATTGATTGATTGGCTATTTTCCCGGGTCTTTGTATCGGCGGGGCCCAGGGGTTGAAAGCTGGTGCAAGCCACTGGGCGTCTAGCCACTGGGCCCCCTGGAGGAACCGAGCTTTTTGTTGCAGCGGTCAACTGGCTGGGCGCTGCAAGCGAATTGAGGCTGCTTCTGGAATCTTGCCCCGGGCTATTGGGCCCTTGGGTCTTGCACAACGCCGTATTTCTTTGTCTGCCCATCGAAAAATAGATTCCGGTGAATCATGTGTTCTGTATTAGCACACTCACACACCGGCGTACTATTGCCGGCCTGCATGCCTGCAAGCCACTTGTCGCATCATGAGCTGGTCCCGTTGACGATCAAAGACTGTGCAAACTTTTTTCATAAAGGATAAAGTTAGTCACACAGTACTGAGCGAAGCAGGGCCCTCAGGAATTTTATATACAGCGGCAGAAGGAAAAAGGGACCATCGAAGAAGCAAACGGTGATGGGTCAAGGACGGTGCGTGTACTACGAGGGCGTCGGTTGCACACTGATGAAAAAATCGTGCCCAAGAGATGGGACTGGTAATAAATACCGCAACACGTTATCTATTCCATTTCATATTGATTGGGCTCTTGTGCATTTCTGCGTAACACGGCATCTCCTCTGCTGCTGCTCTTGCTCATACGAGCACCGACGGACAAGATGTCCAAAACGGCACAGCTGCCCATCATCGTCTTGCAATGCCGAAAAGACCCTGTCCTTCTTTTTTACTGACAGAAGATGTCTGCTACCAAAATTGACGGAAATTGGGCCGCTCTACGATGCTTGGCTACATCACAGGGCAGTTGGGGGAGCGGTGCAAGTGGCTCTGGATGTACCTCCAAGTACCTTTTTGCGCATCACGACTGGGGCGTACCTTGCAGGGACATGAAACGATGGCAAGACAAGGACCCATCGGCCCTGGGCCAATCAGGAGCCGACATCTGCCTAACCGGGTCGCCTGCCCACCCCTGGCATTAACCCAGAGGGTCCCAGAGGGGCTGATCTTGGATTCCACTCAGAAGAAAAAAAAGAGCCGCCACCCTCTTTCCATTTTTTTGAACCCTCGTCCCCTGAGGCGCCTACGTCATACTATGCCATTCCAACCAAAGGCCCCAACTTGCCAACCTCCGTGCTGTCCCCAGCTTTCCCAGTGCTGACCGCACTATTGCCGGTTTGTACCGACTACGGAGCATCATCATCTAGTTTTCCTTGCCGTTCGTCCCGTTGTATTCGAGACGGGGCCGTGTTTTTGCCACGCCCGATCTGAGAGCCTTGTTCCTGGATTCTGAATTGCTGGACCAACAAGATCAAGCAACAACACGACACGACAGAAAGCGAAAACTTTTTCTTCACCTGTTCCGATGGCTTTCTTCTCCCCCGCACAATGTCCGCTGCACCCTGGCCCTGGCACCCGGCTTCACCCCTTTCCTCGTACTGATACCTGATCAGCTACCAAATTGCCCTTCTCCATCTCAACGCATGCTACCCCGTAAATACGATCGAAACCCACGAAGAACAGCCAAATCTGTTCTACGAGTCGTTTGCTCCTCCTCCTCCTCCTCCTCCTCCTCCTCCTCCCTTCTCCATTCTTGTCGTATTTCTCCTTCGCTTGGCCTGTTTCTTCGTCCCGACGCGCGTCTATTGCTTCTTGTACGAACCATCATTTCCTCCTCACCCACTGTCTTGTCCCGCTTCTAGCTTCCCAAGGCACCGCTCAAATAACAATCGCCAGCCCAAACGACTCCACGCCGCCGTCCTCGCTAGCAGGCCTTGGCCATACCTCGGACCGGCAATTCGGCGGCGTAGAACACAGCGCATAGCCATCGCGTGACTGCATTTTTCCAACCATCATCGCCGGGAATAATGAATATAGTGGCAACGGATGCCTGTTTCCCGGAACAAAAGAAAAACGAGAGCTTTGAACGGCATAATGTCATTGTCTCCTCTTTTATTCCATCGCGTCCCGACGGTCCCATGTCTTGCATGGCCGCTTGTTGACACTTGGCCACCTTGTTGACAGCATCCACTGGCCAAAGCCCAGCTCGCATCATCAACAGTGTAGATCCCACTCCATCCTCGTTGTTTCTGCAGTTCTTCCCAAATCGAGGCTCGAGCCATGCCATGGACATTATGGTACCCACCATGCTGTCGTCCCAAATTTGCCCATTGTCATGATAGCCCATCACCCGCCCACCTTTCTTGGCTATGCCTTGGAACGGACCCTGTAAATAATCTCGTCTCGATGGCAGGGTTCCCGCCCGTGTCAACAGATGCAATTTTGGACGGCGGGGGCTCTCTTCTCTTGGCGAAGCAAGGGGTACGTACTCAGCATGTCCATTGTCCAATGTCCAATAAATGGAAGCATTACTGCCAGATGTCACCAGAAGACAACAAAGCAACAGGTGATGTAGTGACAGCCAGTGTAGACCCACTGCGAGAGAGCCTCACTACCAGAACAATGCCACGGCGAACAGAGACAAGTAATGATGCCACATCCAACTCGTAATTCTTGAGTGGTAGAATACAGGGGAAATGGAAAATAATTTCACCATTTATTCCACTTATCGCATTATTTATCATATATTTTACCTGTACTGGCACGTAGCTGCCTTTTTTTCTCATCTATAGGGTAGCTCTGTCGGAACTTGGTACGATGGAGACTCCTGCCAAACGCGTTGATCTAGGAGCGAGATCGTATCCAAAATCTAGAATACCGTATAATGAAATTCCGGTGCTCTGTCGTCCACTTACTGCCTAAAATAGCATCTTTCACTGAGATTTCTAGCCCTCCGATGCACTCCCTCTTTCTAGCTTGGACCCTGAACCTGCGACTTCTTGCACTTTACATTCCACACAGCAGAACTGGATCCAACCTCGCGACCGAAACGCGTCTACCAATTTCTGTAATCAAATAAATTATATTCCATACTAAAACCAGTCTAGGAAGGTTCAGTCATGCCCACATCACTTCTCACGACCAACAAGAGATGTTGTTCCATCCCTGACATCAACCACCCACCAGGGATCCGACCCATGGCGTGTGGCTGCCGTCATCGAAAACGCACCGAACAGCTCTGATGCCCGTCGGTATCAGAGCTAAATACAAGCCGGTCAACGACTTCCCTGAGCCATTGACGGCTATCTCACGGGCCATGTATCCCAGCTCAACGATGGCACCGCATGTGCCTACCGCCTTTATGCCTACCACGTACTGAACCTTGCCGATCCGATTGACAAAAAACGAGATTCGATCTACGCTACGAGTAGGAGCCATTTTTGGCCTGTGTGAAGCTCGACGCAGCCAGTAGAAAAATCCTTGTACGGGTCCGCTGCCCGCCATGCGTAGATGTCCACGAACGCCCTGCGCCAATGGCGCGGATCCGTGAGCAGCGGCGCGAGAGAACCAGGTGAATTAGAAAATCGGGGCTTCAGCAGCCTCTTCAAATGCAGGGCCAGAAGCCACACCCTCTGCCTGTTATGCATGGCCTGGGAGCGACGGGTCAGGCTCGTGCGACGATATATCCGTCGCTAGTCCAGTGCCCTGCCCCAGCGATGCGACTCAAACACCCAGGAGCGCTCGTTGCCCGGCCAAAATGTGCCAACCAATACCTTTGCTGATGAAACAAGGGCATACAGGACCGGGAAGCCAGCCGGATATTGAGAAAGTCGCGCGTCGGGAGCAGAGTGGCGACCATCATGAGCAGTTCTTGCGGCAGCAGAGCAAATGGATCGGAAGAGTTTGTCCCTCAACACAAGCACTTGTGGAATGACATCGCAAACCCAACGAACAGGCTTTCAATCTCGGGGATATTATATGATCAATGTTCGTGATCTGCGTCACGCAGAGTCTGTGATGCTCTGTATACTCGTCGTCGACCAGGACGCAGAGGCTGTCATCGGGATGTGCTCTATCGAGACCGCCATAGTGATGTCCCCAGTCTGGGGAAAACTGGTGTTCGGGACATGGAAAGGAATTGCAGAGATCAAAGAGGCACTCCAGCGACACCGGGTTCGGAGCGACAGCAACCAGCAGCAGCGACCAGCGGGCTTCGTGAAAGGCGAACCCCCAGCGCCCGTCCCTGGCCGACTGACGAAGAACACCGATATGATGGCCTTGGATCGAGTTGTAAGCGTCGTCATCACGACCTTCATCATCCCAAAGGGCATTGTAGTCTGACGGCGCGAGCCAAGGGCCAAAGGATCCGCCCTTGAAGTAGCCGACTCTTGTAATCGAAATAATACCATGGTCTGAATAGACTGTGATTCGACTTAGCACAGAACCGGCTATCCTAATTCCCAATTCTTCCAAGACACACGTATGCGGAACTGGTTCTTCGAAGTCGGCGCGTTTCTAACTTCGCCATCAAAGACCATCCGCCCACAAAGCAGGCAGGGAGCAGTTAAAGCACGGTGACTCATTTTTGGCAATTTCTAAAGATTTGGAGGATTCTCATTTTTAGGATCTCCTCGAAGGCGATATAAATACTTAGATTCTATGTATAACAAGATGCACTCGTGTGCCACGTGGCAACACTGCGGCACGGTGGTGTACGATATCGAGTCGCGCGCCTAAATGGATCTCCAAGCTGTACGTACCTGCCGTATCATGATTCATCAGACCACACCATTGTTTTTTACCCTTTTTTTTTTAATTTGGTATCCCTTGTGGCGAAACACACCAAAAAAATATAACATACACTAATCAAGGAATTTTTTACATCGAACCGCGGCCCCTCCAGACTGACTGTTCCCAACATACCGTGTTACACTGCAAAACTGGGATAGGGTATTAATATCTGCGGATTTCGAGTGACCAAAAATTTTGTGTTCCCCAAACAACACCCTGAAAGACAAAATGACGTTTCAAGCACCTTTGGATCTGGAGGCGGTTCTCAACCTGGCCGAGTCTGTACGAGAGGGGCGGCACCATTGTCGCGTCGTACGCGATCTCTATGGCAGCTCCAACAGAGCGGTGATTCTGGAATTTGACGACGGGGAGCGATGGGTATTCCGCACGCCGCATTGCGACAGAACTGGGCACGGCCTGCCTCCCGCATGGCGGATGAAGCTGATTGCCAGCGAAGTGGCGACGCTCAAGTTTCTCGAGAACAGCATCGTACAAGTGCCTACAGTCAAGGACCACAGGTATGTATCTAGCAGCAGATATCGGCATGGTATCGAAAAAAGCCCTAATCAAACAGTAGCAGTACCGAACGGAACTCTACAGGCGTCCCCTACATTCTCATGACCCACGCAGAAGGACAGTCTTTTGCAGAGTATCTGCGTCATTTGCAGCAGACTGGCGAGGGAGACTCTTCACAAGCAACGACAAAACTCATGAAGCAGCTCGGTAGAATATGTGCAAATTTGGCGCGGCGTAGATTTGACACCATTGGCTCCGTGCAGGAGCGTAATGGCGTCTTTGAGGTCGGCGAATCGCTCATGCCCACGTTTGTGTCCCAGGGTCGTCATGATATTCTCATGCATCGGGGCCCATTTCTAACAAAGAAAAACTACTATAATGCGTTGATGGAGGCCTTTTCCGGTCATGTCAAACATCTCTCTTTGGGCCATCACTTTTTTCGCGGCCCGTGCCCAGAGCTGGCAGACTACCCGGACCGGATGACCTACTATACCGCTCTGGATCGCTGGAAAGACTTCATGGCAGTTGATGACAAGATTGACAGCAGCGAAAACCGCATCCAGTACCACACGGCGGGGAAACTCATTCAGGGCATTGTTCCGTATTTCAGCCGCTCTGACGACGAATTTCCTGACGGCAAATTTCCTGACGGCGAATCTTCTGCCGCCGAATTTCATCTCGGCGAATCTCCTCACAGCAAATTTCCTCTAAGACACGCTGATCTGAGTAGCAATAACATTTTTGTCGACGAGAATGGCAAAATAACCTGCATCATCGGCTGGGAATCCGCCTCGACCGTGCCGCTGGAGCAGCTGCTCATGCCACCAGGGCTGCCGACTCAGCAACACCAGCCCTCGCGCGCAGACTGTAAGGCATTCGAAGTCGGCTTCTACGCTGCGGCCAGGCATGGAAAGAAGCTACCACGAATCCATAAGATACCGACCGACGTGCTGTGGCACTACATGCGATGGGTCAACCTCGACACGCCCAACGACTACCGCCACTTTGAGGGGCTCTTCGGGCGATGCCCCGAGTTTACTGGACCGGATCCTCTTGCCATCATTGATGCATCGAAGGACAGGAAAGACATCAGAGCAACAACGCTGAGTCTGCGGGCAGGGGAGCGCAAGCGGGACGAAATCAAGCGCGACGAAGACATGTATTTTAGGCTGACAGAGGACGGGGTGAAGAGGCGCCACATAGCGAAAACACTGACCGAAAAGGTTAGATTGAGGCCCCAGATTCTCGGGCCGGAATTCTGGATGCAGACTGTGGATGAAGCCTTTGAAGACTCGGAGGAGTATGGGAGCTGGTCGAGCTGTTCGTGCTGTTCGAGCTGGTCGCAGCTGTCAGAGTGAGACCGGCATCGGTACCTGCAGCGGTTTGTGAGGCAACATAACACAGACAGAAGAGTTTGGATGTAAATTTAAGCAGAAATCGAGATTGTTTAGATCATCGTGCAGCAAATTATATTTCATTCAAATTATGGCATCTTCATTGTACCTTTACGCGCGCGTCATGTGATTGCGCCACTGTGCAACTGCCCGAGCGTTACAGAGATGGGGCGCATCGTGTGGCGCAGGATACACTGTGGAACTAATGACAACCATCACAAGCTCAGGCGATTCTTGACGACGGCATATATCATGATCGCGTGCCATACCGCGCGAGCGCCCAACCCGATACCCCGATAGACAAAAACCCGCGCGCGATAATGGACGACCTCTCTGGTATCGATTGGTCCAGCCCCAGCGGCGGGCAGCCGCCCAAAGCCGCGCCCATGACCAGCAACATGGCCTACCCATCGCTACAACCGAGCCCCTCGCCTTTTGCGTCGGGACGCACCACGCCCGCCTCCACGCAGAACTCGGGCAGCAGCCCCTTTGCGAAACCGCCGCAGCCACAGCAGACGAAGACACAGTCCAAGGCCGCCCAGGACAGCTTTAGCAACCTGGCGCGCTTCGGCCCCGCCAAGACGTCGCAGAACCTGAGCCTCGCTGAGCGCCAGGCGCAGCTCGAGGCCGAGAAGCGCAAGAAGGAGGAGGAGAAGCGTAAACTGACCGAAGCACAGTTTGGAAACGGGCAGCAATGGGACATGCTCGGGTCGCGTGGCCAGGCCTCGAGTCCTGCACTTCAACTGCCGCGGGCCGCGGCGCCGAGCTCTAGCAACGACGACGACGACCTTTTTGCCGCCTTCAACAAGGATACCAAGGTGGATAATGCCAGCTACTTCCCACCCCCAGAGAAGAAGGCTTCAACCCCGGCCGCCGAAAAGAAACCCCTCGACCTCTCGAACCCAAATGCCTGGAGCGTCTCTGGGCCAGGCCCGTCTAGCTTTCCCGACGATGACGATCCGTTTGGCCTGAGCGAATTCAAGTCCAACGGTGCCGCGGCGGCAGTACCACAAAACCAGACGCAGACCAACGACGACGACGATTTTCTGGGCGACCTGGCCCGGCCGGTGGAGGAGGTACGTGCCAAACAACAGGTTGCCCCGCAGCGCGGCGAGCCTGGCAAGCCGATTGAGGATGCCGACTCGAGCTCTTCCGACGAAGAGGAGCTACCTCAAAGACCGCGAAACGATGCCCGCCGGGCCCATAATGGCGGTGATGCCGAGTTTGACAGCGCCCTGGCCCAGCTTGTCGACTATGGCTTCGCGCCCGAGGACGCGCGTCGTGCTTTGCTGGAGAGCGGTGCCGGCACCAATGTCCAGCAAGCAGCCAACTGGCTTCTCGACGAGGCGCACCGGAAATCCAAGGCGAAAGCGCAGGGAAGGCCGACATCGAACAACTCGAACCGATCCGAGCGCCGGGAGCAGCCACCCCCAGGACGAAGCGAGCCCGACTTTACCAAGTCGGCGGCCGCTGTCGGAAGCAGCCTGTTCAAGACGGCCAACTCACTGTGGAAAACGGGACAGAAGAAGATGCAGCAAGCTGTTGCGGACTTTCAGCAAGAGGGTGCTGCGGGTGGCGATCCCAGCCAGCCCAAGTGGATGCGTGATGCTCAGGCAAACCAGGCGCGCGGCTCTGCGAAACAGGAGACCAATGCCACCGACGAGGCTATGATGCTGGAGTCTGGTGGACGGCCAAGACAAACCAAAGAAAAGAGTCGGCAAGCGACGCCAGACCTCACACGAAGCTCCTCCCCCGCCACATCGTCTGCTGGCCAGAGTCGGAGCGGCTCTGTGCCCAGGTGGCAGCAACAGCAAGCTGCCCCTCCTCTGGTTCCAAATGCACGGTCACGACTGAACCGATTCGCGGACGACGATGACACCTTTTCTATTAGCTCGAGCAGACGACGTAAGCCGGCCTCACCTGCAGAACCAGCCAAGACGGAGCTTGAGCCGGATCTGTTGTTTGGCTCTGAAGCGCCGAAGCAACCGAGCCGTCCGACCCCTCCTCCTCAAGCGGCAGCAACTGCGAAGAGACCACAGGCCAACCCTACTCCGGTGCGAAAGCCGACACCAAAGCCTACCCGTCAAATACCCTCCATTACACCCTCCGCCATCCAAACTTCGACGAAACACCGTCTCGAGGGAACTGCGCATTTCAAGCGTGGAGACTTTGCACAGGCACACGCATCCTATTCATCCTCGCTGGCTTCCGTGCCGTCTACACACCCTCTCGCCATTGTTCTCCTCACGAATCGAGCACTGACGGCCTTGAAAACGGGCGAGCCGAAGCAGGCAGTGACAGATGCCGACAACGCCATCCATATCATTGGACCCGGAAACGGCCAGGGCGAGACGGTGGCGGTGACGGGGGATAATGGTCAGGAAGAAAACCGCGATATGCGCGACCTGTACGGCAAGGCGCTGAGCCGCAAGGCCGAAGCCCTCGAGCAAATGGAGAAGTGGGCAGAGGCCCTCACCGTGTGGAAGCTGGCGGTTGAAGCCGGTCTTGGCGGCGCTACGGCAGCCAAGGGCCGTCAGCGATGCCAGACGGCACTCGCACCCAAGCCCAAGCCCGCCGCTGCGGCGTCCAAGCCTCCGCCTCCTCGTCCGTCGGCGGCGGCCAGCTTGCAGCCCCAAAAGGACTCCGAGGCCGTCACGCGGCTGCGCGAGGCCAACGAGGCCGCGGCCAAGGAGGACGACGAAAAGTTTGCCCTCTCGGAACAGGTGGACGCCAAGATTGGCGCGTGGCGCGACGGCAAGCGCGATAACCTGCGCGGTCTCATTGCGAGCCTGGACCAGGTGTTGTGGGCGGACAGCGGGTGGAAAAAGGTGGGCATGCACGAGCTCGTCATGGCGAACAAGGTCAAGATTTCGTACATGAAGGCGATTGCCAAGACGCATCCGGACAAGGTGAGCAATCCTTATTCTTCCGTGTGACCTGTTGTCTGGGTTTTGTCTACTAATTCACGTGTGTGTGTGTGTGTAGATTGCACAAACTGCTTCGACAGAAGTGCGACTGATTGCGGGACTGGTGTTTAGCACGCTCAACGAGGCTTGGGACAAGTTCAAGGCGGAGAATGGACTATGAGATATGAAATCAACATTTACTGGAGCAGGTTTACATTAGACGGTGAAGAGCATGGGGAAGAGCATGGCGAGGAAAGTGGGTAATTAATTCGATTTTGGAATACAGAAGAATAAAGACAAGGTATAGATATAGTCCCTGGCCACGTCCTGGTGAGTGACATTTGTTTGGGCTGCACAATGTCTGTACAATGTCTGAGCATAGGCGCGACGAGAACACCGACACCCAGAGTCCCAAACAGCCAGTGATTGTGCGATGGAAAACGATGAAAATTCTATTTACGTAAAAGGGTATTTCGTAATGTTCGTAGAGGGGAGGGAAAGTTTAAAGAAGCAATACCTCTCTCTCTCTCTCTCTCTCTCTCACAACCCCAGGGTTCGGCGGACGCCGTCGCGGACGACCTTTTCGTACTCGGCCCTGCGCTCGCGCCACATCTTGGCGGCTTCGACGTTGGCGGGGCTCTCGTCGTTGGGCTCGGCGAGCATGCTCATGACGGAGATGAGAATCTTTTCGACCGACTGGATCGGAGACCAGCGCTCCGAGGCGTGCTCGTAGTGGTTGGGGTCGTCGCCGGGGGGGTGGAGGATGGAGATGCAGACGAGGCCGCTCGAGTAGACTGGGGGTTTTTTTTTCTGTCATTAGCCCGGGTTGGATCCTCGTGCACTGCCAATTCCAATGTATGGAGGGAGGGGGCGCTACATACCGTTGGGGTGCCAGATGTCGCAGAGAAACTTCATCGTCGGCGGCGCCAGCGGATAGTCCTTGGGAAACTTGAGCTCGGCGGGGAAGACGCCACCCTCAAAGGGCGTGCCCTCGGGGCCCTGGATCAGGCACTCCCAGCGCAGGATGTCGTCCTCGGACACGGGGCCGGCGGTGATGCCCTCGGGTGGGTTGTTGGTGAGGGCGCGGTACTCTTGGAGCAGGCGGCGCTGGGCGGTCGACTGCGCCATGGCGGCCGGGGGGCGTATAACTTCGTATAATGTATGCTATACGAAGTTATTACGAAACGTCCTANCGTAATAACTTCGTATAGCATACATTATACGAAGTTATACGAGAGGAGAGGTTTCGGTCGGTCGATTCGTCACAGAGGAAAGGGGTTTCGCGTGTAGCAACACTGTATTTCAAGCTGAAAAGAGAAAAAGACGAGAAGGACTTGATTTTGACTATAAATGTGTTCTTTCGGGAGAGAGTTGGGATATACTGGTGGCGGTTCGGCTCATAAAAGGTGGGGGATTTCCGGCCGATTGGCTTGCCTGTGGGGCGGCAAGTTGGGGCCGGTCACCGGAGCAAACATGCTCTTTCCAATTTCGTTTTATTCAATGTCAAACATCTCAGACCCTTGTCTCCAACTGCATCGACTCATATTGCCGCATTACACTCTTGGCGCGCGCTGCTGACCTTGGTGCAAAATTCATCGGCAACGGCGTCCGCTCCACGATGAAGCTCGCGTTCACACCTCTGGTATCAATTTCTTGACAGCCTGATTGTCCACTGCCCAGTCATACACTGCATCAAATTTCTGCAAGTGTGACGCACGGCTACCTCTCCCATGGCTCTTCCCTTGTCTTCATGTCATTTCCAAATGGTGTGGCTGACATCTGAAGGGCCCATGATGGACTGCCAAAGCGACTCTATGCAGTGGTTTGCCTAGCGCTCCATGATCCCCAAACTCTGTTTCGGGGTATCTTTGGTGGTATTATTCTGAGTTCAAGGCCTGCTGCATCTTGCTCTGTACCTACGAGAGATGCTACTGTTCTCGACGAAAACTAGTACTGCACAATGTTGGTAAGCACATTTTTAAACGCAAGATCATCAATTTACTATCAGCTAGAACTATGATAGAGTAGCTTTGAACGAAGCCTTGGGCTCGCCGCATTAGTCTGAAACGTGCTGCATAGTTTGTGATGACTTCAAGGGCCTCAAGTGCCTCAGGGTCGAAACCCATACCAAAGCCATTCGGGAGTCAACTACGCATTTGCAAACCCCTGCAGTAACCTAGGTAGTTAATCCCATTGGCATTACGCCCAAGGCAGTCAATTGGTACAAGAATTCCTTCGAGAGCACGTGTCATTGAGGAAGAAAGGAGACAAGCAGAACGGCCATTCAAGGCTTCATCACCACGCCCCTAAGCCTGCAAATGCCTCTTAAAGAACTGAGCCCTTTTTCGCTGCAGCCAATCCGACCCAGCTGTAAAATGACCTACTTTTGGCACCACCACCAGGTCGAAATCCTTATTTGCCTCGATCAAGGCACTCGCAAACCGCATAGTAGTCGCAGGATCGACAACATTATCCACCTCACCCGTCACTAGTAGGAGCGCGCCGCTCAGCTTTCCCGCGTTGACACAATTCGAATTCGTCTCGTAGCTAGCATCGATCGGCCAGCTTAGGAACATTTCCGCCCACTTATAGTCACTCATACGGTTGTCGTGAGAGCCGGACTCGGCTACCGCGGCCTTGTAGAAGTCGTTGTAGTGTAGCAAAGCCGCGGCGGCGTTTTGACCCCCAGCAGAGCCTCCAATTACGCCGACACGGGAGGTGTCCATCCATGGCCTCGTCCTAGCTGCCGCCTGCATCCACTTGATGCGGTCAGGGAAGCCGGCGTCGTTCAAGTTCTTATAGGACACATCCCGGAAAGCCTTAGAGCGTCCATTCGTTCCCATACCATCAATGGCAACGATAATGTAGCCGTCCTCGGCAAACTTTCGAAATCCAGAAAATTTTTGAAACCCCTTTGGTGTATAAAACTGAAATGGGTGCGCGTAGATGAGCTCGATAATAGGATATTTCTTCTTTTCATCTAGAGCAGGCGGGTGGAAAATCACGCCGTAAATATCGGTTTCGTTGTCACGGCCCTTGGCAATGAATCTCTCTGGCATTGCGTAACGGCCAGCCAAATCTAGGCTGAGGACTTCTTTGTGCAGAAAAACAGTTTGCTTGGAAGTGGACACATCCACAACGGCAACATGGGGTAGAAGATCAACACGAGACCAGAAGTCAATAATAAATCGGCGGTCAGGGCTGAATTTCCACAGATGTGTTCCGTCCTCTTTTGTCACTAATCGTAGACCAGACCCGTCAAAGTTAACGCAGGCTAGATGTGCATAGTATGGATCCTGGTCAGATATCATACCGCACGCTGTGAACCATATTCTCTGTTCCTTTGGATCAACATACTCGACCGATTTCACCACCCACTCTCCTTTGGTTACCTGGTTCTTGAGGCTTCCGTCGAGGTCAAATCGGTATATATGATTCCATCCATCACGCTCACTAGCCCAAAAGACCTCATTTTCCATAGGCATGAGCTTATACCAGAGTTTCTGGTTATAGTCGATAACAGTATCGCTACTATCTTCCACCAATACCTTGACAGTGCCATCAAGAGAGATTTCCAGCAATCGAACATGCTTGTGTCCACGCTCGTTGAAAATGAAGCGAAACTTTCTACCACAGCGTGACCATCCGATGCGTTTGATCTCATACGGATTCCTAAACAACGAGTCGTCGGTCGGGATCTCACGGCGTACGTGCAAGTCGAACAGGCGAGGTCGGTCCGTGTCAATATGATCCCCAGCTCTCCACCAGCCACGGCCATTTCTGGTGCTATGGCTCAAAGTTGTGGGACGGAACTGGCCATCTGGGACAGAGTTTCTGAGCTCTAAAGGATACTTGGAGCCTGATCTGGTCTGCATTGCTACAGCGTAGCGTCCATCTGGTGTCACAGAGGCGAGCTGGTAGCGGTCGTCTTCGAAGCCGTTGAAGGAAACCTGCGCCTCAGTTCCATCCTTGCGCGTCCACAGGTTATGCTGTCGAATAAACGTTTCATACTCTGGTTTCGTCACGTCTCTAGCCGAGTCGAGAGTATCAGAGTCAAGTTCGCAGGATGTACTAGCTTCCCAGCTAATTCCCAGGCCTTCGGGTCTGTCCTCAATGTTTACAATGCCACGTTTCTGCTTCAGCTCCAAGACGACATTACGCCCGGTAGAGCCTTCCCAGAAGCGAAATCGATGGCCAATAGGGGATATAAATAGGAAAGAATCTCCTGCAAGCACATGATCAATGCGCCGTTCTGCGTTGCCGTCGTAATCGATCCAATAGTATCCTAGTGTGGAGGCAGTCAAGTTGACAATGGTCACTTGAGATTGCCCAGGCGACGTTTTCAAGGAGGGTCTCGAGATGTCGTAGTCTTGTTCAAAGCATTCTGCATTAAACTCGCCATGCCAGTGTTCCAGAGTCTGGTCTTTAGAAAACTGCCATGTTTTCCCTGAATATTGAAAGCGCACCCACAAGCCGTCCGGGTCGACGTTTAGCGAGGTCAGGAGTAATTTTTCGGGATCTAGCGACTCGCCGCCATCGCCGTCATCGCTGCTGAGCTTGTGTGCAAGAGTCTCGTGGTCAAATGCCGGTTGGGCGATGCCTTCTGCACAGTTCACAGAGATGAATTGCCATTTGTCGGACGGCAGAGCTCGCCTATACCAGAAGACGTTGTTCCCAGGCAACCAATGAGGTGCCACCATGGCTCTCCCAACGCATGTTCTTTCGAACTCGATGCTCTCTTCGAGGCTCATTTTGAAATGCTCGTTTGAAGAATGTTGCAGCTAATCGCGGACAAGAAAGATCTTTCCCTTCGAGGGACAGGGACAGAAGACAGTTCATGCATACGGCATGAGAGGATTGACAAAGCCGCGTCGGTCTGGTGCACTGAGCCATACATGTGTCATAAGGTACCTAATAAGCATAAATTGGGTGGCCCGACGCATGCCAACGGAGAAGTGCATGGGCGGCGGTTGGTGGCTTTGGTGGCGCTGGTGGCCGTGCATGAAGGGCACAAACGCCACGAGCCTTGCAAAGGCCGTTTCCAGATAAAGAGCCCGAAAGCAATGCTGTGCAAGCACACTGGTTTGAAGAAAATTGTGTCGTTGGACGGCATCTTGCCTCGGAACGAATTACCCTGCGACCGCGAAGTTCCTGGTGACAATGCCGACTCACACAACTGAGCCGTCTCGACTGTTTTTACTTTTCAGAAAGACACATCGGGTAATGTCGAGTTTTGCAACCCCATGCTCTGGTCACTAATCAACTATAGGATTATAAACCCCACTTGGCACTTTTGTTGGCTTTGCTGGCACGCTGGCATTCAATAACCTTGAGGGTCGGCAGCACCTTTCAAAATTGAGCATTTGGAGTCTGTACCCGCCCTCCCAAAATAGCAGCAATGCCATAAATAGACCCTGTCACGTACCGGTGTGATCAAAATTACAGAGTGGAGATCCTGTCCATTGTTACTCTTGTCATTTACCTCAATGACTTCCTCAGTGATGCGGAAATCCGATACCTTCTGGCACTAGGGTATGTGATGGAGCAAGTTGTCGATTGCAGCAAGAGTTTTCTGGGGAAATTGTAACGCTAATCGATCAAGGGAAAATACATACCGCCCGTCCGAAGTGGCTGTGGTTGTGAACACAACAGTGAAGAGAGCGCCTTCCTCCCAGCGGGAGACTGTGCATGTGACTGTCTGGCATCGCGCATGAAGTCTCTGCTTGGAAACGCTCAGCACGAGCACGTGGAGAGTCTACAAATGGTCAAATATGCCACGGCAGGAGACAGATATCGGCTGCACACGGACTGGGGCATAGCGCCCAAGAACAGCATCGATCGTGAGACCAAGACGGGGAAATGGGGTATTTTGGAATAATATCCACGCAAACGGCTCAGGTGATGCACGCGTTGTGCACGCCGGCCTGCCAGTTGTGTCGGGCGTCAAGGTTGGGCTGAACCTGTGGAGCACATACTATTTTGACTCTCCCATGGTTGGTGGTTAGTATGGACGAGTCTTCGTACTGGTTGACTGGGAGTCATTCGGCTTGTGTAAGCCCTGAAATCGTAGACTAGTCCCTGATAGGGAGGACGGCACGGCCGTGCTTCTGCCCTGTTGTCATTCGCGATGCAATTGATTGTTCAATGAGCGGAATGAACCAACTTTGATCACGATGCGAGCTATTTAGCCGATCCAAGATTCGTCACTCCTCTTGCTATGGAGGCGAAAGAAAGCTGACATGTATCCGCATAGTCCATCCACCAGGCTACGGCTGAAACTTGGCCCTCATCTCATGCGCCACACTGGGCGTTTCGGTAGGCTCTTCAACACAACGTGCGATAGAAAAAGAGGATTGAAATTAATTCCGGCCGGAATCTGTCTAAAACGCTGATTCTTCACCCAAATCCCCCAACCAACCACCTGTAACTAGAAGAATGCCGACCGTGACCCGCCAGTCCCGCATCGTCGGCGCGCTGCTCGGCCTCCACGCCGGCGACTCGCTCGGCGCGACCGTCGAGTTCAAGAGCCACGACTTCATCAAGGCCACCTACCCGCCCGACAGCAGCAGCGGCAGCCGCCTGCGCGACATCACCGGCGGCGGCGTCTTCAAGTGGCCCGCGGGCCACGCCACCGACGACACGGACATGACGCGCGCCGTGCTGCTCGCCTACCTCGACTGCCTGACCACCGAGCACCACCGCAAGGACGACGTGGCGACGCGCGCCGGCCGGTACTTTCTCAAGTGGCGCAACGGCGACTGGCCGGGTCGCACGTCCGGCACGCGGCCCGTCGACATGGGCGCCGCGACCGAAGACGGCCTGGCGCGCTTCGCCGCGTCGCTGGACCCCGCGCGCGCCGGCGCCGGCCAGGGCCGCGCCGGCAACGGCAGCCTGATGCGGTGTCTGCCGACGGGCCTCTTCCGCGCGGGCGACACGGACCGGCTCGTGGCGGAGAGCATCCGTATCAGCAAGATCACGCACGACGACGCGCTGTGCACCGTCTCCTGCGCCGTGTACAACGCCATCGTCGCCGCGCTCGTGCTGGGCGCGTCCCCCGCCGCCGCAGTCGACGCGGGGGTCCTCGTGTGCCGGAAGCTCGAGCAGCAGTCGTCGGACAAGACGAAGCCGTCCGTGCTCGGCGCGCTGAAGCTCGGCACGCAGCTGCGCCTGCAGGGGCTGGCGCAGTTTGGCCCGCCGCCCGCCGCGCTGCCGGGCGACTGCGGCGGCTACGTGCTCGAGTCGCTGTCCGTGGCCGTGGCGGCGCTGCTCGACCCGCGCTGTCTGGAAGATGTGCTCGTAGACGTGGTGCGCATCGGCAAGGACACGGACACGAATACGGCCATTGCAGGCGGGCTGCTGGGTGCGCGCGACGGCGAGGACGCGATCCCGCGGCGGTGGGAGGAAAAGTTGCAATTTGGGAAAGAGTTTCGGACAATTGCAACCAGCATTATCCAAAGTCAGACTAAAAAGTAGACTGTGGCGAAAGGTTAATTTGCACATCTACGTCGCATCCGTAACACCAGCAACCTGCTTCATATGTGTCTTATATGTGTCTCATAAGTGTCAAAAAGCTAGTATCAAAAACCGTAATCATCAGGTTGTAAATCTCTTTTACGCTACCGGCCCAACTCCTCTATCCCATGCATGCTTCTTTTATAGACCACCCTTCGCCTTGAGGTCGTCATGCGCCTTCTTCTGTCTATCCCAGTTCTTCTTGTTCTGCTTCTGCTGGCTCTTGGGCACGTCACTGCCATCCTTCATCTTGGTCGGCAAGCCCTGCTCATCCCACGCGCTGTAGCGCTCGTCCGTCTTGAACATGTTCTCCGGGGGCATCTTGGCCTTTTCGCGGGCTTCCAGGTCGGCCTTTTCGCGCGCAATGCGAGCCTCTTCCTTCTTCTTTGCCTTCTCAGCGGCCACAGCCACCTTTTCCTCACGCGCGGCAATGAGCTCCGCAGCGGGGATAAACTTGATGAGAGAGGCCTGGTTGTCCGGACGGTCGTCGAGATAGACACCCAGGTTCGTAAAGTCATGGTCACGGATGCGGTCGGTCAGGCTAAGAATGGCCTTCTTGGTATCCGGAGTTTGCGCAGACACTACGCGACGGAGCTCGTCACGGAGCTGGGCAGCCACGCGGAGGTAGGGAAGAGACAGCTGCTCAATGTCCTTGGAGCCGCTCTGAGCAATGGTGTCAAAGTCAGTTGTAGGATCCTTGGCAACCAATGAAGAAATAATCTCGCTGTCCAAGGACAGTGCCTTGACATCGGCCTTGACCTTGTCCATCATGGACTTGTATGGCTCAACGGCAGTCTTGGGATCGACGTTGTCGGCAATGACGGATGCCCATCCAAGGCCATTGTAGGGAGGCTTGGCATTGGAGTCAAGGCCGAAAATACCAACCACGTTGGTGAGCCATCGGGCAATAGCCTCGACTTCGGCGAGGTTCACGTCCTTGTTATCCTTAAGATAGGCGTTGGTGGTGTTGACAAGCTTCAGCATCACGAGCATGGCGCGAGGGGTATCAAAAGAGTTTGAGAGAGCGGCGTCAACCTCAGACTTGGACTGTTCCAGCTCCGTGACGAGAGGAGAGTCAGACTTGTCAGAGAGAGACAGGTTCTGGATGCCGGCGCTGTCAGCCTCAGCGAGCCAGGATTTTGTGTTGGTGAAGAAGTTGCTAATGGTAGACTCCCAGCTATCGGCTTGAGTAATCATGTCGGGCGAGATTTCAACGCCGTCGTTCCACTTGCCCATCAAAAAGACAACGCGCATGCGACGAGCGTTAAAGGTCGTGGCAAGGGCATCCTGAATAGTCTGAAAGTTCTTGAGTGACTTGGACATCTTGGAGCCAGCAATGTGTAGATGGCCAGTATGGAGGAAGTTACGGACCCAAGTATGCTCACCCTTGCCAGGCTCATAGAAGTAGGCTTCACTCTGAGCCAGCTCATTGTCGTGGTGAGGGAATGCAAGGTCAACACCACCCGAGTGAATATCCATCTGGGAGCCGAGGATATCAGAGGCCATGACGGAGCACTCAATGTGCCAACCAGGACGGCCTTCACCCCAAGGGCTGGGCCAGAATGGCTCACCAGGCTTGGACTTCTTCCACAGCGCAAAGTCGCCAGGCGAACGTTTGCCGCCGAGGTTGGTGGACAGGGCACCTTCGCCCTCCTCTTGCAGGGCCTTGTCATTTTTGCTATCGGGTCTCAGTCTGGCGTAGGTGTTGCCAGCCTTTTCAAAGGCAGTAATATCAAAGTAGACGGAGCCGTCGGCCTCGTACGCAAAGCCCTTTTCGACAATGCGCTCGACAAAGTCGGCAATCTGAGGAACATATTCGGTGACGCGAGTAATGACGTCTGGAGGCAGAACATTGAGCGAATCCAAGTCCTGCATGAATAGGTCCTCCATGGCCTTAGTGAGGTCGGTGAACATTGTCTGATCGCTCGTATCCACTGTCTCCTTGTACAGAGAGTCAAGGTAAGGCAACAGAATTTCGTCGCAGCCGGGATGGACCTGACCCGACCTGATGGCTTCGGCGGCGACATTCATGTTGCCGATATGCATCTTAATCTTGGCTTCAGTGTCGCCAGGCTTGCCTTCGCCAGTCAGCGTTCCTCCAGAGAGGACTTTGCCGTAGGCCTTGTCTCTAGTGGTGGGGTAGTTGGACTCGTCGAGGTTCGCCTCAGTCTCAATCAAGAGAGGCAAGCTATTTTTTGCGTATGCAATGAAGGCATTCAAGCCCAGTTCTTTTAACTGTTCAGCAGAGTATTGCTTCTTCTTTTCGACGTCGAGGAGTCGCTGCCGTCTCGCTTTGATGATGATCTGGTTCGCGTGAGTCAATGCGCCGAGCGAGGAGCACAAGGCAAACCAACCTTGTCGTCAATATCGGTTATGTTCATGACATACTTGACGTCAAACTTGAAGTGGTGCATCAAAATGCGGCGAATAACGTCCGAGGTAACATAGTTGCGGGCGTGGCCCAAGTGGCTCTTGTCGTAGACTGTCGGACCGCAGACATACCAGCTCACCTTGCCGTCTTCCTTGGGAACAAAAGGAACTGGTGCGCCGGGGTGCAGCGAGTTATGCAGCTTGATAGAAGCCATAGTGCTAGTCGAGCAGAGTCGGTGAAATCGGACGAGTGTTCGAGGAGGAGAGATTCTAGGAGATCGTGATAGTATGCGCAGGAGATGCATACAGACAGGCGTCGCCGAGAACCAGCCGCGCAGTCGAAGCTTATATACCTGCGAAATGCAGATTACTCGAGCTCCAGACGTGCAGTATTCGACAATTCGAGTCCTGAGTCACCGGCGAAAGCCCAAGACGAGGGTGAGTGGTGTTGCGAGATGGAATGACAGCGTAGCTTCGGAAATGAGCCACCAAGACAGCTGTCATGACTTGATCGGAGGGATGCCGTTCAGGGCAGTTTTTTTGCACCCCGCTTTGCGTGCCCAGCGCTGCCCCTCACTGGGCCTAACACCTTCCAGCGCTTGCGACAGCGGGACAGGGCAAGCCACAGCGAGTCATCGCGCCGAAATACAGCGCTTACAGGGCATTGCGGGGGTTCGTCAGGCGGTTGGTTAGTGCGCTGGAGCGCCGCTAGTGGAGGCTTTCAGCAGTGGAGCCAACCAGACTTTGGACAATTTTTTCTGAATTATTCTCGATCGCGACCTCGACCTGAGAGCCGGTGCTCGTCAAATATCACGCAATTGGCAGGAGAGGGCTTCTTACCGTAACGATATCATGGAGCTCACGCCATCCCCCTTTCTTGAGCCCGGCGACCGCACCAAGCCCGGTTCTCTTGCCATTATCAGCTTGGCGCGTGACGACTTTGATCCCATTCGCCTCGAACAGTCCGCTGGAGCAGTCGATGGATACGCAGAGGGCGCGACATTAAATACACGGTTCGGCTCATTCCCACACTCGACGCTGCTCGACATACCTTGGGGCTCTCAAGTTCGCGCATCGGCGGTTGATACCGGATCGCGAGGCCGCAAACGCCGCTTAGAGACGACCGACGACGACACACCGGCCGTGAGCCAAGACGAGAGCGGCAAAACACCTGCCAAGAAGGCCACTGTGGCCAGCAGTGGCTTCATCTACATTCTGCGGCCTTCTCCAGAGCTCTGGACGAGCAGCTTGCCGCACCGCACGCAGGTTGTCTACACACCCGACTACAGCTACATCCTACAACGTATACGAGCTCGCCCCGGCACTAGAATAATAGAGGCCGGTGCTGGAAGTGGCAGTTTCTCGCATGCTTCCGCACGAGCAGTGTATAACGGATATCCAAAAAACGGGACCGATACAAAAGGCAAAGTGTTTAGCTTTGAGTTCAACGAGGACCGATACCACAAAATGGCAGAGGAAATTGAAAGCCACTCTCTCACAGGCATCGTACAAATACAGCACCGAGATGTATATAGAGATGGATTCATGGTGGATGGGAAATCGCCAGACGCCACGGCTGTGTTCCTCGATTTGCCAGCTCCATGGAAAGCTCTCCAGCATCTCTCGCGGCGCAGTGGCTCGTCGCCTCTGGACCCCAAGCAATCAGCCCACATTTGCACATTTTCGCCTTGCATTGAGCAAGTATCACGAACGGTTACCGAGCTGCGAACGCTCGGATGGACCGATGTCGACATGGTTGAAATTTCACAACGCCGCCTGAACGTCACTCGTGAGCGGGTCGGCGTCAACTTGCCCAACGAGCGCGGCAACTCACAAACACCGGCTGACGTGCTCGAAGCTGTGACCAAGTTGCGCAAAGTGAATCAACAAAATAAACTGTTCCAAAAAGCGCAAATTGCGCAAAACAACGGCGCTGCTGCTGAGCTGATGGACATTGACTCACCTGCTGCGGCATCGGAGGCGACGCCCGCGTCAAACGGCAAAGGCAAGCTTGCGGCTGACGACGACCACGACAAGCCCTGGATGCAAGGAAGACTCACTCACCGCTCCGAGAGCGATCTCAAGACGCACACCTCGTACCTTGTGTTTGCGGTGCTGCCGCCGGAGTGGACCGAGGAGGACGAGGAAAAGGCGCTGGCCAAGTGGCCGTGCGGCCAGGAGAGCAAGATCATTGGCAACATGGACAAGCAGGCGCGCAAAAGGGAAAAGAGGGAGCAGCTCGCGTCGCGATCCAAGAAGCGTAAGGCTAAAGACGAGCCGCGCAATTCGCAGACCAAGAACCAAAAGACAGACAATGATACCCTAGCCGAGTCTGAGAGCGCGCCAGTTACCGAGTAGTGGTGGTAGATGGCCCGCTCATATGTATGAAAGCTTTTCGCATGTAGTTTTACTATGTATTAGACTATGAAAATGCGATTTTTGGTATCATGTGCTTTACATGAAAACAAGCCCAAGTGTAGCACTCAACCACGGACCCGCGACGACGAGCCTCATGTAAGCCCGGGTAATAACGCGCTGCATAAGGCCCAATTTGAAAAGAAAAATATGACAGAATTTCAATCAATATTCAGTATCGTCATAAACTGTAAAGACTTTCCACAATTTTTTTTTTCGAATGTTGGACCGGTTTCGTTCATCTACACCACACTCAACGGTCACTGTGAGTCCAGCGCCCCGCCAGCCCGCCGGAGATCGGATAAACGTAACCACCGCGCGCAAGCTCGCCAGAAAGCCAAACCGCCAAAAGCTATCGCGGGCGTGGGCTGGAAGGCACATATTTCAAGCTTCAGGCAGAACCACCACCACCACCACCACCACCATACCCGCGATTTTTCTTTTTTGCGCGTCGCATACACACATCACACACGACACAACCAGACTCTGCCCAGCATGACTTCGACAATTGGCATCCCCATCAAGCTCCTGAACGAAGCTCAGGTGCGTTGTCTTTCCCCCACGTCGAGCATCGTTCGCTGTGCTTCACCCGTGGCAGCTTGGTCTAGCACACGTGCACGCAGGCGCGCGCGTCTTTGCAAGCGTCACATGGTAAAATAAGACAAGAAAAGCTGACAGTAATCCATGCAGGGCCACATCATCACCCTCGAAATCACGTCTGGTCAGACCTACCGCGGCAAGCTTCTTGAAGGTACGGCGCTTCTATTTGACCCTCTGGACAAAAGCCTTGCCAATGGCCCCCCCTCCCAGACGGACATGTCTCGCTAACTTCTCCTCTTTCCCTCGTGACAGCCGAAGACAACATGAACGTCCAGCTCAAGGACATCACCGTGACGGCCCGCGACGGCCGCGTCTCCCACCTCGACCAGGTCTACATCCGCGGCTCCCACGTGCGCTTCTTCATCGTCCCCGACATGCTCCGCAACGCGCCCATGTTCCGCAGCAGCAACCTCCGCGGCCGCGGTGTCGGCATGGCCCGCGGTCGTGCCACCGTCAGCCGCGCCCGTGCCGGCGGTCGTGGCGGTCGGTAAAATTCGTCGACCTAGGGGATCTGGGGCGGTGGATAGCAGAGAGTCAAAAAGAAAGAGAAAATGGTTTTGGTGTTGGAGAGACGGTTCCTCTTTTAGCAGACAGAGATACCTGCTGTTGCATCTTTTTTTTATCAAGTCGGGGCGTTTTTACGGTTGCGTTTTAGGATTTAAGGGTTGATATATGACTCGCTACATTTTTCTCGGTAGGATATAGTCCATGTGGCGCATGCCATACATGATTATAACAAACAAAAAGAAATCATTTGAGAAATTCAATTTATGTTGTGGTGACACCAAGCAAAGCTTGGAAATTTGGTAGCGTAAGCTAAAAATCTAATGGAACAAAGAATCGAGTAATTATGATACATGTAGAGTCGCAGGTCGAGGACCACGGTCTGATACCCTTAGTACAGTACTCTCACTTTAGGCGAGAGAGAAGCTCCTCTGCCTTGGACACAAGCTCCTTGGTCCTTTGCAGCTCTTCTGCCTGCGCGGGGGAGACGGCATCTCGCGCAACCAGCGCTTCCGAGACACTCTCCTCTACGGCGCGCACCGCCTTGCGGCCCTCCTCGCGCACGTCGCCCTCCCAGAAGCGGCGGGCCGTCTCCCACTTCTTCTGCATGCGGCCGAGGCTGTAGACGACGCCGAGCGCCGCGACCGCGCCGGCCTCGTAGACGCCCGCGGTCCACGAGGACACGTAGAGCAGGGCCGCCAGCGTCGCGGCCACCGACGAGGTGCCGAGGGACTGCACGAGGAGGCGCTGCGCGAGCGACTGCAGCGCGGGCACCGTCTCGTCCTGCAGGTAGCGCCGGGTAAAGGCAATGTGGCCGGGCCACTTGGGTAGCGGCGCCGTCGTGGCAGGCCGGGCAGCGGGCGAGTCTGGGAGCTCCGAGACGGGCTGTGGGTACTGGGGAGGTGCGCCGCCGCGCAGCGCGGCGATGCGGCCGGTCAGGTAGACGAGCTCGCGCTCGGCCGTGGGGAGGAATCGCTGGCCCAGGATGTCGCTCGTCAGCATGCCCACGTCGTCGACGCGCCAAAAGAGCTTCCACCAGCCGAGCTTGCGCCAGCGTCGCCCCGTAAAGGCGAGGTCGAGCTCGTCTTGCAGCTCGCTGTGTGCTTGCCGCGCCCACGCGGCAAGGCCCTTGTGCAGGCCGGTGGCGTCGTCGAGGGGCGTCTTGGATGCCAGTGTCCGGGAGACGATGATGGACTCCTCGGTCTGGATGACCGATTGGGCGTTTTCGAGGAGCGACGCGAGCAGCTGCTTCACGGCGGGCTTCGTGCCGGCATCTTCCGTCTTGAGGCCGGCCTTGAGCCAGGCTGTTAGAGCTGGTACCTGGCTAGCAAACCAGAGATGCTCGTACTGCATCGCGTTCTGCGGTCCCTCACGGAATAGGCGAATCCCATCCTCGGCTTGGGCCACGTCGATGACGTTGAAGGGCGCGTGCAGCTCCTCCCCAGCAAGGCCCTTCATGTCCACGGCAGCCGTGATGGCTCCGCCGCTCTCGGATACCGGAAGAGAGGCCAGGCCGACCGCGCCCATGAGGCCGTCTGCCACAATCAGCGCTTGGTGAACCGGGGCAGGCGTCTGCGAAACGCGGCCGTCTGCAGAGCGAGTGGCCACGGACGGTACCAGCGCGGCGTCCTCTAGATGCTTGATGGAGAGCTGTTCGGCCGCGAGGGCAGACGCCTCAACGTTTACCAGCAAGAATTCGAGGCCCAGCGCATTGTAGTCGGGCGATGAAATGTGCAGTCGTTGAATCGGCTTCTCCTTGGCCACGTCAATGTTGGCTTCGTCTAGGTGCGGACCCGCGCTGATTTTCACCACGAGCGGTTTCGTCAAGTCGTAGCTGTCGAGCTGCGTCTCCCACGCCTGCTGGTCCTGGAGCGGATCACTGAGGATCGCTCTCAACAGGCGCTTGGCCGTCTGGCCCGAGCTCGATCCGTTGGTGAGCCCGAGGATGGCGACGCGGACGACTTCCTCGCCTGGTGTCTGGCGCAGACCCTGCAGGGCGAGCTGCAGCCGGGAGAGGTGAAAGAGCCGCGGCGACTGGCTTTGCAGCTGTACAAGCGCCTGCTCCAGCTCGGCGCGTACGTCGCTCGGCGCGGGTGCCGTGGACAGGCCCTGTCGTCGGTCGAGCAGAGTCGGTCGTATCGAAGGGTTGTTGTTTCTCGCTCGTCGGGGGGCGGCCCGTCCGGCGCCGGTCATGGAGCAAATCGCGCAGACCTGCCTCTTTGCCGCGGCGTGGCGAGTCAATGCCACGGCACGGAGGGGGCCACCGCCCGATCGCACCAGGGACGATTTCGGCGACATGTTTTGTGCCGTGACGCTCGGGGGGGCTGGCGTTGTGATGTGGTTGAAGCTTGCGGGAGCAACTTTTGGTGGATCATGCCGGAAGCTTGATGATCTGGGCAGCCGGTAAAGGTGCGGCAAATTGTATATGCGAAGGGAGCTCAACAGCGAGCAGAATTAAGCATGAAATAACCTACAAATAAATGATGTGATTTTATTGAAATGTACATAGTAAAATTCTGCTTTTATTGCATTCCTTAGTGTTGTGGTACGATGGTCCTAGCAATCCATCTCGCGAATGAGCCTCTGTCCCGGGCCGGGCCGTAGCAGCTTCTAGACGCTGACACTGTCAACTGGCTTCTATATTCGGCATTTTGTTCGATAAATTCTTTTTTAAAAGAAAAATACGTGCAAGGATTGTGGAAAGCAAGTCAGATGTCTAGGGGCGACTTTATAGCTCCCTTCTGTACCATGCATCAGGCGCAGCTTTGAACCAATTGGCACAGCCGTCCATTGCGACAATATGGCCGCTGCAGTCTTTTTACACTTCGACGTTCTACCCGAGACATTAAGGCGCAGTATCATTCAGCTTGCAGGGATATTTTCTAGTTGGTGTCAGGCCCTCGCAGATGCCCGCCTAAAATCTGCCATTTAAAGGTCGAGTCGTCCGAAGTCAACGACTGAGCCTACATCCATCCCATTTCAAACAAATTGCTGTGTCTATTGCCTGTGATTCTCTATTCATCGCCATGCCGAAACTAAGTACCTCGTCTATGCATGCCGACCTACACTCGAGAGTGCAGTCCCTCCTCGACGATGAGCTGTTGGACTTTACGTTTCGGCCTCGCGGGGAAAAGGGCCACCACATCAAAGAAAAGGACACCAAGATCATGGGAAAGTTCAAATGCGGAAACAAAAAGTGCTCGAAGACATGGAGCAGCAAATGCATCGCCATCACGATTCGTTTATATCACGGCAACAAGTACACGGTTCTGGTGTACCACCAGCGCTGCGAACGGTGCAACACCCTTGCCCGGCCCCAGCTTGACGAGACGTATGAAGAGAGGGTAGCAAAGTGGCTGAAGATATGGAGCGGGGTTAAAGTACCCAGAGAATGTTATCCGCGCAACAAGACGCTGCCACATCAGAGGAGCCGCTGTGAGGGCTGCAAGGCTGGCCACTGTCCCGGAGGAGATGGTGAAGCCTAATTCTGAAATGGAAAACGTTATTGGATACCTCTACAGTCATATATACATGTTGCTACTCTGTGCAGGGCCAATAGCGGGATTATTATGCCTGACGTGGCGCGCCGGCTGAAATGTGTAATTCGTTGGTTGGGCTTGGCTGGAAGCCTGATCTGCAGGCGTGCAGTAGTGGTTGGCCACTGCAGCAAGAGTCCAAGAGCTCATGAATAGTATAGTACTCAATGAATATAAATATGCTTGGTTAGACGAATGGTCAAGCCCCTCTACTCGCTAGCTTTACTACGGCGCAACCGGCGATTGCTTTTAGGCTGTAGATGCTCCAGCAGCAAACATGTCAAACGACGCTTTCTATAGTGAGTGATATATCCAGTGATTGCCCAACATCTGTGTAAATCCGTTAACCTATAAAAGACAGCGAGTTCATTGATCCAGCACTCTTGTCCGTTGAGTATTCGCAGGCACAAGCCGACGACCTCCCGGCCGGCGAGTTCGCTGCCGAGAATGTCTCGTATTCAACCCCGGAAATGACGCATCAATAGAGTGCTACACCGGAACAACACGATTCATACTATCCCCCACAGAATGAGGAAGGCATGAGCATGCATGCACTGCCTGGCCATCACCGTTTGAACCAAGGAAGCGGCGATGCCGGCGAAGGTTCGTCGCGGGCCGGCGCGCATAGTGGTAGGAGGTATGAGCAAGAGCAAATGCCTTCCATTGACCATATACTGCCTCGTAAAAGAGACGGTCGGTTTGCTTGCCCGTATCCAGAGTGCTACGAGAGCTTTGAGAAGCGCAGCGAGCTTCAGTAGGTGGTTTCAGTTTACCCCTCCGTGTGCCATGCTGACCCAAGTCGCAGACGGCATATGAAGAATCACTATAAACCCATCAAATGTATCCATTATAAAGAGTGTAAGTTTCGATGCGCGGAGCCGCGCGAAATGGACAGGCACATGCAGGCGCATTTGCCAAAGGAGCAGAGGACTGTGTACAAGTGCGACAAGGAGGGATGCACCAAGTCTTATACTCGCCCGGATAAACTCGCGGCGCATCGGAAAGAGAAGCATTGACATCTCTCGGCTGACGATTGCTGATAATGCCTGGAAATTGCGAATTGTATTGACCTGAACGGCCGTGGTGGCCACTATGTGGATGGTGTTACGAGACCCGGCATCGTCACGCGAGTGTGTTCATTAAATCTCAACGATATTGCTAGCTTTTCATATATTTACTTGAATGTTTGTCTGTTTCTTGTGCTGAGAGCATCACCATGTTCCGGTATTCGACTACTTCCTTATGTGCCAACCGCCAGTGACATGCTTTGGTTGCCAGTCAGAGTGCAACAAAGGTACAGTTACAGAAGTGACGTGTTCAACATACTGCATAGGCACCTCAGATGTTTAAGTAAACCCAAACCCAAATGATTATACCGTCGAAGCTGGTTTCATCAGTGACGTCCAGCACGAACGAGGGAACAAAACTTGTAGAGTTCAGTGATGGCGGTTTGCTACCCTACACTGCATTTTCACAGGAGCTCGGGTCAGGACATCACGGATTTTCAGGGCAATTGCTGCAAATCTGTAGCGAATACAACTCATTAACCCGCGAATCAATGACAAGTTTACAGGTTTTAAGCATTTAGAGCCTGGGCTAGGCGGGCATTCTTGTTCCATGGTCGTGGTCAGATGAAAGGAAGATTACTGGTCATGGTCAATTCTACGTCAAGATGGACATCACACAAAAGAACGAAACAAATCGTCGTCAAATATCACTTGAAATCCAGGATTTGGCTCAGAGGAGTCCTCCACAGCACGTTAGCAGTTTCAATTTCGGATTCGTGGTGCTGAGCGGATAGTGGCAGCCAGCAAACTAGTTTACGATGCTGTGGAACTGGCTGGTGGGAGGTCTTCTCGGTCATCATTGACAATTCAACTAAGAAGAGGAGGCAAAGGCAACAACAAGTGGCACACCAACAAGCTATCTGTCTTCAGCGAGCGCAGATGACTGACGTCGCCTTTGTATGCTCATATTTCCACAGCTGGTGACGCAGGGCTCTTGGTTCTTAAATTGCAGTAAATATACTAGTCCTACCTAGCCGTCATACTGAAAACTCTGCATACTATAGTTGACAAAATTCCCATTGGGGCAATGACGTGCCCCTTTCAGAGCGGCCTCCCACTCAATGGGTCGTCCCCTTCCTCTCCAATATGCACGTTCTCCGCATCTAGGGTGCCTTTCCATGGCAGAGGCGCCGATGAGAAGCAGAAACTAAAGCAAGCTATATCTAGATCTTTCCGGGGCAAAAACTTGGAGAGAAATCGCCAGTCAAAGCACAGAGAGTGGAAGACAACTGGCCAAGACTGTCTGGACAGTGGCCATTGCGTGAGATACGATGATGCGAGATGGGCGGCGACATGCCAAGAAAATACCGCAACGAATGCAGGGAGGACAAGACTGAAGAAAACCTTAAAAGGTTCTTGTTTTGGTTGCCATGGGCGCAAGAATTTTGCCTCTGTGCGACCGTGGCTGGCGCGGAGACGATACGTGCGCAGTCACTCAGTAGTTGGGCGATCGCAGCGCATGATAACAAAGACGAATTTACTCTGGAGGATGATGCCAGTCCTTATCAATGTGACAGTAGTACTGAGCGACAATAAGATGTGTAGATCATCTAGTTCTTGCCGTCGATGTGGCCATTTGAAGGTGAGCTCTGGATGCGGCGTAGAGAACGATACAAGCGCGAGCGCTGAAGATAATGGCATGCCATCAAAACAAAGATCTTCATTCGGGGGTTTAAACCTCTTCAATCAAAACCACGTTTGCGGCCCTGTTCATGCGATAGGAAACGAAATACGAAAGCTTTTTACATGACATGGTAGCATCGCTTACGGAAACTCTTACGGGCTGAAATTACGAACTGAGCAAATTGAGTTTGCAAGGGATAGAAACACAGCACAGCATTCATTCAGCTTTATTGATGCGAAAATTTTCTCTCTCAGCATAAGGCATGCCGAGTTGAGAGGTGAGTCAACAATATTGGTCGTGGTTGTGTTTGCATGAACCAGGTGCCCATTTCCACCAGGCATCAAGAGCCGCCACAACCCGGAAGTCTGCAGTGCCAAGCTCCATTCTAGATCATAGTCGAACGATTCATTTCTAACAAGAGAAAAAATTCTTCATGTAAATTGTGCTTACCTGATACCCGGCAGTGCAAGCGTAAACCTACGCAGGGACGCACTTTTTTCTCCCCCTCCCACACGCCCCCCCCATTCCAATTTCCCCGCCATTCGCCACCGTAAATGACTCTGTTTTCTGCAAAATAAACACTGGCGCCGCTGGGCCGCTCCCATTGGATGCATTGAGGGAAGCTCAATTTTTGTTTTTGTTTCTCCCGCACAGACGTTTGCATTACGGCTCGCGCGGGGAAAAGACGACGAGGAAAAAAAAACGAGGCGACCCCACTAGAGGAGCCTCGGCCTGCGTGGGAGCTTCCCCTCTTTCCAGTCTTCCGAAGACTGGACTTGGCTGTCCACGACACACACTTCTCCACGCGGGATCAGCAAAAGCGTAATACACCGCACGTTTTTCTTCAATGCTGCGGGGGGGAAAGCAAGATGGCGACATGAGGGTGGGTTAGGCTACACAAAAAAACTCCCCGTGGGGGAGGCGGACACGGAGCACGACATTGTTTGATTGTGACCATGGCGATAGGCCAAGTTGTTTATTCCTGGGGAAACGGGGCTCGCTTACCTTTTGCGCAATCACCTGACAGTTATCTCGAACCTGGGGAAAGTGCATTTACATTGCTGCCCAAAAGGCAGTTGTGTTTTTTTTTTAACCCCAAGTACAACGCTGGTGCAGCCGAAGCCAAGAGTTGATTTCTCCAAATTCATCATATAGCCGGCTGGCACATAGGCGAGAAGAATGAGCCCGCCACCACAATGAGCAGGGACTACTACTCCAGACAATTCCCACAAAGAGCCTCCTTCTCTGGGTCCTGTACCACACGACATCGTGATGAAGGTGGGAGGGGGGGTGTGTGGTTGTGGCTTGATGGCTTGGGATGGCTTGACAGGGCCAGGGCCCCGGCACCTCGTAGACAGGCTGACCGAGGCAGGCGTAATACTAATGAGGAGGCGTCTGTGAGGGGAAATAGATGGCAGCTGCCCACAATGAGGCGAAGCACTTTGCGACGATACGATGGCGCCACGTGGAGTCTGTTGGTGATGGGCGACGCCCGGTTTGGATCAATCTACGGGCGCTGTCCAGCGACAATGGCCAGCGTTGGCCTTTTTTTCGATGCGCCGCTTTCTTACTGAGACTGTGTCGATATTGATTCATCGTGGTGAGATAGAAAATGTGTTGCCCTGCTGGATGTGTGCAAGTCGTAGCTGCAGCTGGGGGTGACTATTTTCGATCAGTCATAGAAAAAAACGCCACCTCATAGGGCGTCGCGCAAGCCCGGGACGGAGAAGCGGCGCATCTATGCATCTCTGTATCCGCCGGTTTTTACCAAGATTTTGAGGCTCAAGGCGGGTTTGCTGGGGCTGGCCGAAGACGGGCGGGTTCCCTAAAAAAGGTTGCAAAAACAGCCACCAGGGTTATGAGGCTCTTCGAGGCCCCATATTCTCTCGTCAGGTTTTTTCTTTTATTGAAATTACCCCGCGGGGCCCCATGGGGCTGGACCAAGGAAGAATTCGGAACCGTGGTGTTTTTGGTGTTTGGCTATTGGCTGCGATAAGGTGCCGGCACGCAATCCCCTCCAGCACCCCATTCCCCCTCCCCCCCGGTCCGTGAACCTGGGGGATAAGAAAAGACGGGCCTGGGGGATAAGAGGATTCCGGGGGATAAGAAAAAGTAGAGGTCCTGAGGATGAAAAAAAAAAAACCAGGCTGCGCGCAGGGGGGGCCTCAACCTGCACATTTTGCTGCGCTGTTATGGAGAGAAGGAAGAGTATTGAAGAATATCAAGTGATGAAACATGGGATTGTGGAATGGCACATGCAAAAATCAAAGGAAATCTGGGAGGTGGGCAGCCGAGGGATCTAATATAGAATTAGAACAACCAGCCATCTTTTTTCCTTGCTTTTTCTATTATCAACATCTGCAATCAGTACAGAAAACCAGATTGATCATCATGCACACGGGGCCATCGAGTCAATCCGCTTCCGGGGCATTCTTCCGAATAAAGCATAGCTGTGCCGATTGCCCGCTTCGGTGTGAGAGAGAGTGAGCACAAATCCAAGATGGTGGTTACCGCCATTTTCCGTAGACGCGGGGTCTTGCATTAAAAATCCGTATCTATAAAAAAAAGGGCGCACGCTGATATTGCCCATCTCTTTTTTTGTCGTCATACAATGCAGATCTGGGCGCCGGTGATTGATTGACCTTATGTGTTAACGCGAAATGGCAATATAGCCATGGGGGTTAGACAACGGGCCACACTTCCTCAATAGGGAACCCAGAAAGGCGGTCGATCTCTTCCAGAGAGCTACTGGCTAGTTTACTCAGCCGGCAACGTGGCTAGACATGCACACTCCCCTCCATAATGCCAGCCCAGCATGGGCTTTCGCTAGCTTTGCATAATTTGATTTTTTTTTGGCTTGTTCTCGTGAGGGGAAAAAAAGAAAAAAGAGAAAAGCGAGGACCGTTTCCGGCTGCAGATGTCGACCATGCCAATATTCTCATGCGGCAGTGGAAAAGCTTTTTTTCTTTCATTGCAGCTTTGTAATTTCCGCATTCACCCGCAAGGATCGTGGGTGAGTTGGGGTTTCCGCCCTGAATGTCAAAGCCCAGCGGACCGTTCAAGCCCTGGCTCAAGAGATTGACCCCCAAAGAGATTGACGTCAATGGCCAGCTGCAGCTCTGCAGCGGTGCTGGTTAGGCAGGCCTTAGTTTAGTGTGCCGTTAGCTCTGCGAGGCTTTGTCGTGGGAGGGGAAGGGGGGGTGTGCTGCAACGCGGCTCGGCTTCACATGGACCGATTCGCTGGGGGCGGCCATGCAAGGAAAAACATGTGGTTGTACAAAATGGAACTGGGTGGTGTGTGTGCAGACAAGAGCCCTCCACCCATCGTGGTGTGGTACCCTCGATAATGGAAAAAAACATGGCTGTCTAAGACTGGGAGTACCCGCTCCAAGTTGCCAAGGCAGGACAATAACCATGGCAAGACATGGTATTAGTGTCACTGGCAACGGAGTAGTGGTCGAGACATGGCGCAGGGAGAGAGAGTTCAGTTGCAAGATGCGTAAATTCATCATCATTAAGATATTCTAACTATATTGATATCTTCCATGGCCATTCGACGCATAATAAACAGTAGAGGCCCTCTCATGCAAAAAAAAAGTAAATGGGAAATAAATAAATCGCAAATTAACAACATGAGTAAATGGCAAGCCCGGCATCATGAGATGGGGCCGACTATTACTTCTTCATCTGCATGGCCTTGAGCTTGAGTCCAAGCTTGACCATGTTCCACATTGCGTTGTCACCCAGCATAGAGCGTGACTCCAGGCCCGAGTCAAGACTGCGCGTCTTGTGCTTGCTCCAGTGGCCGGCAATGCTGCCGAGGAGCGTCTGGTTGGCAAACACGCCCGACAGGGCGTTGATCAGGTCGGTACCGTTGCCGGGGCCGTCGCCAGTGATGGCGCCGCCGCCCTTGAGCAGGCCGCTGAGAATGTCGCTCAGAAGAGTGACGACGGAAATGTTGACAGCCAGCGGACGCTTGCCCAGAATCTCTTCAAGGAAGGTAATGTGCTCGCCGTTGACCACAACCTTGCTGGCCGTGGCGTTGAGCTGAACGACACCTTCGCCAAGGGGCTTGGACTGGCTGCCGAGGAAGCCACTCAGGTTACCGATAATGGCGTTGAGATCAATGAAACCCTCAAACGACTGTGTCTGGTTGCCTGGCTGGATAGTAATGCCGGCCAGGGTCAGTTGGCCAAGCTTCAAGTCTCCCGACGCGATATCCAGTGTAATGTCTCCAAAGGACAGGGCGAGCGGGCTCAAGTTAGGAAGCATGAGGTTGCCCTTGAGGTTGATGCCGTTTTGGGTGGGGAAGAGGAATTCCAGCTTGCGCATCTCGAGTCCTTGGAGCTTGTTCAGGCCCTGTAGCGTAATGGTCTTGTCCAGGCGAGGCTCCGACTTGAGCGCACCGAGAGAAATGACTGCCTCGGTGCCACGGACGCTGAGGTCGTAATCGCCAGGGGCATCATAAAATCCACCGAACCAAGACGTCAGGGAGGGCAGGTTCGTAATGGGCTGGACCTGGTCCTTGATGCTAAAGTTGGTGTTGCCACCGTTGAGGACCAGAGGAGGCACTTCGACGGACAGGAAGGGCGAGAACTCGGGCGCGCTCTTGTCGTACAATTGCAGGACAAACTCGTTGGTCTTTGCCTTGAGACCGGGAGGAACACGGAAAGAGCTGTCAAGGGTGATTTTGATCTTGTCGGGCGCAATGACGTCCAGGGAACCGCTTCGGACAGGCAGCGTCTGCTGGTTCACAATGAGCTGGACAATGGCGGGCAGGGCCACCTTGAAGCTGTGACCATGTTAGCACGGAATGCAATCAAGTGCATTGGGAGTGTCAAGTATTTGCAACTTACACGATGGGCAGCAGGATAGCAAGGAAGATGATGGTTCCCAGAAGATACCACTTCCACTTGTGCTTAATATGCGAAGTACTCCAGTCTCTTCCTTTTCTGGCGGCAGTGGCGACCTTTTCTCGGGTCAGCTCGCGGCGCGGGCTGTTCTTGTTGATGATGTGGTCATCCGTGTCAGCGGTTGACGCATTCTCCAAAGGAGGCAGCTCGTCGCCGTCGAGCGCCCGGCCGGCATGCTGGTTGTCACGTCCGTTGCCTCCGGCGACACGCGCGGTGGTGGCTTGGTGGGTGGTGGCGTGGTACGAATCGGCATCATTGTCGTGATGCTCTTCCCTGAACGCGGACGCCATGGTGAAGCGACGTTGTTTCCCACGGATTCAGCGCCTGGGGATAACAATTGAGATGATGCAAAGGCAGAGAGGGGATTGCGAACAAAAGGTAGCAGACTGGGGAGGGGGCAATAAGGTGTAGTGGACGCTAGCTGTGCAGCCAGTACAGATTACTGTGGTGGGTGCCAGTTAAAGTAAACTCTGTGGCAGCAACGACTAACTACCTGGTGGACGTGGGTTCAATTGCAGTGCGGGGAGCAGGCCACCAAGAAAAAACGCAAATCCGGGGACGCAAGGCCTTCAGAGTGCGAGGGAAAGGTATAGGTAGAAAATAGAGAAACTGTACAGCAAGGCGATGAACTGAAAATTCAAAGCGAGATGCGCGACCAAAGCGAGCATGGCTATGGGGGCGTGTGTTATGCGGTTGCAGTCAATGTGGTCAATGTGGCGGAGGACCCGGACGACAGGTGTGGGTGGACACCGAGCACCACATTTGGGCCTGAAAAAAAAATTAAAATACAGCGCTTTTTAGTGGACGACAGTTGTGGCGGACGCCCGTCCCAGCTTGGCCCTGCAGCGGGTCTGGGGCAGCCGAGGCCTGGAGCCTCCACAAGCCGTCCTGCAGCCTGCAGGTGAGTTGGGGCCAAGTATGGGGGATGGGCGTGTGCCTGCAAGACACCGGACGCTGCGTGGTTTTCGGAGAGACTTCCTAACAAGATGCAGAGAAATTGGAAGAAGCAGAGAACAAAACAGTAATGTTGATAAATGGCTGATCATCGTCATTAACTGACACAAACGTGATGAACAGTGCAAAAAACCGACCAGCGCTCGACCAGTCCTCTGTCTCTACCGACCCAGCAAACACAACGTTTGAGCTGCTTGGCAGCGAATCTTCAGATCTGCCAACTGCCAGGCCCGGCTTTTACTACCCCGCACGGGGAGGGAAATAGACTCGACGCAGGCCACCAGGCCAAGCAAGATGCGGGCCTGGACCAGGCTCGAGGGCTGGGCAGCCTCTGCAACTCAGTCCTGTCAGTGGTTCATGGTCAGCAGCCGCAAAGGCCTGTGCCGCGGTTGGCGTCGTGCCTTGATTCTCCCCCGTCTTGCCCGTGCTCTCCTCCGTGCGGGGAAGCAGCGAGAGAGACAGAGAAAAAAACGGCCTTGCCTTGGGATCACCGACCCAGCGAGTTGCGCGCCACTCGCTCAGCAAGGTAATATTTTATGGCCCCTGGCTCCCCAGTGAGGCTGGGGGTGGGCATGATATTGGAGCCGCAGTGGACTGCTCATTTTCCTTTCCTGGATTTCACGGCCGAGCCCCTCCTACGAACCAGGGTGTCGATCTCGTAACGAGTCATAGCTCTCATAATACTGGCAAGCCTGACAAGAGCAAAGCGGGTGTCGTACGAGCACCGACGTTCGTTCGTTGCGGTCACTAGCCCCGAGCTACTCAGTAGCCTTGCCACTAACAACAGAGAGAGAGAGAGTCTTGAACGCTTGCAAGCGAGAACGACGTCGACGACATTTGTGGGATTTGTGGTCATTGTCAACGCCAAAAGCGGAGCGCAGCGGGCGGCCAAGCTGCCCAACTTGCAGCTCGTATCGATAGTTTTGTGTCTGGAGAAACAAGCCCAAGAGCTCAGCTGGCAGGCATCGTGAGTCAATGTGGCTGGCCGCTGGCGTCTTGTCATTGACTGTTTTTGGCTGCCATGCCTGCGGTTCTGCTGGTCGCGCGTCTACCGATCTCCGAGACATGGCTCATCGGCCACACACATTGACTCTCGCCTCGTTGGTCCATGCATTGTCTTTCCCATCTCAAGTGTCAGACAAGTTCGTTTCGACTTGTTTTTGATTGACAAGTTTTGTTTCTCTCTCCGTCATGCCAGTGGAGAGTAAACAGACCGAGCCCATTGTGGGCATTTACCCTGGTCCTGTCCAATCAAGCACCTGGTATGCCAGAGACATTGCCCACACAAGCGGCGTGCCGGGTCAACTCTGTGCCTGCGCTGGCCGGTTGGTCTGTTTTTATTTTGCCCTCTCACTGGCGGCGAGGGGAGATGAGCTGCTGGTTGTGGAAGGTTGACGAGAAGTGCAAAAGAGTCATGTCCAAGCGAGCCACTTTAGCTACGCAGCAGGCGGCTCTCTCATTGGCATCGCTTGCCTGCCTGTAGTACAAGGCTAGCTGCGGTGGCTGTCTACTGAGATATACAGTTGCTGCTAGTTGATGCCCTGCCGCCCGCGTGTGGCTGCACTTGAATAAACCGCCACCGGTTGTGCCTAGAACGCCTCACCAACGACACGCGACCTTGCCACCACTTGCCAAGCACAGTTTCCCCAGCTTCCGCGGAAACAAGAAAAGCGCAAAAAAAGACATCCATTAAAAAGCTCCGTATTCACGGTCGCAGCTCCTCATTCACCAGGGCCTCCCGCGCAAAAGACGATGACACTTGCAGCCACAGCTGACCAGAATAGAGTTGGCGCCATTGAGCCACTCGCTCTGCTCGCGAACCGGCCTTGCCGGATTTGTCCAAGGCCATCGATTTACAACGGAGCCGAATTGAGAGTAGTTTTTTTTTCTTCTTCTGGAGGCGACATGACTGAGTGTTGTTGCGCAATGACGAGAGATGGGCGAGCAAGCTGCTTGACTTTGATCTTGCGGTTGATAATACGTGCCTCTTCTCAAGGGTAGCGCAGCTTGCGAAATCGGAATTAAAGTGACGAATTATGGGAGCTGTTTCTGGCTTGCACGGAATTTGCCGTGGCCGTGGCCAGGGCCAGTAGCTCATCTGCCATCGAGCCTACCTACTGGTACAGATGCAAGCGAGCAGTCCGGCAAGCGTTCTAGGCAAAGCAAAAAATGACTAGCTTTGGTGGTCACTGGTAACAGTCGACCGCCGCTAGCCTTCATCTTGGCGGAGACGCCGCCGCCAGCACCAAAAGAGAGAGAGCGTGGCGTCGACTGTTGTGGCGAGCGACGACAGAAGCCGGCTTTGGCTTGCAACTGGACTAGCAGGCCCAGCTGAAAGGCAAAGGGCAGGCTATTTGTTTCGCAGAGGCTTCCATTCCGCTTCTGCCAAGTGAGTTTGTTTGAGGCGCAAAACGGACAGGCGCGCCTGGGACGTGCGAGGGGGGAGGGACAAGGGCCAGAGACACTTAGACGAGAGGCCTGTCTTGAATGCCGGAAGCAGCGTGGTAGTGACCCGGTGCGCTGTGCGCATCACAATCTCCACACAAAGCGAGACATAATAATGAGTTCAAAAAAGAGTCCAGATGGAATCAGGATAGGAGACGGGAATCATGACAATGAGATTTCAAACAACGCGGCAACTTCCCAAGATACACTTTAATCGTGATGGTATTAATAGACTACGATGATGGTTGTCGCAGCCGAAACTAAGCGTCACCGCCTGGACGCCCCTATGGTGATGCACAGACGTGCGCGCACCTACTTGGCGAGTATGGAATAAATAAATCAAGGGCAAATGTTTTTAATCGCTCACTGAACCCTGCGCAATAATTGAGTGGTTTCTGACAGGTTCGTCCTGTTATTATGAGATGCGCAGTAATAGGTCGCCACTCGAGTCAATTTTATGCGCAACCCTGCCTGGGTAAGATGAGAGGGGATGGGTGGTGGGATAGTGGTGAATCACCGTGCGCGGGCTGGGCGCTCTCCGCAGTCGGGGGGGACGGGTGTGGTGTGCTGAGATATGCAGAGGAAAACTCTGCTGAGAAAAAGAAGCTGCAAGGGCAAGACAGGAAAGAAAAAAATTAGCAAATAATGGGGTGGCTGTCATTGGGCTCCTTGCTTCCCCGCCTTTGGTCGTGAACTGTCCGGGGGAGGAGGAGCAGGCATCATCACCGGGCAAGATGGATTTCACGAGCATTTTTTTTTTGGTTCTTCGACAAGCCGAACTAGAAAAGCGCCATGAATACCGTATTGGGTAATTGATGTCCTGCGATGCCGAGGCAGCCTGTGGTGGTGGTGGTGGTGGTGGCTGGTCCGGGTTTAGTCGTGTCCATGCAGTAGTCGCCGCAAGTACGAGGTTGTCCAAGATGGGCGGAAATCGAATGTTCGGCACACTACTGCACGCCCGGGTGCAGTGGAACACGGCCAATTGCCCGCAAAGAGAGCGGCATTATGCAGCACTGTCAAGTAATCGTAGGGCCAATACCCTTTTCTGCATCATTTATTGCAGAATGGGCTGCTGTACGGCGAGAGACTTGTCTGTCGTCCAACTTGGCTGCCAGCTGTCATGAAAAGCGGCCTGCCAGCTGCCCACGTACAATAGTGCAAACGGAGCGGCAGCTAAGGCCTACCGTCGCTAACAGGACCAATTCGTTTCCCCTCCTCCATCGTCGCCATCATCACCATCGCCAACATCCACACCCAATCCGCTCATCTTCTCCTCCCACCGCCACGCTACTCCTCAGCTACGCGACGCCACCCAACTGCCCACGCAGCTTACACTGACTGCCCAACTCTGCCGTCCTCGACACTAGCTCGCCTCTCCTCTCCACTGCACTAGCTTTGTCCTGTCCACGCCCCCCCCCTCTATGTGGACTTCATGGGCCCCCAGTCATCTCCACCGAGTCCACCTCCGGCCGTCTTGTTGCTGCGCTGCTCGGCTGCTTGGGCCTTGGCCCAACGGCCTATCACAGAGTCAAAATATCACTCCAAAAGAAATGTCACCGTCAGTAAACTTGGGGAAACCTGGGGGATTGCCCACGGTCTCCGCGCGCACTCCCCCCTTCTCCTCTTTCTCTCGGTCCTCTCACTCTCCACCATTCTGCTCCGGACCCAATGGCTTGCTAACTGTTTTTCTTCCCACTAGGCGACGCCGATCCAGCAGAGTTTTCGACCTCCTCCTCGTCCTGCCTGCCTGCTCGTCCGCACTCCTCTCTTCGCCCCATCATCATTGTCGACTGCATGGCCATGCAACCCTGATTCCGAGGCTCTGCCTAGCCTTCTCCGCTTCTCTCTACCCTCCCACACAGCGCAGCATCGCACACCCCCCCTGCCCGGAGACACACAGACGCACGCCTTCCTGGCCTTGCAAGCCCTCCTCCACCGTTCCCTCTCGTGCGCTTTGTGCGGATTCGACCCGGACTGCTGTGTCTCTTGCTATTCTAGGATATCCACCCGCGCCAGTCCTCATTACATATCTACTCCTCCTTCGCCCTAGTCTCTTTTCTTTCTCTTGCTGGCCCTTTCTTCTTCTCTTACACCTCTTCATCTTCGCCAATTGTCTTGTCCAGGTGGAAGCCAATACACCAGTCCAGCAAGACAGCTTCCTCTCTGGTGAGGCAAACACCACACAACCGCAACCATGAGGTGGACTACATTTCTGGTGGGCGCCTTGGCCCCTGTAGCCATTGTCGCTTCTGGCCCTCGCACCCAGTCTCCCCCAGAGGCTACAATTGAGGAAATTCTTCAAAGCAACAACCTCGACGAGATTCTTGCCAAGCACAATCTGGCTCTCGTCCCCCGTAGTCAGCTCACCGATACCCTGACGGAGTTGACTGCCCTTCTCAAGAGACAGGAGCACAACGACCGCGTTGACCCCAGAGTTTCCACGCTTTTTCGTCGACAAAATGCCACCAACGCAAACTCGGGTAGCAGTGGCACTGCCTCGAGCAGTGCGCCTCTTGGAAACCAAAACGGCCTCCTCGATGGTCTTCTCGACCCTCTCCAGCAGGGTCTCGCCGGCATCTTCGACCCCATTGTCAAGCCCATCACCGACTTGGTCAAGCTTCTGGAATCTGTTTCGTCGCTTCTTACTCCTGAATTCATCCAGGGCGTCCACGATGGCCTCATTGGTCTTGGCAAGACCCTGAAGGACCCTATCCCCGAAAAGATTCGCAACATCGTCACTGCTGGTGAGCCCCTCATCAACGAACTCGGCAAGCTCGACTTGGCCAGCCTCATCAGCCAGCTCGAGCCCCTCCTCAAGGAGCTTGGCGGTATCGACCTCGCTGGCCTCTTTGAGGCCCTCAAGCCCCTGCTCTCCGGCGATGAGATTAAGAAGATTATCAGCATCATTGATGGAGCTGAGCCACTTGTTGCCAGCCTGGGCAAGCTTGACTTGGCTACCCTCATCAGCCAGCTCGAGCCCCTCCTCAAGGAGCTTGGTGGCCTCGACCTCGCTGGCCTCTTTGAGGCCCTCAAGCCCCTGCTCTCCGCCGATGAGATTAAGAAGATCATCAGCATCATTGATGGAGCTGAGCCACTTATTGCGAGCCTGGGCAAGCTTGACCTGGCTACGCTCATCGATCAGCTCGAGCCTATTCTCAAGCAGCTCGGTGGTCTCGACCTCGCTGGCCTGTTCGAGGCCCTCAAGCCTCTGTTGCAGGCTAGTGAGATCAGCAAGATCATCTCCATCATTGACGGCGCTGAGCCTCTTATCAAGGAGCTCGGCCAGCTCGACCTGCAGGATCTCATCAAGCAGCTCGAGCCCCTTCTCAAGCAGCTCAGCGGTCTCGATTTGGCTAGCATTCTTGAAGCTGTCAAGCCTCTGTTGCAGCCCGACGAGATTGCCAAGATCATCTCCATCGTTGACGGCGCTGAGCCTCTCATCAAGGAGCTTGGCCAGCTTGACCTCCAGGATCTCATCAAGCAGCTCGAGCCCCTCATCAAGCAGCTTAGCGGCCTTGATCTCAGCGGTATCCTCGAGGCGCTCAAGCCTCTTCTCCAGCCTGAGGAGATTGCCAAGATCATCTCCATTGTTGACGGCGCTGAGCCCCTCATCAAGGAGCTCGGCCAGCTCGACCTTCAGGATCTCATCAAGCAGCTCGAGCCTCTCATCAAACAGCTTAGCGGTCTTGACCTGGCTAGCATCCTGGAAGCCGTCAAGCCCCTTCTGGCACCCGAAGAGATCACCAAGATCATCTCCATCATTGACGGTGCCGCGCCTCTCCTTGCGAGCCTCTCCAAGGTCGACCTCACTAAGCTATTTGACCAACTTGGCCCCGTTCTTGAGGCCATTGGACAGATTGATCTCAAGGGCCTCATTGACACTGTCGCTCCTCTGCTTACGCCTGAGACGATTCAGGGACTCGTGCTTCTCCTCTTCAACGTTGAGCAGCTCATTACTTCTGACTTTGTTGAGCAAACGCAGTCTCTTATTGCTGGCGCTGCGCCACTCGTTGCCGGCCTCGGTAAAGTCGACTTGTCCAAGTTGTTCGATCAGCTTGGCCCTGTTCTTGAAGCCATTGGCCAAATTGACCTCAAGAGCCTCATTGACACTATCGCTCCTCTCCTTACGCCTGAGACGATTCAGGGAGTCGTGCTTCTGCTCTTCAACGTTGAGCAGCTTATCACTTCCGACTTTGTTGAGCAAACCCAGTCTCTCATTTCTGGCGCCGCGCCGCTCGTCGCGTCTCTCGGCAAGCTTGACCTCGCCAAGCTTCTCGACCAGCTGCAGCCTATTATTCAGGAACTTGGTCAGCTTGACCTGAAGAGCCTGTTTGACGCTCTTAAGCCTCTGCTTAGCACCGAGGTCATTGGAAAGCTCGTCGACATTGTTAACGGTGCTGCGCCACTGATTGCCAGCCTCGGCAAGCTTGATCTTCAAGATATTCTCAACCAGCTTGAGCCCATCCTGAAGCAGGTTGGTCAGCTCGATCTCGCTGGCCTCTTTGAGGCTCTTAAGCCCCTCCTCAGCGCCGAGACCATCGGCAAGCTTGTTGATATTGTCAACGGTGCCGCCCCGTTGATTGATAGCCTCGGAAAGCTCGATCTCCAGGACATTATCAGCCAGCTTGAGCCCATCCTGAAGCAGGTTGGCCAGCTCGATCTCGCAGGCCTCTTTGAGGCTCTCAAGCCCCTCCTCAGCGCCGAGACCATTGGCAAGCTTGTTGATATCGTCAACGGCGCCGCTCCCTTGATCGACGCCCTCGGCAAGCTTGACCTCCAGGATCTTATCAACCAGCTGCAGCCAATCCTGAAGGAGCTTGGCTCGCTTGATCTTGCAGGCCTCTTCGAGGCTCTCAAGCCCCTGCTTAGCGCTGAGACTATCAAGAAGCTCGTCAACATCGTCAACGGCGCTGAACCCCTCATTGCCAGTCTTGGACAGCTTGACCTTAAGAAGCTGCTTGATCAAGTCGGTCCTCTTCTGGATGAGCTAGGTCAGCTGGATCTGGCTGGTCTTCTGGGCGCCCTCAAGCCGCTACTCAGCCCCGACACTATCAAGAAGCTTGTCAACATTATCAACGGCGCCGAACCCCTCATCTCTAGCCTCGGCCAGCTCGATCTTCAGAAGCTCATCAGCCAAATCGGTCCTATTCTGGATGAGGTTGCCCAGCTGGATCTTCAGGGTCTCTTCGAGGCCCTCAAGCCTCTGCTCAGCCCTGACACTATCAAGAAGCTCGTCAACATCGTCAACGGTGCTGAACCCCTCATTGCCAGTCTTGGACAGCTTGACCTCAAGAAGCTACTTGATCAAGTCGGTCCTCTCCTGGAGGAGCTTGGCACCCTCGACCTCAAGGGTCTCTTCGATGCCCTGCAGCCTCTGCTCACAAGAAACACCATTCTTGGAATCATTGATCTGCTGCAGAATGCCGAGGATCTGCTCACTGCCGACTTTGTCGTCGATACCCGTGCTCTCATCAAGGGTGCCAGCCCTCTTATTGCTAGCCTCAGCAAGCTTGACCTCGATAAGCTCATCACCCAATTGGGTCCTGTCCTCGATGTCATTGGCAAGCTCGACCTCAAGGGAATTATTGATGCCCTTGCTCCCCTCCTCACCCCTGACACCATCAAGGGTCTTGTCCAGCTCCTGGCCAACGCCGAGTCGCTGCTCACCGCTGACTTTGTCAGCCAGACCAAGTCCCTCATCGGCGGTGCCCTTCCCCTTATTGATGGTCTCAAGGACGTTGACTTCAAGAGCCTGCTCGCACAGCTGTCGCCTCTTCTCAACGCTCTCGGCAAGATCGACCTCAAGGGACTCCTTGACGCTATCAGCCCTCTGCTCACTCCCGAGGCCATCCGTGGTCTTCTCGGACTCCTTGGCAATGCCGAGGACTTGCTCACTGGCGACTTCGTCAAGGACACTAGAAGTCTCATTGCCGGCGCCGGTCCTCTTCTGGCTGCTCTCGGCGGTGTCGACCTCCAGGGTCTCTTCAAGCAGCTTGGACCTCTTCTGGCTAGCATCAGCAAGCTGGATCTCGCGGGCATCATTGATTCCCTGTCTCCCATCCTGTCCAAGGACAGCATCCAGAAGATCGTTACACTCCTCAGCAATGCCGAAGACCTCCTGTCTGCCGACTTTGTCAAGCAGACCAAGGCGCTCATTGGCGATGCCGGTCCTCTTCTGGAAGCCGTCAAGCCTCTGCTCGCTGCTCTTAGCGAGATTGATCTTCCTGATCTGCTCAAGCAGCTTGGTCCTCTTCTCAAGCAGCTCAGCCCTCTGCTGGCCGTTCTGGGCGAGATTGACCTCAAGGGACTCCTCGAGGTCCTCAAGCCTTTCCTCACGCCTGACTCGATCCGCGGTGTCCTGGGTCTCGTCGGCAACGCCGAGGACCTTCTCACACCCAAGTTTGTCAACGAGACGTCTGCTCTGATCAGCGGTGCTCTGCCGCTGGTCGAGGCTCTCGACAACGTCGACATTCCTGAGCTCCTTGAAAGCCTCAAGCCTCTGCTCGACATGGTCAAGCCCCTCCTCGGCGCCCTTGGCGAGATTGACCTCAAGGGTCTCATTGAGGCCGTCGCGCCTCTGCTCACCAAGCAGACCGTTGCTGGCATTGCCACGCTGCTGCTCAACGCCGAGTCTCTCCTGACGTCTGACTTTGTCAGCAACACGCAGGAGCTGATTGGCGATGCCACGCCGCTGGTTGCTACGGTATCCGACCTCTTGCAGGCCATCTTCTCCGCTCTGTCAGGGCCGTCTACTAGCTCATCCTAAGCTGGCGTGAAGATGATTCCCTCGCATGAGGTGCATTTGCATATATGATTTTTGAGTATTTATTGTTTTTATATTTTTTTTGGATCCTAGATGATTTGGATTTACATGAAGCGTACGGGCGGGAAATCTCCCGAGCCCCACAAGTTTGTTTTTTACGACTGCAAAGGATAATGAAGCCTTTTCTTGTTGAAATGGTGGAAAGACGGGAAGACACAGAGGATGAAATGAGTATGGCCCTTGCCTACGGGCAAGGGGATGCATGTCTTGTACATGAATTAATGAGTCAAGTAAATATTTATGCTAAGAATATTTCTACCACTTTTTTATTCAACCGTGATTGCGAAGATGCCTAGATCAGTTGAGGTTGTGATGGTCCATGTGCCGTTTTAGCGTTAGTGCTCCCCGTAGACTGGCTAGGAACGAGCTATCATCTGACCGTTGAAGACTTTTAGCACACCCCCTTTGGTGGACAGAGCTATAGATTCCGGCGAACGAGCTAATCTATAGCTCTGTCCACCAGATTCGCGCTATTAGTTGTTTCGCTTTGGCGCGTCACGTCTAGCGGCCTTGGTTTTGTCTGCCTTGTTGACGAACCCCCCCCTCGACACAACCGCGCGGCTTCATCCGTCAACCAGACTAATCAATGTGCAAAGTTTATGTAAATGCGTCAATTAGTACCAATCTTGCCATTGTAAAGCATTGCAGATGAAATTCAACGCCATTATCGATTCGCACGAGGACTATATACATAATAATACACGATATCCATATCCCGCTTGTTCTAAACAGCGACAAACGTCAACCTTCCGTCTTCTTCTTCTTCTTCTTCTTCTACGTGGCAGAGTCGTACTCTGGACAGCTCACGCCCTGCGCGCGCAGCGTCTCCATGCCCTTGGTGGCCGCGTCGCGCGCCTCCTCGGTCGGCAGGGTGGTGTGCCACTCGACGAGCAGCACGTCGACGACGGTCCACACGCGCATGGCAGCCATGTGCGGCACCAGGTCGTACTCGGCGCCCTCGACGTCCATCTTGACGACGACGTAGTCGTGCGGCAGCGTGTTCATCAGCAGCCAGCGCGAGAGGTTGATGCCCGAGAGCTCGGTGCCGCGGCCGCCCGAGGCGACGGCGTCCGGGTGGTTCTTGTACGTCGACGACCCCCAGAAGCCGTTGTCGGTGTTGACCTCGTCGAGGTAAAAGGTGCGCATGCCGTCCTTGGTGTCGACGACGGTCGAGGGGTAGATGGTAATGGCCTTGCCGGCGGCGGCGTACTTTTGGCGGGCTTGCACGAGGGCGTCGTTGAAGATGGGGTTGGCCTCGAAGAGAAAGATTTCTGCAAAAGAGAGTAAGAGTCAGTTTTTGTCCTCTTTTCTTTCTTTTATTTTCTTTCTGGTTTTATAAAGGGATAATGATTACGTACCGGCATCATCGTGAGTCGCCCACTTGGGTGCGGGAAAGTCGTACTTGAACTTGGCCTCTGGCGTCTGCAGAAACGTCTCGAGCGAGTCGGCGCCGTTGGCACCCAAGTCGACAAAAATGTACCGCGGCTTGCTTTCCTTGAGCACAGGTGCGGCCGCCGCCGCCAGGGGGGCTTGCTCCGCGGGCGTTGTGCCCGTCGTCTTCACCGTCTTGTCTTTGGCAGCGGCGGCGGCTGTTGGTTCGGCGGTGACGGTGACGGTCACAGTCACTCGCCCATCGGCGCCTTCTTTACCCGATGGTGCGGTGCTGACACCCGTGTTGGTTGAATAGCCATAGGCAGCTTGTATGTCGGCATTGTTTCGCCAAAAGGTGATGAGGAGAAAGACGGCGACAAGCAGGACGGCCGCCGTGGGGATGGCGTTGGGCTTGCCCGCCATTGTTGTTTTGTTTTGCTGTCTTTGTGTTTCTTGTACCACGTGCACTTGGCAAGATATACACAAAACTATGCAGATGAAAGAGTGTAGGAGGTCAGAAACGGGAGGCGGGTATGCTGTAGACTTGGCAAAGGCAGAATTGGTGATCCAGCGATGGAGCCAGAGAACGACGACGAGCTGAAGGCCTGGGACGACCAAGATCTAAGACAGACTGAGCAAAAGGGTCAGAGAACCCGTGTCCCCCGGCCGGCCAGGTTTATAAAGCTGAAAACAACATGGATGCACATGTACTCTGTACAGCAGCGGTGGCCTTCTCCCGCCCTATCAGGACTTCCTTTGCAAAAGTGCAGCCGCCAAGGCAAAGCCTCCCTCAGGGTCGAGGCCTCCTTGTCATCCATCGGCAGTCCAGGGGGGGTTCTGGTCGGACAAAGTATGTCACTGACACACGACGGGACCCAGCTCGTACAACGTGCGCCTCTTGGTGGCTTGCTTAGACCTATTCGGGTCTTGTGGCTGCTTGAGGCTTCCAGCTGGGAAGCCTGCCAACTGCCGCCGACCGACCGACCCAGCCAGCTGGCACACATATGCCTCCCCTCTTTGCATTTATTGCATATGCTGCTGCACATATAATTTCAGGCGTTTGATGGGACATGATGCCGAGGAGTTGAGTTGGTCTCGGATCTGGGGGAGGGGAAGGGAGTTCGCCAACGGAAATGGTGGGTTGTTCTGTTGACCAATATTGCGCAAGAATTCCTCAAAGACCATAAATCAGGCTGCGATCGGAATTAGCCAAGTGCGGAGAGGAGAGAGAAAGTCAGAATCGGGACAGCCCAGTTGCAGTTAGCCCCAGGGTCTTTTGAGGAGAAAGGCTGGGGTAAGAGGGTCTGGCCCAGCGCGGACCAGGTCGATGTAGCGGCACCATCTTTACGAGAAAAACAACTATCGAGTTGCGGTTTTTACTGTATTCAAAAACTACGCTCGTTCCCCTATACGCCCGGGGACGAGGGAACGAAATTTCGTCAGCGGACGAGTGGCGCCTCAAGCCCCCCGTATTCATCTTCTCGACGACCTTCCTTTGTCTGTTAAGCTTATAAAATGGTGGCTTGCCACCAAAAAAAAAGGCGAAACAACCTTCTCAGGACGCCCACGGCCCGCCCACCAACGCCTTTTTAGCCCTGGGTCCAATAGCATAAAAAGCCACACTTCAGGCAAGGCAAAGCCAATGTTCAGCTGGCGAGGACTAGGCTGGGGGGATACGGGCCGCCTCATAGAGCTAATGCAGGAAAATATATGCAAATGTGTTTTAGCGCAAGGGGGAAAGAAACGATGAAATGGCCTGTTGTTGGCGAGACCAAGGTTTGGCTGGATGGCTCGGTGTCGTGTTGGGCTGAGCGGAATGCTCGAAATGGGGAGAGAGGGTGGGTGGCGGATGCAGCATCCTTGAAGCCGAACCTGCAACAGCAAAGACACATGTGCCCCCCCTTGAGAAGGATCAGCTCAGCCACTCGCTGATGCGTAACTGGTTAGAGAGAGAGAGAGAGAGAGAGAGTCTTGCTCGGGCTCGATCCGCGTTTTGTCTGCAAGAGTATTGGGGGATTTAGATGGCACACACACACCTACCTTCTTGGTTGAGCACTCGGCCTCGTGTTACAACGGAAAATCGCGCGCCAACTTACATCACCAGTAGCGCCCTCCCCAAGCAGCCTTGTTCTTTGCTCCGTTTTGACTTTTTTTGTTTGTTGTATACACATAGTTATCCGACTCTCTTTCCGTCCCGTTTGGCTCGTGTCGTGTTGTTTCTAGCAGTTCTCTTCTTTCGTTCTTTTAGACATTCCTTTTCGCGGGCCCTGCACCCCGTTGTCTTTCCTTGCCAACTCTGTCTCTTCATCCTTCATCTCTCTTTCATATACCACCCTCCCTCGGGATGGATTTCTACACAATATCGCTCGGCCTCTTGGTCGCCGCAAACACAGGCCTGCTGTGGACGCGGTACGGCCGCCGAAACGGCCAGCGCGTCAAGAGCTGGCTGTCGACGGCCGCGCCAACACGCAGCTTCCAGCTCACCTTTTTCATCCCCTACACGATTGCTGTAGCGATAGATTGGCTCCAGGTAAAAATGAAATCCAAACTCTGTCATGATGGGGCGTGGTTAATCTGACCATTTTGTAGGGCCCGCACATTTACGCCATCTACAAGTACGAAAAGGACCTCCCGGAAAAGGTCGTGGCCGCGCTCTACGCCGCCGGCTTTGCGTCGGGCGGCATCAGCGCCTCCTTTGCCGGGTCGCTCGCCGACCGCTTCGGCCGGAAGCGCGCCTGTCTGCTGTACTGCGGCCTGTATTGCGTGACCTGCCTGTCCATGCTGAGCGACAACCTGACGTTCCTCTTCCTGGGCCGCGTCGCGGGCGGCGTCAGCACGACGCTGCTGTTTAGCGTGTTCGAGGCCTGGATGATTTCGGACTATCACGAGCGCGGGCTGGGAATAGCGCCCGTGGACTGTGATGATGATGTGGCCGAGGACAAGGCGAAAGCGATGGTCGAGGTGCAGGAAATCGAACACGCAGCCGAGGAGGAAGAGGTAGCAAGGGGGTCAATGGCCCTGGATGCGGTGTTTAGTACCATGACCACGCTCAGCTGCGTCGTGGCCATCATCTCGGGCGTCATTGGCGATGCGCTGGTCTCGGTGTCGGGAACTAGGACGTGGCCGTTTATAGCAGCAATGGGCTGTAGTGTGGCCGCCGCTGCCATCATAGCAACAACCTGGGTAAGTTGCGCCGGTTTCTTACGTCTACCACTAACATACTGACACATCGGCCAAAGCGTGAAAACTATGGCTTGAGATTAGAGACTGGTCAACAGGCGAGCCAAATGTACGGCACCGACAACCGCTTTGCGTTCCTTCGCGACCCCAAGATCCTCGCCCTCGGCCTGACCACGTGCGTCTTCGAAGGGACCATGTATCTCTTCATCTTCTTCTGGTCCGCCGCCCTAAAAAACGCCCGCGACACGGCCTTTGGCCGCATCGCGTCCGGCGGGGAGCTCCCCTTTGGCCTCATCTTCTCCAGCTTCATGTGCGCCATGCTCGCCGGCTCGGCCCTCTACGGCCACCTCCGCGGCGGCCGCACCAGCAACGCCGACATGCTCCTGGCCGTCGTCGTCATTGTCAGCGGCTGCCTGGGCATCGTCGCCAACGTGCGCGACGAGAGGGTCCTGTTTCTGCTGCTTTGCCTCATTGAAGGCTGCATTGGCGTGTACTTCCCCGCCATGGCGAGCCTGAAAAGCCAGCTGGTTGACGATGATATTCGCGGACGTGTCTATAGCGTGCTTAGAGCGCCACTCAACGTCTTTGTCGTCGTGGCGCACTGTCTAGACGAAGAAGGTAAGCAGGTCTCAGTGACGGCCGTCTTTGGTAAACATTTTCTCACTGACAAACTTCAATAGGGAGCCGCCATCGCAACAATGTCTTCTTGGCCTGCGCCGTACTACTGTTGGTTGTGTACTCTGTTGCGCAACGCCACTTTCCAAACTAGCACACACGTCTTCTACATGTTATACAGCCTTGAATTATGAATGCGATTGCTACCTTGCCCATGAGCTACTATTTCTTAACTCGTTCAGTCATCAGTTGACGTCTAAAAGGCACTATGGCCGACGCAATATGCTCTGCTTGAAGCCCTTTGTGAACGTCTCTCTCCTCACCGGCGACGCAGCGCCTCCGCCTCCACTCTGTTTCCACGGCGCGCCCGGCTTGTGCGTCTCCGTATCATACGTAAGATTCGGCGGCGTCACCTGCCACTGCACCGTGCCGTTGCCCTCGCGGAACGTGCTTTCCGGCGGGCCCTTGGTGCGGTAGAAGCACTTGCCCGTGACGTTGACCTTGCCCGTGGCCACGTCCCGGCCGCCGATGACGCGCTCAAAATACTCGAGCGCCGCCAACGGCTGGTAAAAGGGCACCTCGTGGCCCGCCTCGTAGAATCGCGTAAAGCTGAACCCGCGGCTCTGCTTCACCTGGGCCTCGACCTTGCCGTCGCTCGTCACGACGTCGGCGAAGCCCGCCCGCGACCAGCCCGGAACGTCGACCATCTCGGCAATCCTTTGGAACCCGAGCCAGTTGCAGTTGTAGTCGGCGTCGCCGGCGAATAGGGCCACGTGGATGTCGCGCTGGACCAGGTCCTGGAGGGCCTCTACGGCGCCCACGTCGCGGCCGTCGTCGCCGGTGGATGAAAACGCGGCATAGACGGTGGCGCTCGAGGTGGAAAAGTTGGTAAAGGCGCCAATGGCGTCGAGAACTTCGGGCCTGTTGAGGTACTCGCGATAGAAAGGATAAGGAAAAGGGTCCGGGGTCAGCTCGCGCATGTCATACTCGCTTCGTTCTGCGTAATTGCCGAGGAACCCTTCAACATTTTCGGCGCAGAAACTGTCCGCCGTGGCGCACTGCTCGTCCTCGCCATTCTTGGCACACTCCTGCAGCCCGTCGATGCACTTTCCCGGGCCGTACAGGTTGTCGTACAGCTTTTCCTGGATGGAGGCATTGTACGGCGAATAGTCGTAGGTGTTGCCCGGCGAGACGGTAAAGTTGTAAAAGGCCTGGTAGCCGATAATGGGGCTCACCCATCCATTGCCAATGATGACGCTCCGGAGATCGATATCCACGGCCCCGGGGATGTCCTTTTCGTTCTGCTTCAGGAAGTAGTCGTTGAAGACGGGCGCGTAATGACCGCCGTAGGACTCGGTGGCAAAGTGGACGCCGCCGCGCGCGTACTGGGGGAACGCGCCGATGAAGCCCTGCAGCGTCCGCCACATGTTGGGCGCGGCATTGACGGTCGAGTTGGCCGTCAGGTTGGCGTACGGCAGCGAAAAGGTGCCGCAGGTGCCGTTGGCGTCGGACGGGCAGCTGTTGCCCGGGAGCACCGTAATGGTACCCGTGTCGTTGTTCCGCACGCCGGGCACGGGCACCGAGTACGAGAAGCCGACCTGCGTGGGCTGGTCGACAAAGAGCATGTTGCTGGCGCGGGTCCACGAGTGCGGGTTGTCGTAGACTTTGCCAAAGTAGTCGACGCGGCACGGGCCGAGTTCCTCAAAGAGCCCAATCATGGACGACGAGCCCGGCCCGCCGTTGATCCAGACGGTGAGCGGCGCGTCGCGCGGGTCGACCTCGCGCGCCTCAAAGAACCAGAAGAAGCTGTGCTGGTCCTCGGCGACGTCGGCGTACCCGGCGAAGCTCTTGACGGCCGGGTTCTGCTCGCAGATGCCCGCGGGTACCTGCTTGTAGCGCACGGGCACGTCGGCGTACCCGGTCACATTGGTGAAGCCGCTTGGCGCGGGGACGAACTGGGCGACGGCGCTGGTGCCAAGGGCAAGTCCGGCGACTAGGCTAGACAGCCGATACATGGCGACCATTTTTGAGTCACTGTAAGATTTCTGTAAAACTTGTGGTGCCTGTAAGATTTCGGCGTCTGCAAGAATTCTGTCTCTGCTCGGTTGCAACCGAGAAACCAAGGTTTTAATAAGAGAGAAACCTAACCCACCTCCCGGAACTGGGAACCAGGGAAATTGCTTTTGTCTCGCTTTCCCGACAAAAACAAAAAGACCACTGGTAATTGCTATAGTTCCTTGCCCTGCAAGCGGGGTTGTGGGTTGACAACAAGGTGCCAATTCCTCAAAGAGGCAGGTCAAACAGCCCAGTGGAGAAGATTTACGCGGGAGGCTTGGCATATGCCGACGGAGACTTTTCTATTAAGCTGACCCTTGAGTCCGGGTGGCTGTGCCTCGAGACTGAGACACCATCAAGGTGTGAATTTGCAGAGTGAACCCCGGCTGCAGAACCGTGATCAAGGATAATAAATTTAGATGGGCTAATTTCATATTCTTCTCCCCCTACAAATTCTCATCCTTGAGCTTTTGCATGTCCGTCAACCTCTTCCGGACCCAGTCCCGGCAGCTTATCTCCTCGTACTTTGGCGTCTCGCCCTCGGCGAGGCACGTCTCCAGGACGCCGCAGCTCTCGTGCAGGCCAAACCCCCAGAAAAAGGCGATGCTGACGCGCTCGCGGCCGCTCCAGTTCTGCGCGCGGTGCACGGTGCTCACGTAGCGGTCGTTTGTGATGCGCTGCATGTAGTCGGCAATGTTGACGACGAGCGACCCGCGGATCGGCGTGGCGCGGATCCACTGGCCCTCGCGGTTCAGCAGCTGCAGCCCGCCGGCGTCGTCTTGCCAGAGAATGGTGAAGAGCTGGAAGTCGGTGTGCGAGCCGATGGACACACGCGTAGGGTCCGTGGGCTCCGCGCCGCCGCCGGGGATGGGCGGGTAGTAGTTCATGGCCATGGCCGCGCCGGGGTACTCGACCTTTTTGTCCAGCGCGTCCTCGGGGAGGTTGAGCGACAGCGCAAAGGCGTGCGTCAGGGTGCGGGCGAGCCCCATGGCGGCCTGGAAGTGCGCCTTGGCGGCCGCGCCAAAGGCCGGCTGGTTGGCCATGTGCGCAAAGGCGTCGTCCTCGTAGCCGAAGCTGTCGCGCACGTGCTCCGGGATCGCGTCCTGGTCCGCGACCAGGGGGTCCCAGCGCGGGTCGTAGCGCAGCATAAACGCCTCGCGGAGGTCGACGCCCTCGGCCGGGTTGATGGCCTGCGAGTCCGGGGGCCGGTAGCCGACCGGCATGCCCTGTTTCTGGCTGGTGGCCCGCATCTTGACGTCGAGGTCCTGGCGGAAAAAGTCGCGCGCGGCGGCGCCCGAGGCGTCGGTGACGGCGAGCGGCACGCCGTGGTTGACAATGTAGAAGAAGCCCGTGTTGGTGGCGGCCTCGCGGATCCGGGCCGCCACGGCCTGCCGGGCCTCGAGGGTCGACGACGGGTCGACGAGATCGGCCACGTCGATAATCGGCATCTCGGACGGGAGGGCGTCGCGGAGCGGGGCTTGGAGGACCGTCCTGGTGACGGGCCCGTTCGGCGAGACGAGCTGGAGCGTCGTGGTTGCGGTGGCAGCCATTGTTCCGGGAGTGTTTGACTGATGCTCTTGCTGATTTCTGGTTTACAGGTATCCAAGGTATCGCGATGGAGAAGAAAAGAAGCAGTCGACTTGCGCCTTGGTTGAGAGAACATGCATATATACTCGTGCGATGTTACTAGTACGTACCTCCGCAGACCCCCTCATCGTATTGCTAGCCTAGCGCTGCATTGGATAATGAGGGGGTTCAGACGGACGATATTTTTCCTCCGGTTAGAAGCAGGAGTCATGCTTGTGGTAAAGCAGGCCCATGACCTTACCAATACTCTGGCCGCTGGTGGCAATATTCATGCACATGGCAAGTCGTGTTCAATAAAGCGTCATGCAATGCATGTCCTGCCAAGGCAGCGCACTCAGCAGATGGCAGCCGCGCTATCGATATTGCCACTATTCCTGTGTTACGGATGATGCCGTGAATGTTTTACAACCTGGCCTGCTACTTGTTGCCGCCCTGTTTCTCGCCAGCGCTCCCGCCAGCGCGCTCTCATGAGGGCTCTTACAAGCGCTCTTGCTGGCGGGTTACCCGGGTGGCTGGTTGGTGGTTGGTGGTTGGTGGCTGACTGGCTGGCTAGCTGATTTACAAGGCTGAGAATTGATTTACTGACATTTTAGGCCTATAGTTGGCTGACGTTACTAATAACTGTATATGAGTGCGCGCGTCAAAAAAAAAAAGAGAAAAAGAAAAGAAGGCTCTCTGAGACTACCAGTACTGTTCTAGAGCTCTAGGCTGTCGGGAATGCTGCAGAGTACACACAGTACAGAGTACACAGAGTACACAGAGTACACAGCGTACTCACAGTACTCACAGCGCCACCGCGACACGACATTTACTACAAACAGCAATGACTACACGATAAGACCGACACACCTTGCTTCGCCACTACCCAGGCTGCTGTTACTCCAGTAGTACGCCCAGCGTTACGCTATGATGCAAGACAATCCACAAGGCGGCAATGAGGGCTGACAGGGCTAACAGGGCGGTTACGGCGAGAATGATTGTTTTTTAAAGCATTATAAAAGCCCGGGCTGTCAATGAACTGGCCGTTTTGCGATATTCGGCCTGTACTTGGTATACTGTCTCTAGTTAGGGGCAACATCTACAACTGCACCAGGTACTAAACTAGGCGAGCAAGCAAGTCAGCGATCGACCCCAGCACTCTTCTATATTATCCACCAAGCATGTCTCACAATACCCCCGAATCCAAATCAGTCAGCATGACGATCTCGGTAGAGCAGCAGATAGTGGAGGCTGGCGAGCAACACAGCCAACTCCTCGAGACCCTCTCCAGCACCAAGGGCGCTGCGTCCGCATTCGCCGAACACAAGCGCTTGCTAGGCGGACTAAAAGGCAAGCTTGAGTTGTCGAACTGTCGCCTGAAATCTTTCAATGCAGAGCTGCAGAAGTGCCTCGGCGAGCACGAAAAAAACGACAAGAGCCATGTGCGGCGATTGGTGTTCGAGGTTTCAGGGATGAGGGACAAATTCGCCCAGCGCGCTGAGGACGGCAAGCGCGAGTACTTTAAAGCGGAACAGAATGTCAAGCAGGAACAGGACATCAACGACGACGTGACGGCGCAGTTGGACAAGGCACGCCGCGCCAAGCCAGACCTGCAGGCGGCCGCGAACAAGGAGGACCACGCGCAGCGGGAGCTCGACACCCTGTACTCCCGCATCTTTAACGGTTCCACGCCGCAGTTGTTCCCCGAGGAGTATGAGCGGAGGAAGCAGTACGAAGCCGCGCGGTACGTCTCCGAGCACACGTGCACCCTCTTCAACGCCGAGACGCAAGCCAAGAAGCAGCTCGACCTCGCCAAGGACAAGCTGACGGACGCGATGCACGAGATCGTAATAGCGCAGAGCCACCGGTTCAGCTACACGCGTTGCGACAACATCAAATACTACAGGACGGGGCTCAGCCACCTGTCGGAGGCAGATAAACTTGTCGAGCTCGCCCGCGGCTACGCGTCCCCCCTACCGCTCGTTTTGCCGGACGAGCTGAAGAATCACGGCAACAACATGTTCGACCTCTATCCTGTTAAGAACGGCATTGAAGAGAGCGACCGTGAGGGAATCAAGCACATTAACTCGACAACCCAGTACGACCATAACATGAAAATCGAGTGCGGCCTGAACAAGCTCAACCAGTGCGTCGAGGCCCTGCAGGCGCTGGCCAACGCTGCCGATCAGCAGCGGAGGAATCTGCTGGAGCAGCGGGTCATGAACGTGCACAAGCTCGCGACAGCGGAGGCCGACTTGCAGCGTGCGAGGGAAGAGGTGTTTCGGTCGGTGCTGCAGGGAGGAGAGAGCGGCGGCAGCGGTGCTGAGGATATTGGAGGGCTTGGGGCTGCGGAGGCACCGCGAAGAACAGACTCGATACCTCCGGCGTATGAAGCGGCTGTGGAAAGAGAGGCTGCTCCGGCAAATGATGGTTGAGATACTTCAAGGGCGGCGCCGGACAAGCTGTGGTCACATGGTGTCATGGGAGCCGGTGGCATTGCCACACGACCACTAAAACTATGTATAGTAGACAAAAGCCTTAAGATGTATAGTTGTACTTGGCGGAGAAATATGACACCCCTGCCTTTTTTTTTCTCTTTATTTGCTGCCCCGTGTACCATGCATGCAGCCCCTTCCTAGTCCCGATCCGAGCAGATGGAGGCCAGCCGCCTCAGCTCGTAGTACGTACCGGTTACGCCCCTTACGCTAGGCAGCCAATGAAAAGCTACGTAAATTTTTCTACATAATCACATCTCACACATACTTGAAAGCAGATCAAAGCGGGATGATTCCAAACAGGGACCCGTTCCAACTGCCTCGCCCCGGCCGAGTGCCCCACTTTTCAACGGGGGAAGGCCGCCTCCGATCTCACAGCCCGGCGCAGAAAATACGAATCAGCCAATCACAGCGCAGCCTCGCATTGACTCGTCGCAAGCACGCATGCTCATGCTAGGGTTATTTTAGAGCTAAAGACTAAAGTGCGGCGCACGCTTGGATCCGTAGTGAGGGCTAGCCTGTAATTGTTTCTTTTTTTCCTAAATTGTAGTTGGGGCTGGCAACGGACATCGGTGTCTACGTCCTCCGCGCCGTTGAGGCTGAGAAAAGGAAGACGTCACCAACAACGCAGCGCAAGTCGGTCTTTTCTTCCCCCGGTGGGCTATTAAATCTATTTTTCACGATGCCATAATCTTTAAAGTCGAGATTGAGAGTTAGCATTAGAGTACTAAGCTACCTGTCAGGTTGTGGCTATAAGGCTAGCCCATCACCCACGGATTCGTTGCTTCTTCATCTCATACCCAACCTCTAAACACCAAATTACGACGAGTTTCCTTTTGTGTTTTTCCTTGCAGTCAACTTCCTTCTCCTACGAACCTCTTCGTCAACCTGCGGCGGCTCTTTCCCTATTCAATTGCCCACCAACGACACGGCCCTCACAATGAGCCAACCTCCGCAGTCAGGTCAGTACCTGGGAATGCCATCAAAGCTGCCTCTTCAGCACTAACCATGCAACAGCCAGCCGACCTGCCGGCTACGTCGACCCCAACTTCCCCAATCCCAACGGCCCGCAAGACGTCGGCATCATCATCTACGGCTTCACGCCGTCCTTTGCCCTCGCCGTCTTTGCCGCCGCCTGGTTCGCCCTTCATCTCCTCCTCCACACCGCGCAGACGGTCCGCTACCGGTCCTGGTGGTTCGTCCCCTTTTCCGTCGGCCTCGTCTTTGAGATTGTCGGCTACTCGGCCCGCGCCCTGTCCGCGAAAAAGGACCCGTACCACCTCATCTACTTTGTGCTCAACTACTTCTTCGTCGTCACCGCGCCCGTCTTCCTCGCCGCCAGCCTCTACACGGTCCTCTCTGTGCTCATCGCGCGGCTCGGCCGGCGGCACGCCATACTCGCGCCCAAGGTCATCCTGTGGTTCTTCATCGTCTCCGACGTGGTCGCCACCGTCACGCAGGTGGCGGGCGCGGCCCTCATCGGCAAGCGCGAGTCGGACCGCAAGGACCCCACGACGGCCAACAATATCCTGCTCGGCGGTCTGGCGTACCAGGTCTTTTCCATGGGCGTCTATGTCATCGTCACGGCGGTTTTCCTCTGGCGCGCCCGTCACGACCTGCGCCGCGACGGCCTGACCAGCTTTGCTGGGTCCTTTGCCGCGGCCACTGTCCTCATCTATCTCCGTACCACCTTTCGTCTGGCTGAGACGGCCGAGGGTCTGTTTGGAAAACTGCAGACCCACGAAATCTACTTTGCCTGCCTCGAGTTTGCGCCAGTGGCTTTGGCTGTCTTGTTGGTAGGATGCTTCCATCCCGGTCGCTGTATCAAGCGCGGCACTGCCGCCGAAGACGACAAACTGCCTCAGCGTGCGATTTCCTATGTCTAGAAGCGGTATTGGCCAGAAATGGTTGTGACTGACATTAGTCGAGTTGCCTGCTGTGCATGGCACTGCTTTCATGTCACTGGTCTTGCTAGGCCCTATTATTTAAGCGACTTGATTTAATGCTTAGACTAGTGCATACATAGACTCTCATTTAAAATTCATCTCAAAATTATTTCTGAAAGCTTGCCGCCGTGTTTGTGTAAGTCGCACGCAGCGCTGGTGGGGGCAAGACGACTCCAGGTCTCTGCCTCACTTCAGCCTCGCGCACTCATTCTCAACACAACCTCAGCCTCACCCACGTCGTTGCCGCCCGCCATGCCACCGCTGCCCATCGGGCCCACGGCCCTGCCGCGCCTCATCACATACTACCAGACGCTGCACGATGGCGACGACAAGCCCATCTCCATCCTGCCGTTAATCACGCAGCCCGACATTGCCGTCACGCACGTCATCGTTGCCGCCCTCCACATCAACGAGGACCCCGACGGGCTCACGCTCAACGACCACAGCCCGGACCACGCGCGCCACCAGACGGCCTGGGCCGAGCTGCGCGTGCTGCAGGCCGCCGGCATCCGCGTCCTGGCCCTCCTCGGCGGCGCCGCCAAGGGCACCTACGAGCGTCTCGACGGCAGTCCCGATGACGGCCCCGACGCGCTCGCCCGCTTCGAGCGCTACTACGCGCCTCTGCGCGACCTCGTCCGCGCGCGGGGGCTCGACGGCCTCGACCTTGACGTCGAGGAGGAGATGAGCCTGGCCGGCATCGTGCGCCTCATCGACCGGCTGCGCGCCGACTTTGGCCCCGCGTTCCTCATCACGCTTGCACCCGTCGCCGCGAGCCTGCTGGACCCGACCGCCAACCTGTCCGGCTTCGACTACGAGGCGCTCGAGGTGCTGCGCGGCCGCGACGTCGCCTGGTACAACACGCAGTTCTACTGCGGCTGGGGCGACTTCTCCTCGACCCTCATGTACGACATGATGCTGCGCAAAGGGTGGGCGCCGCACAAGCTCGTCGTCGGCCTCGTCACGAACCCGGCTAACGGCCGGGGCTGGGTCGCCTGGGAGAGCCTGCAGCAGACCCTCGCCATGCTGCGCGGGCGGCCCCACGACTTTGGCGGTATCATGGGCTGGGAGTACTTCAACAGCCTGCCCGGCGACCGCGACCGCCCCTGGGAGTGGGCGCGCACCATGACGGCCATGATTCGCGCGCACTGCCTGGCGCCTGTCCCGCCCGTCGCCATGTCGTCGCGGCCGCAGCCGAAGCAGGCTGATGCGGCCGAGGTAGACCCGGACGCGCCAGGTGACAAGGAGCTGGAGGTTCCCGCGCCGTTTGATTACTATACCGACGACGCCGGGGAATGATGCGTGCATACAAGACGACGACTAGCATTGGGACAGCCGGAAAACACAGAAGACGGGTACTATTTGTAATGAAGTTATGAATGCCAGATACACATATAGAATAGAGAAAGCATGACCAAATTTTCAATCTAAATCTCCTTCATGCTCCATATCTCCCGGAACTTGCTCTCGGAATCCTCCAACAGCACCGATGGCACGCCTTCCTCAACAATGCGTCCGTGGCTGAGCACCGCGACGTGGTCAAAGTCCGAGGCGGCGCCCAGGCGATGCGCGACGCAGATGATGGTGCACAAAGCAAACTCCGTCTTGATCACCTCCCACATGAGGGACTCCGTCGACGCGTCCAGCCCCGTGTTGAATTCATCAAGCAGCAACAGGCCGCTTCCTTGGTCGGCGCTGCCCTGGCTTGCACGCCTCCTCAAGCGCTGGCGCAGAATAGCTCGTGCCAGGCTAAAGAGCTGCTTCTGGCCGCGACTGAGCGACCCTTCTTTGAGCGGCGCATCCAGCCCACCACGAGCGGAAATCGAGTCCCACAATCCCACAGTCTGCAGCGCGTATATGCAGTCCTCGTCTTGCGGCGACTGTTGTTTGTTCGCTTGAATATCTGCAAGGCTGAGCTCGGCAGAGCTAAAGTGGTGCTCAAGATTGTCGCGCACGGTGTACTCGCTGGTCAAAAAGAAGGGGAACTGAGGTAGGGCGATGATGCTGTCGCGCAACCTGTTGCGATCAACGCGGCCTGGTACAATCCCGTCGATGGTAACAGTTCCAGAATGCGGAATTATGAAGCCCTGTAGAAGAAGCAACAGTGTTGATTTACCACTTAAATTTGCCGTTAGTTACCATCAGCTTTGTTAAAAGAAAGGACGCTTACCTTCCGGTTCGGCCACAAATCAGCGTCGTCTCTCCCTTCTTCACATTCAACGACATGCTCTTGAGAGCATCACCAGGGTCCGCGGCCTCCACAAGGGCGAGATCTTTTCCTGGATATGGTTTGCTAGTTCTTTCAACATGTTAGCACAAGCCTGATGCAAAATCTAAACCCAACTTACTTGTACGCAGCCGAGACCACATCCAACTGGATCACCCCCTCCACCGGCCAGCTTTCAGGAGGAGATACATTCTTCTCTGGTTCATCCTCTCGGCGCACGCCATCTTGTAAGAATTTGAGCCTGTTCAACGCAACCGCGGACGTCTGGAGTGCCGTGTAGGACTGTATGACATTTCCGAGCATCTCACCCGCCGACATGAATGTGACTAGCGCAACACCCACGAGCCCAGTGCTGGTAGGCAGCTGGCTTGCAATGCCGACAAATACCGCCGCAACTACGGCAATGCACAGGCTCAGCATCGTTTTGAGCCATGTCTGGAGCATCGCGGAGAGATACGACGACTGTTGCGATTTGTCGAGAAGCTCGTCGTTGAGACGAATGCTGCTCTCGGACCATCCAAAGGCGCGAATCGTAACTAGGCCGTCAAGCGTCTCCTTGAAGTGCTTGTTGAGAGGATTGCGTCCTTCCATAGCAATGGCCCTCAGCTGCACGGCTGTCCTGACAAAGACCCTCTGCACCCAGAAGAGGATGATGGAAAAGAACGGATAGCCAATCAGCACAGCAGGCGATCCAAGGACAATCAATATGAACTGAAACAGAGTGATGAAAATGGAAGCAACAGTATTCCCCACCGCGTTGGTGAATTGGCTGTCGATGGTGCTCATGTCTTGCGACATGTAGCCCGTGGGCACGGACGAGTCCACCGTGGTATAATAGTCCAATGGCGCGAGAACAATCGCCTTGAGAGCTGCAAAGTGTAACTTTGAGCTTGCCTTGGGCCCCATGACGTTACTAGTAAAGGTAAAATATACCAGCATCACTAGCAGGCAGGTGGCCTGCAAAGCCCAGAAAGTTCGAAAGTAGAACCGCTCTCTGGACGTGTCTCCTTCTGCCGCCATCCAAATCTCCAACCAGAGGGTTGAGAATGTGAATAAAAACGTCGACAAAACAGCAAGTAGGAAGAAGGCGATAAAAGTCCATGGGCCAACCGCGGCAAAATAGAAACTGTAATCATCGCTATGACCTGGTGGAACCATAGGCAGAGTGCCCGAGGCAGCCTTTGTCGCTGGTTTCCGTGGCATGTCGGCACCGCCATTATCTTTCACAGTGCCAGGTTGCGGAGATGAGTTGGTCGCAGACAATGAGCCCTCGCTGCGCTCCTCGGCAGGCAGCTGTGTGGAGGGACCAGACCAGGCCACCTTGCCATCCTTCAGAACCAGAGCTTCGTCAAAAAGATCAACGAACTCCGCAGACTGGGAGGCGAATATGACCGTGGTGTTGGATTTTCTGAGGACGCCTTCCGGCCCAAATACGTCGTGAGCAATGTTTTGTGCCGTACGTGAATCAACGCCACTGAGAACATCGTCAAAAATAGCAACCTCAGGTTCCGCGTATAGGGAACGAGCCAGTGATATCCTTTTCTTTTGGCCACCGCTCAGAGCGGCTCCCTGACTACCGACAATCGTTTCGTCAGCGTTGGGTAGAGACTCAAAGTCAGCCTGCAGCTGACAACTGTTCACCACCCTTTCGTACAAAGCAGCTTTGAAAGAAGCAAACCCGATAATGTTCTCCCGAATTGAACCATTGATGATGAAAACGTCTTGGCTACAGTAAGAGAGTTGCTTTCCACAGCGCACCGTAGCTTGTCCTTTTCTATACTTCACCTCGTCCAAAAGTCCAAGGCAGAGTGTTGTTTTACCAGCCGCGACGGGTCCCACAACGTATGTGAAAGCGCCAGGGGATGCGGAGAGGTTGATGGCCTGCACTGACCAATCATTCTCGTGCCATCCAAAGCTCGCATCAACCAGTTCAATGGTTCCGGAGGCTTCTTCTTCGTCAATCTCGTCGCGATAAGCTATGGGGATCTGCCCATCGTCGTTTTCCGAGTCGAGGAATTCTTCAACTCGGCCGACAGAGGTGATGGCGCCAATTACAAAAGGCACACACTGCAAAAGATGTATCATAGGATTCGAGAGGAGATTGATGAATGCAAGCGACGTCATAACTTCGCTCATCGTGAGTGACTTGCGAGCGACGGTGAAGGTGACAATGGGACAGAATACCATAGGTACGAAGGCGATGGTAGCAGCAGCCGTGCTGAGAAATCGAAATCGGTTTCCCAGTTTAATCTCGTACTCTCTTGACAGTTGGACAACACGACCAATTTGATTTCCCAGACCCGCCATTTTTATAGATGGTAGATTTGGGAGGACAGAGGATATCAGCCCTACGCGGCTGCCTAGAGCCTCCATCCAGGCACCTTGTCTTTTAGCAGTGAATCGACCAGCAAAAGCGGAAGCGCATGCTGCCATCAAAACCACGGCAAGCGGCGCTAAGAAGGCCCAGCCGATGCGCCGCTTCAGAAGCCAGCTGGCGAGGATGATCTCAAGCACGCAGATCCAGAACTCGTGGGCGGTTTTGACGCCGAACTGGATCATGTTCATCTCCGAGTTCATCATGCTGAGGACAGAGGAGATTTTTTCCGAGTACACTCTGCGTCGCACGGTTTTCTGGTAGAGCGCAGGCACAAGGCACGAGCGCACCTGAGCGACGGCGCGCTCTTGGTAGTACCCGTAGATGCTTGTCGCCATGGCCTTTCCGACATTGAGGAACAGGATGATGCCCACATAGGCAACTGCCGTGCCAGCAGGCAGATATGACGCGGTATGGCTCAGGTTATCCAACATGGAGTTGATAAAGAATGGATGAGCGAATCCAAATGCCGACATTGCTATACGCGGTAGCGCAGGTGCAATACAGCTGGTTCCAAGAGCCCAAACAAGGGCACGCGCTACTTTCCACCCTTGTGCTCGCGTTTCTTGCTTCGCTTCTTTGGATTGTATCGTACGGTAGTGGGTCATGAATCGGGTTCGGTGCTTTTCCGCCGCCAGATCCTCGTCGAGAGGGGGGAGGTCGTCCAGTCCAATCTGGTGTCCGTAGGCATACCGTATCAAGTCGTTAAGCCACCACAAAAAAGCATTACTCAAGGCTGAGCTCGAGTTCTTTTTGTCTTGGGAGAAGGCTGGAGTCGCCGTCTTGGTCGGTTTGCTCGCCAGTTCAAGCACCAAAAAGACGAATGTCCAAGCAGTAATGGCCGCGAAGAGCCCAGTGAGCGGGCCTGGCGCCAACGACAGCCAGTGTGTGTGGAGCTGAACCGCTTCGAAGATGAATGACGCCAGCAGGAAGATGGTGATGGTGTCCGAGGGCCTCTGCATCCGAGCGTGCGCCAGCCGGGAGTGGAGGATCAAGACCGCAGACGACGCGGTGGCCAGAGCAGCAGCGAGAACACTGTACCGGCCGCCATAGTTGCCATTGGCGAGTTGAAAGTTGAGATACGCGCAATTGAGCCCAAGGAGGGTGCAGGCGGCGAGGGTCTTGGCAAGTAGCAGCCGGGGTGCATGGGTGCGAGCAGAGGTCTTGGCAAGCTTGACGACGCGTGTTGCGGCAATGATGAGGAATAGAGTATTGGGCGCAATTGATAGGGCCAGCTGCTCAAATGTTTTTGTAAAGTCAAAATCGTCGCGGCAGCCAGCCACGAGGGGGCCGAATCTGTCGTCGTTGAGGCAGCTCATGATGCCCCTACCGCGTCTACGGCCAGGGTTCTAAAGAGGCAATGTACCACGTCAATTGGGTCCTGGGGCCTCAAAAACCGGGCATGATGTGGAATTAAGTAGACTGGCGAGCGCACGTAACGGATTGAATGCCTATGATGACGAAGTATCGGCGCCTGATAATAATTCACAGTGATAGCTGCGAGTCAATGGGGCACTCCATATTACCCAGGAACGAGGCTGCCGTATCAGGCAGAAGCCTCAGCCGCAGAGGCCGCGACATTGCCGGGATTGCAAAGCGTACATATATTTGTATGCAATGGGCTAATTAATGCATGTGACCCACACCTAGTGCATTTCACGAAGAGGCAAACGAGTCTCATCAGCCATGAAATAATACAATTGCAATTTTTCTCCTCTAATACATATGATACATCAGAAAGCTAGCTGCGTTTTCCGTGGCAGATTCTCAAAATGGTTTGTAAGCGATGTAAATTGCTTCATAGTGGCCCGACCACCACCGTACCCACGGCTTAGAAGCAGACTACCCATGGGTTACAAACGGCCTGCACTTGATAGCTGTTGTAGACTGGGAAAGTGCCCTTCATGGCCTGAAGGATTGGATCAAAGAAACCAGCATTGAATCGGAGACTGTCGCAAGTCGAGCATGGGTTCGCGAGGAAGTTATCGTACTTGGTAGTGTATGACAAGCGGCCGATCACTTTTTGAGCGGCAACATCTGTTACATTGAAGGAAATCGAATCGGGCATGACAACCCAGCTGGGGGGATTTGGGGTGGTTCCGTTTGTTGGGGCATTGGTACCGGGGATGACGGGATTCTGATTGAACCAGCCGCTGCTCATGCCAACGTCTCTGAGGGCCTTGATGAGTAGGAGAGTCATGTGTGTATCCGAATCAATCTGGACACCAGAGCACTCGAACGTCATGGTAAATCCATCGCCTCGGAAGGGGCCACCAACGCAATTGCCAGTAATCTGATCCCAGACAAAGTTGTTGATGAAAGCGTCCCAGTTGTTGGGCCAATTGATGAATCGAGGCGTCACAGCAGCATCAACACTGAGGACCTTTCTAACAGCGGATTCAGTGGGAGTAAACTCAGATGTGCTTGGGGCGGTTGTAGAAGGGCTATTCGTAGTAGGCGTCATATCTGAAGGACGCTCAGGTGGGGAGTCGTTGCTGTTGCAAACAAAGGCAGACCAGCAAGTAGCGTCATGGTTGACAGTTTTGTTGACCGCAGCACTGATGGGTCTTCCGTGGTAAGACCAGCAGTTTAATGTCTCGCCATCCTTGCGGACAGCGTTACCGGCCTTGAATCCCTCAGGAGTTTGCTCTTCGATGTAGACGCTCCAGGTATCACCGTTGGGCATTGTCTCAGTGGCTCCGTTTCGGTTCCAGGGGTAGACGCCATTTCCAAAGGGAACTTCAACGGCCATCTCAGGTGCCTCAGGGTATTTCTTGGCTGATTCTGGCCAGATAAGGGACTTGTACCAGTTCATCTGGCGAGATGTAGACCACGATGGCTGAGCTTTGTTGTCACCGATTCCACAATCACACAGGACCAGGGTGGCGTTGTCCGACTTTTGAGCTTTGCTCAGGGACGCGAGGCCACTCAGAATGGCGACTGCCGTGGTAAGCTTGAGCATGGTGATTCTGCAAACGGCACGTCAGCATCCTAGCTTGGGAGTTGGAGGAGAATATTACCTTGGTACAAGAGTCGAGGATAAGGCGTGTGTATGCTTGAGGAGCTGGAGTACGAGAAGAACGACTTGGAAGAAAAGAACGAAAAGTTGACGATGGAAAGATTGAAAGATGGAAGGATGGAGGAATTTCAATTGGAGAAGCAAGAAAATTATTAATGGTCATACGTACTTGTTGAGGTGGCCAGCTGGCTGTCTCGGCTTGCCAGCTGGCAACGCCCGCCAAACGCGCTCGGTTGACGGGCGTCAAACAACGTCAGCCACTCAGGATGCAGAACATTCCGATGCAGGTCTCAACAAAACACTTGGCGGATGAAAAGGTTCCGTTAACCGACATTGCTGGAACAATTTTGTCGTACTGCGTTGATTGATTTGGTCAGGCTTGGTTGGTAAAAAAGCCGTCAGGTTAAGAGTGGAAAGTAACTGCCGCCAGCCATTGTTTGTCTTTGTGAGCTAGTCTATCAACACGCTGTCAGCTCCTACGTCGCTTAGAAAAGAAAACCAATGGTAAATGTTGAAGTGAAGAAACTGACACTATTATGACTCTTTTTCCTCGACCTAACTTACTGCTGCTGGCTTCTGTTTTATCTTGTGGTGGAGCTTCAGGGTAGCTCCCACGCGCGTTCCGCTCTAGCTCTAGCCGAAGGTTTCTCCTTCATCATCCCGACTTCACCAGGGGGTGCAACCGCAACGCGCAGCCGCAATGTTTCGCCGCCAATTCCTGTCGCAACGACAAACCGTATGTCGGCGGCCGCTGCTCAGCAGGCCAGCCAGACCGGCGCCGGGACGCTGCCAATCAACCGAGACACCCGGCAGCAAGATCGACCGCATCACCTCGAAGCTCCCACGTCGACTGCAAAAATATACACAGGGTCTGCGCAATGCACCCGTTTCCCACGTTGCCGCATTCCTAATTTTGCATGAGATGACGGCCATTGTACCCCTGGTGGCGCTCTTTGCTCTGTTCCATTACACCACGTACGTGCCGTTGACGTATGTGACGGAGCACTTTGGAAGCTATGTCGAAGCTGGTGTGTCGCGCTTTGAAAAGTACTTTCGTCGCAAAGGCTGGTTTGGTTTCGAGAAGGGTGCCACTGGGGAGGACGGAAAAGAAAACCAAGAGAGCTCAAGACAGCCGCAGGATGTTGCGAGCAAGTGGCAGACTGGCGACCCCAAGTACAAGATTCTGGTGGAAGTCTCCTTGGCTTACGCAATTACTAAAGCACTTATTCCTGTAAGACTTATTGGTAGTGTGTGGGCTACGCCTTGGTTTGCTGGTGTCCTCATCAGTCTACGCAAGGTGGTGTTAGGGAAATAGTGGTATCACAGCATCGTACATAGTTCAACGCAACAGCTTTTGTATTTTGTCTATCGTGGTCAACTTGGTAATGATTCAGAAACACTAGTGCTCCTCCTGTACATTACTCAGAGCGTGGCAGGTGACAAGCTTAAGCCTTCTCGTAGATCCAGTCAAACTGGGCGGGCTTCCAGCTGATGAGGTCCTCCTTCTTGAACCAGAGAGCAATCTCCTTTTGGGCGTTCTCGACGGAGTCGGAGCCGTGGCAGACGTTGCGGCCGACGTCGATGGCGAAGTCACCACGGATGGTGCCAGGGGCGGAGGCAAGGGGGTTGGTGGCACCGAGGATGACTGGAAACGGTTAGTCGGGGCGAAGTGGCAGCTATACGAAGATACTTACCACGGCCAGTCTTGACGGCATCACGGCCCTCCCAGACCATGGCGCAGATGGGGCCAGAGGACATGTCTAGAATTTTGTTAGCGAGTGATCGAAGTATCGAGGTTCGTCGTTCATACACTGGATCAGACCAGGGAAGAAAGACTTCTCCTTGAGGTCAGCGTCTGGCACCTTGTTAGCATTGAGGTCTGGTATTGTTGATTGTCAAAACCCACAGTGAGTCTCGAGGTGCTCCTTGGAGGGAGAGACCAGCTTGATGGCGACAAGCTTGAAGCTGCCCGGGTGGTTAGTGTGTTGGGTTTGCGTCGCGGGGTAAGGCACCTACCCGCGGTTCTCGAAGCGGGAGACGATGGGGCCGACAAGGCCACGCTATTTCACATGTTAGCTAATGTTGCAAATAGGCATTGCATTAGAGGTGAAGCAAAAGCACATACCTGGACGCCATCAGGCTTGATAGCGATGAAGCTATTGCGGTGTTAAAAAAAAGCTGTCGGTGGGATGGAGGGGTAATGGCGGGGTGGGTGCTCACGTCTGCTCGGTAGACATTTTGGCTGAGGAATCGGTTGATACCTTGGGAACAGAAGGGTGTATTGAAAAGGTGTGGGATTCCAAAATGACGGGAGATACAAAATCAGACTCTTTGTTTTGGATCGGAAAGAGGAGAAAGCAAAATCCTAACACGAGAAAGGGCAGAAGGAAAATTGGTGGGGGCAGGGTTACGGTGAGAGGCTGCCATAGTGGGCGGCTCAGGCCGTGGACCTCTTTGGTGTTGCTGGTGCTGCCACTGGCGCTGCTGGCGGGGTGCTCGTCGCGACCGTCTGCCATTGTGTGTGGTGGAACTGTACAGTGCTAGAGAATCTTTTTTCCCACGTGTTTGGAGCCAGATGTTGGGCGTTTCAGTTGTTACCGTCACAGTAACGTGTGAGCTACGGTAGGTCGCGGACGCCTCAGGAATAGGCCAATCTGCAGGGAGGATGCACGGAACACACAGCACTGACAAAAAAAGAAATTCGCGTGGATTCACGAGCCATCCTCAGACCTAGCATCGACAGCCTCTGTCAACAGACAATCAATCAGCTGCGGCGAGAGTGCAAGCTCTGATACAGTGCGGAGCACAGTAGCTTCAGCGGAGCTTGGGCGCCAGTGCTTTAGCCCGTATAAGCGTCACAACGGGCCTCCGCTATAACGGTTAGTTGAGCTTAGCGGGGGACGCCACGGCAGATCGGTTTCTGCCTGCCATTTCAGGCACGAATGGGGTGCGCATGGACGATTTGGCGATGGAGTGGTTGTCATTTTTAACGGGTCGCACGCCACATAATTTGCATCGTAGGCAGTTGCATTGACAGCTGATGGCCGCCATCAAGCAAATTCTCCGTCTGCAAGTAAAATGAGCGCACATATGTACGCATGTGAACTCAGCTTTGAGAACGAGGGCCCATCGCAGCTGGTAATATCCAGCGAGGGTATCCTGGCAAGGCGCCTAGATATGGCCCCCGCGATGTTTATTAGTAGTACCTGACCGAGAGGCCCATCTCCCGTCTCCGTAATCCGTCTCGATGCGATGAGGTGAATACGAAATTGGCGGACCCCAGACCTCTTATAGCCACGGGTGGCGGGGAATGGCCAGGCACTGGACGCGGCGCGGAGCCTCCCGGGTGGGATTGTGAGGTGCAATATCAACTCCCGTCCCCGCTTGGGCGCCGATCACAAGCGTTCCTGGACTATTGACAGACTATTGACCAGGACCTGATAGGAGCGTTGCGTGGTCTTGAAAAAATAAAACAGGAGACAAAAGGACCATCAAGAGAAAATTGGGGAGAAAAGAGGCGCGGGAATAGGAGAAAGGAGCCTGACATGATAAGGAGCATAAATTTGCGAGACATTGAGAGACAAAAAGAAAAACCGGGCAAACAAAGCAACGACAGAAGACAGAAAAGAAAAACATATGGACCCTGGACCTGAAAACACGGTCTGTGCTGCCAAAAATAGTGCCCTGGCATTGACCTCGCCCGCCACCGGCTCAGGTACCGGTGTGACGGATGAGCAAGATGAGCGAGGAGCCACACCTCGTTCGGGTGACAGGTGATGGGCCGGTGATGGGCCTAGGCCACGCAAGGCTGCCTGCTCGCGGCGCGCACGGACTGATTGCCCAGGCACAAATGTTTCAAGGTAATACAATACGGCCTGTCACTTACATCAGTTGTGGCGTTTTGATAACTGATGAGGGCGCAGCTGGCCTCGGCACTCACAGAGGGCTGTCAAGGATTGGAAAGGGGTGTGTACTCGCCAAGAGGCTCTCGCAGCTTTCCCGGGTCCTGTCTGCAGGTTCATAAAAGGGAGCGTTCATCCCCCCTTCAGTCGAGACCCTGTTTCATCAGCAGTGCAGCCGTCGAACTCGTTGTCTTTGTTCTTTCCTTCTTTTGCAGCTTAGGTTGCGTCCAATCACTCGTTATTTCACTCCCTTGGTTTGATATTCACTCGTTCAGTCACTCGTTTCACGACAAACGCACATAAAAACTAAAATGAAGTTCACTGCTGCTCGCGCCGCTCTTGGCGCTGCCGTCATTGGACGTGCTGCTGTAAGTCTGACACGCTCGTCCCATGTGCAGCACCCCTGATTTCATGCACTAACACCCGACCCAACCAGGCCACTGGGCTTGTCAGCCTTCCGATCAATCTCTGCCTCGGAATCCTTGGCGACGTCGAATGCCACCAAAAGGCTAGCTCTGACGGCCTTGTCAATGTCCCCCTTGACCTCTGCCTCGGTATCCTGGGCCACGCCAAGTGCAACCAGCAAACCACCGGCGATAAAGGCAACTCCGGCGGCGGCCTGGTCAACATTCCCATCAACCTCTGCGCCGGTGTTCTCGGTGAAGCCGAGTGCAAGCAGAAGTCTAGCTCCGGCGGCCTTGTTTCCGTCCCGGTCAACGCCTGTATCACTGCTCTCGGCAAGGCCAAGTGCGACCAGCAGACCACTGGCGGTGGTAAGGATGGCAGCCTCGTGAGCATTCCCATCAACCTGTGCGCTGCCGTTCTCGGTGAGGCCGAGTGCAAGCAGAAGTCCAGCTCTGGCGGTCTCGTCTCTGTCCCTGTCAACGCCTGTGTCACTGCTCTCGGCAAGGCCAAGTGCGACCAGCAGACCACTGGCGGTGGTAAGGATGGCAGCCTCGTTAGCATTCCCATCAACCTGTGCGCTGCTGTCCTTGGTGAGGCTGAGTGCAAGCAAAAGTCCAGCTCTGGCGGTTTCGTCTCTGTTCCTGTCAACACTTGCGTTGCTGCTATTGGTGCTGCTAAATGCAACCAGGAGACCACTGGCAACAATGGTGGTCTTGTCAACATCCCCATCAACCTGTGCGCTGCCGTCCTTGGTGAGGCCGAGTGCAAGCAGAAGTCCAACTCTGGTGGTGGTCTCATCTCTGTCCCTGTCAACACTTGCGTTGCTGCCATTGGTGCTGCTAAATGCAACCAGTCCTCCGATGGTGGTGACGGTGGCCTTGTCGCTGTCCCCGTGAACGTTTGCATCGCCGTCCTCGGTGAAGTTGAGTGCAAGCAGACGACCCCTACCTCTGGCGGCCTCATCAACGTCCCTGTCAACGTCTGCATTGCTATCCTTGGCAAGGCCAAGTGCAACAACAACCCCGCCGCCACCACTACCGTGCCTACTGGCTCTTCTTCCACCACTATCTCTACTAGCACTGGTCCCGCCGGTTCTTCAACTGCCACCGGCTCTACCACCGGCCCTGCTGGCTCTTCTTCCACTGCCACCGGCTCTACCACTGGTCCCGCTGGCTCTACCACTGCCACTGGCTCTACCACCGGCCCTGCTGGCTCTTCTTCCACTGCCACCGGCTCTACCACTGGTCCCGCTGGCTCTTCTTCTACCGGCACCGGCTCTACCACTGGTCCCGCTGGCTCTTCTTCTACCGGCACCGGTTCTACCACTGGTCCCGCCGGCTCTTCTTCTACTGGCACCGGCTCCATCACCGGCTCTACCACCGGTCCTGCCACCACCGGTTCCGCCACCGGCTCTGGCTCCGTCACCCTGAGCACCTCGACCGTCTACAGCACCTCCCTCATCACCGTTACCCACTGCGCGCCCACGGTGACCAACTGCCCGGCCTCTTCCACGGTCACCACCCACACCGTTGTCCCTGTTACCACCGTGATCTGCCCCATTGGGTCTTCCACTGGTGTTCCCACTGGCCCTGCCACTGGTGTTCCCACCGGCCCTGCCACTGGTGTTCCCACTGGCCCTGGTGGCGCTTCTACCTTCACCACTGTCCCTGGTACCAAGCCCAGCGGCTCTGTGCCCGGCAACCCTTCCACTCCCGGTGGTAACCCCGGTCCGGGCAAGCCTGGTCCCGGCAACCCCGGTCCCAACCCCTCCGGCGCTGTTCCCACTGGCCCTTCCAAGCCCGGTAACCCTGGCCCCAACCCGTCGGGTGCTGTCCCTACCGGTCCTTCCAAGCCCGGTAACACTGGCCCCAACCCGTCGGGCGCTGTTCCCACCGGTCCTTCCAAGCCCACCACCCCTGTTACCGCTGGTGCTGGTCGCGTTGAGCTTTCCGTCGTTGCCGTTCTCGGCATGGCCCTTCTTTTGTAAATGGTCTTTGCGTTCACGCAGACATAGCCATCTGAATGTATATCCATAACTAATTTTACATTGTGTAAAGACTATTTATATCCATAATAGAAGTATTTGTTTCATCTTTGGTCCTCTTCAACTATCTTGTGATTTCTATATGATCTAGTCTTGTCGCTGAAAATCTGAAAAGCGGATTATTTGGGGAGAAGTCTAGCCTGGCTGTATCTTTTTGTGTATAAGTGCTTGGAGTAAACGTGACAGCGACGCCGCACACGACAGTTTATTCCTGCCTACCATAGGCTAGCCGGTGATTGATTTTCTTTCCCACGACGAGGAATGCTTATATCGATCTACTATACAGTAAGCCTAATTGCATGAGTTACAACTCATAGCCAATATACGCGCGCCTCCTACGTGGTAGCTGCATCAACGTGCCGCCTTCGTAGGTAGTATCCATTCGAAGCACTCCGAACTGCTAGACACAATAGCGCATTGCCCCTCCTTGCTATAAGGATTTCGTACATAGCAGTATAATGATACGTTAGATACATGAGGTATTAGTAATATAGACGCCACTTCACTTGCAAACTTGCATTGATAATCCTGCGGGTAATACCTGTTGAAGCCTTTGGCTGGTGATCCTGGGCATCGTACCAATGCATGATCCATCGACACGATGATCATCTTGGCGTCGATCCTTAGGCGTACGGATTATAGGACTACGGGTAATACGCTGAAGTTGCTGCGACTTGACAATGCAACGGTTGAACAAGTGGGAAGGGCTTTCCGCGGTGGCGATATGTGGGAGGCTTCTGTGCAGGCCAAGAAGGCCAAGTCCGAGCATGGCAAGCTTCAACACTTGACTGTCTTGCGATGGTGGGACTTTGCAAGCTATGGATTATTTTTTAGTCTGAAAATGTGATACGTTAAGATGTCTTTGTGCTACTGTGACGTGCTATATCGCCGATCTCGAGTGCGGGCCCCTTTTCCTGATCCGACGATCGCCGAGATGTGACGCTACAAATGTTGCGAATTGGAACAGCAAAATATAAAATTACGTTATATTGCGTAAGCGGAAAAAGTCTCTTACATTCTCCAGTAGTGAGCTTGCATAGCAGGTTATGTCAGCCTGCATAGACTCCGTGGAACTTGATTAAACCTCACTTCGTATGAGGCTCTATACGTGACAGACTAGAGTAGCTGGGCACATATTTGTTATATGTGTGCCGGCCTAACCGGTGATGAAATACTTCTAGTTGAACCAATGACTGAATAGATATTCGAGATTGATCCCATTTTGCGTCCGTTGCATTTAAGGTTGATCCCATTGATGCTGTGGAATCTTGACTGGTGATCGGCAATAAGCTGGACTTGCCTGGGCGAACAAGGAAGTCTGTGTAGCCCTGGCAATTGAAAGACAAGTACGAGGATTGGGTCCAGACTGCACATCGAGGTTCATCATGGTAAGCTTAAGAATATGCATGTTTTAGCGCCCTGCATGCAAGAACCCGGTTCCGACACCTGCGCAGCCCATGTCTTGGACAGCGGGCGGCGAGCGGCGGGCGGCGGTGCGACGGTGCGGCCGATACCAGGGTGGGCAGCGGACATGAGACCGCTGTCGCAATTTCGTAGGATCTTTTGCGAAACAAAAAGTGAACCAGCAAACTACCTGTAATCTTGGCTCATGTTGCACAACAGGTGGCGACGTGACGAGAAGCCTGTTTCTCAAGTTATTAGACTCATATCAACGAAGCTTGGCTGCGACACCTTCATGTAATGACCAGAGGAAGCTGTGGTCAACAGCCAAGCTTTCTCCACAACGCAACTGCCATTAGTATTTGTCAATTGAATTCGACGTTGTGGCAACTCCACCGGTTGAGGTTCGATCCGAAAGTCCTCCATACGCGGGCGGACTTCCGAGCGACTCCAACGATCTCCGGACTTCCGCGTTAGTCTATGTACCAGTAGGGCCTAGGCATGGATATTCCATTGATGGCCATGCAAAACTGCCAAAAAGACATGACTTGCCCTTATAACAAGGCTGTGGTATAGTCATGAGTTCGTGCCTTAACCAATCACGTAGCGCGCCATGGGAGGATTGTTTGTCTTGAGCGATCCCGGTGCAATCCAAGGCGCGATAGTGCTCCGTGATGCATTCGGCTCCGGAACCGGCCTGCTCCGATATTTACCATTGTTAGCACCAAACTCCCTCCAATTACTTAAAATTGGGTTGAATTCTTTAACCTATGAATCTGAGCCTTTATATTCTCTACAGAGTGAGGCCTGCGCGATGGATACCGCTGAAGGCGCGCAGCTGTCTTCTACAGGCCGTCTCATTGGGCGTGCAGAAAGCGGCGTTTCAAAAGCCGCGTTTTTCATGTGGAAATGGTCAATTCCATACAGAAACAGAAACCTGCCACAAGATGATGCTTATGCAGCAATATGGAAAACCCATCTTGACGAGACACGCACACGCGCGGCATTGCATAGTGTATTTCCGGACATTACACTCGAACAATTACCGGTCCAAGAGGAGCACATACGGCAACTGATACGGCAGCGTCTCCCACCAATAAGCAATGCGCAAGAAATAACAACTGAAAAAGAATCGCACCATAAGCAGCTGTGGGAACGGGAACCCGAGGAAGCCTGGCCGCACGTTCCGGAAAGCATCCGACACATATTGGCCGCCGCGAACGCCAGCAACATGGAAAAAAAGCTGCAGTTGCTCACTGAAGAGGAGTACCATCCTTCACAGGGTCTTGGAGCCGTATTACGACACAAGTCTGCGGTCTGCAAAACATTTGGAATCTGGAGGCGCGGATTTGCCGCTGAGGTGACCCGCACGGAGCGAATCGGCGTCAACATCTTCTTCCTCTTCCTCATCTTTTGCTCTGTGTATCCAAATGTAGCGGCCGGGTTTCTCGACGAACGGTCCTACAACCAACGGTCTGTCGGCAGCCGAATCATGACGCTGTTTCAGCTCTTCTTTCTCTGGACGTTTCCATACCACACTCTATGGCTGCTCTTTAACTGGAGTCTCGAGAGACTCTTGGGCGGCCTGGCTGGAAGCACTGTGTATGCATTGGTCGCCATCTTCCCGGCCGTCAAGGTCACCTACAGAGAGCCCTGGTTTCGCACCATGACCCTGGTTCTGACTATCGCGTGGCAAATGGCCGTTCAGTTCTTCCCGCCGGTTCGAGACTATATTGTCCGGCTCTTGGCTCGACATCAAATGAGTCGCTTGCGACGTAGCGGCAGCGATAGAGAAGCCTACTGGGCTTCTGTTGATAAAGCCGTCCATCGCGAGCTTCTTTCACTCGAAGCATATCTCGAGCAGCAATCGAGATCTACTGCCGTTCCGCAGCCATGGCAGGAAGTCCCAATCAAGGTACGAGTGGAAAGATATATTCGTTTCACACATTGCTTCAAAGTCGGACGTGGCGCAGACCAACTTATCGGCCTCCTCAAAGATGAGATGGAGGGAATTATGAACATCTGTGGGGACTATCTCTCATCTGCAAAGGCCCTGTCGAACGAGGAGGTGCTAGAAAAGACAGTTAAAGATCACATGGAACCACGCCTCCCCAAACTCATGCTGGTCATTTTTGACATTGCGGTCTTTGCTTACATCTGCTTTTCATTCTGGTCGCAGCCTTTTACCTTCAACACCGTCGTTGCTTACAGCGCTGTCGTCGTCTTCAAACAAAGCATTATCCTCTGCAAACGCTACCAAACTGTGGCCAATGCTAGCAGACTGTTCACTAACATGGTCGCCCTTAACATCTGGGGTATATTCTTGGTATCCTTACCTGTTACTATTGACGAGAATGTGCTCCAGGACAATGGTAACTGGGTGGCCTTGACCTTGGCCATGGCGATTGCAACGAATTTCTTGACCGAGCCTATTGCTCCTCTGTTCCTTGGTATGACCCAGAAGTTGGTAACTGGGACACTGTGGCTAGAGGACAAACTAAAACGAAAATGACGACTGAGCAGGCCGGATGTTGCATCATGCAGAACAAGATGGAGACCAACAGTAAGTCGATATCTAGCTGGATGTACACTTTCCATAGAAAAAATAGCATTTTCTTTTTCATAATAAGTATGGTTACTTTTGTCGCAATTAAACGAGGCAGCACCCATTAGGAGCCCCAGTGGTGGCGCCACGCTGCACTCGCCTAGAAGTGCGCTAGTCCTAGTTAGGGAGCTCTCCTGGAGGGGGACAGCTTGTCGCAGGACGAGGGGCCCAGGGATGAAGTCTGTAACCATCATCATCTTGTCGCCATCTATCCAATTCGGCTGGCAAGACTGCAGATTTATGACCTATCTGCAGATGCTTCATCTTTAATATTTTTTTTCTCACCTTCTTAGCCTGCCACCCACCGACGCCAGTCCGTCACGATGGGGCTACGTTCGCCATGGACGACGCTGCTCATCGCATTGGGCATACTCATGTGCCTTGTGATGCCTGGAGGCAAGTGGTTTCGTCACCTAGACAATCATGACATATTGACAAAATAATTAGTGTCTGTCAAGGAACACGACTTCAAGAAATGCGACCAATCGGGCTTCTGCAAGCGTAACCGAGCATATGCCGACAAAGCCACCGCCGAAAGCTCACGATGGCAATCGCCGTACAACATCCAACCTGCTTCCGTATCATTCAAAGATGGCCAGCTGCATGCGGTCATTCAAAAGACAACCAACGCCAAGGGCGACACCGTTAACCTGCCGATTACCATCTCATTCCTAAAGTCGGGCAATGCCCGCGTGACGGTCGACGAAGAACGACGACAGAAGCAAGACATTGAGCTGCGTCACGACAGCAAAATTCGAAAGGAAAGATACAACGAAGCCGAAAAATGGACCCTTGTGGGTGGCCTTGACCTCGACAAAGATGCCAAGGTATCTCACCAAGACAAGACCCAGACGAATGTCCAGTATGGCAAGGAGAGCAATCTCGAGGCGGCCATCAAGTACTCGCCTCTTGAAATTGATTTCCGACGCGACGGCGAATCCCACATCCGATTCAATGACCGCGGATTCCTTAACATGGAGCACTGGCGCCCGAAGATTGAAAAGGAAGAGGGGCAGGAAGACAAAGATGGGGAGGACGAATCGACCTGGTGGGACGAGACCTTTGGAGGCAACACTGATTCTAAGCCCCGTGGCCCCGAAAGTATTGCTCTTGATATTGCGTTCCTTGGGTACGAGCACGTCTTTGGTATTCCTGAGCATACTGGCTCCCTTTCGCTGAAGCAAACCCGCGGTGGAAGTGGCAATCACAACGAACCTTATCGAATGTACAACTCTGACGTGTTCGAGTACGTCTTGGACAGCCCTATGACACTGTATGGATCTATTCCGTTCATGCAAGCCCACAAGAAGGATTCCACTGTCGGTGTCTTTTGGCTGAATGCTGCCGAGACCTGGGTTGACATTGTCAAGTCCAAGGCTGCTAGCAACCCCCTCACACTTGGAAAGACTGGCAAGACAAACACTGAGACGCACTGGATCTCCGAGAGTGGTCTGCTGGACGTCTTTGTGTTCCTTGGACCGACCCCCCAGGACCTCACACGAACCTACGGCGAGCTGACTGGCTACTCTGCCATGCCTCAAGAATTTGCCATTGGCTACCACCAGTGCCGATGGAACTATATTTCTGACGATGATGTCAAAGATGTTGATCGCAAGATGGACAAGTTTAAGATCCCGTACGATGTCATCTGGCTCGACATTGAGTACCTAGATGACCGAAAGTACTTTACCTGGGATCCCCATTCGTTCACCGACCCCACTGGCATGGGCAAGCAACTGGAGGATCATTCTAGGCAATTGGTAATCATTATCGATCCGCATATCAAGAAGTTGGATGGCTACCCCATCTACGACCAACTCAGCTCCCAGGACCTGGCCGTCTACGACAAGGAGGGCAAGGTCTACGAGGGATGGTGCTGGCCCGGATCATCCAACTGGATCGACTGCTTCAACCCCAAGGCTATCGAGTGGTGGAAGACATTGTATAAGTATGACAAGTTTGCAGGCACCGCGGAAAACACTTTTATCTGGAACGACATGAACGAGCCGTCTGTGTTCAATGGTCCCGAAACGACTATGCCCAAGGACAACATCCACTTTGGCCAGTGGGAGCACCGTGACGTTCACAATATTAACGGTCTCACGTTCCACAACGCAACATTCGAGGCTCTCAAGACGCGCAAGAAGGGCGAGCTGCGTCGACCCTTTGTGCTGACGCGTTCATTCTACTCTGGCTCCCAGCGTCTTGGAGCCATGTGGACTGGCGACAACCAAGCTACGTGGGAGCACCTTGCTGCCTCGATTCCCATGGTTCTGAACCAGGGTATCTCTGGATTCCCCTTTGCCGGTGCTGATGTGGGTGGCTTCTTCGGCAACCCTTCGAAGGATCTGATGGCCCGGTGGTACCAGGCTGGTGCCTTTTACCCGTTCTACCGTGGTCACGCTCACATTGACTCTCGCCGTCGTGAGCCGTACCTGCTTGGAGAGCCCTACACTGGCATCCTGACGCAGGCCCTGCGACTGCGCTATGCCCTTCTCCCTTCGTGGTACACTGCCTTTTTCCAGGCCAACCGCGACGGTAGCCCTATTGTCCGTCCGATGTACTGGACTCATCCTTCGGAGGAAGCGGGCTTTGCTGTTGACGACCAACTGTTTGTTGGCTCGACCGGTATCCTTGTGAAGCCGATTGTTGAAGAAAACAAGTTCTCTACTGATATTTGGATCCCCGATGACGAAGTCTACTATGACTACACCACCTACGATGTGGTCAATACGCAAAAGGGCAAGCGGGCTACAATTGCTGCTGCTATTGACCAGATTCCCATGCTGATGCGTGGTGGGCACGTGTTTGCTCGCCGCGATATTCCGCGACGATCCGCCCTGGCGATGAAGTACGACGACTACACTCTGGTTGTTTCTGTGTCTAAAAATGGCCTCGCTGAGGGCGAGCTATATACAGACGACGGCGACACGTTTGAGCACGAGAAGGGACAGTACATCTACCGCAAGTTTAGCCTCACCAAGGATGGCTTGAGCTCGGTAGACGCTGAGGGTCGAAGCGTCAAGTCTGTCAAGGCGGGCACATGGCTCAAGGCGCAGAGCCGGGTACACGTCGACAAGATTATTGTTGTGGGTGCGACAGACGCGTGGAACAAGAAGGAGGTTGAGATTGAGTCGGAAGGCAAGTCTTGGACTGTGCAGGTGGACTATCGTGCGGCAACCAAGAGCCAGGCCGCGTACGCCGTCGTTGGCCGTGTTGGGGCCAAGATTGGCAGCGACTGGAGCATCAAGCTGGCATAGGTGGAGATAAAAATACAATGGATCTGATCTGGGAGGGGCTGAAGGCGATGTAAAGATAGACGCAATCTAGAGGTATATAATTCTACAAAATGTGCCGTGTATAGAGCAGATCCATGCGCAAGAAGTGAGGACTGAGTGAAGACTCGTATAAGTTGAGGAGCGAGATGGGGTCTTTGCATACGAAAAGTGTCATCGAGATGCTAGGATGGATGCATTACGCGTTTCTAAACTCTATCCAGGCTGGGCATGTGCATTGTGGACGTCTGTGTTGTTGTTACTGCAGCGCATCTGACGTGATTGGAAGGACGCACAAATGGAAAGCCAGGGAAGTGAGCGATCGAGAGGGACGACGGCTTAGCAGACAAGAAGCGAAGACGTAGCTTGGGAATGATTACGAGGAAAAGAGGGCAGTATTCAGTCTAAGACGATGACAATTGGTGTGTTCGGAAGTGTCGGGAGGCTTTGACCTATTGCTCGTTGGGTAGTTCGCATGGCCAAGACGAGATGGCTCAACTTTGATCTTCTGCGACCCACCGATGCGGGGATTGGAGCCTGACTGCGGCCTGCTTTAGTAAGTGAATTATATAAAATAAAAATAAAAATAAAGAGAGGAAATAAAAAGATGCAAGGAAACTAGACCAAGGAGTGAAAAGCAAGGCAGGATGACAGCCGGCGGAGCAAAAAAGAAAAGCACAGTGGAGGAAGTCCCCAGTTGTTGTGCCCACTGTTCCGCTGCCAGGCGAAAAAGCCAATGCGCAGGGGGGAAAACAGGATGACGACGACGGTACCTGTGGGAAACGACGGTACCTGTGGGAATAGGGGCACGGGGAGGGAATTTGACATTTCCGGTCGCATGTAAAATCCGGTAACAACGAAGCAGAAATTTCTTTATTCATTCGAATATTTTTTTAAAGCATGTGGCTGTTGCGCTAGTGAAGGGTAGTGTTGGTGCAGTTGACTCAAAATAAAGCTGCCCGATTGTCTTGGATTCGCTTGACCGATGCTTGCCGATGCCAGGACCGTTGTACTCTGACACGTATACTCCGTAACAAAGCCGCTGATCATTGACAGGTTGTGCTTGTGGCTGCACTGCAGTGTCTTGCAAGCACATGCCAGGACAAATGCTGCGATAGGAGGCTTCGGGCAGGGGGCAGCGATCGCCAGTGGCTTGCAGACAAGCCCCCCCCCTCCCCTGTAACACTGGCAGCTATCAATTGTTTCGCTGTTCCAAAAAACTGGATCTCCCTAATCGAGGCACTCCACCGGCGAACCACAAAATAGCACCACCACCACTACTCAGGTTATTCTCCCGCATAATGTTTTTTTGATAGCCAGTAATACCGAATGAAATTGCAACCCTACTTGCTGAACCACAAATTTTTTGGCTGTCAGAGGCTGCCAATCGGCCGCCAAGAAAATCTAGACACGTCTATCTGTGCCCTGTAGCAGGTTTTATCCTGTTTAGCGGACCCGGTGCCGTGCGCCAGGAATAGCACACAAACCGCCGCGCTCGGCATTCCCTAACTGGCTATTCCGGGCGTTGCCAACTGCCCTCTCTTTTCTGGTGTTTGTAAAGGCGTCGATGTAGCTTCGTAATCCTCACTTTTTTTTCCTACTCCTTCTTCATTCTCCTACTATCAATCGTTTTTTCCCCTTTCCTCTGCATCTTTCCTATTGTTTCGTTAGCCACGGACGTCATTAGCTCCAACCTTGTTGTTGTGCCCCCAAATCGCCGTTCCGCACACTGAGAACCGGCGGCGCATCGCATTTCGTCACCAAGCTCCACTGTAACCAAGCCGGTTTTCAAACGGACGGCATTGGACCTCACCTGATAACGACCGACCTGTTCTAGCAGGAAAACATCTCTATCGGTCTCGCTTTACTTGTTTATTCCAATATTCTCAATCAACATTCCTAATTCCGCCTTATTCGACGTTGCGCCGCCTTGGACCTTGACACCGCGGCCGGCCAGCAACCTCTAATAAGCCCTCTCCAGTAGCTGGCTCTGCTAACGAGGCTTTTTCTTCTGCTCCGAATCTCTTATTGTTCACAACAGAATATCCAGACGCACAACATGGCTGGTCCTGCTCCAGTGCGTCCTCCCACGGACCGGTACAATTCGGTCGAGGACTATCACAACCACTACTCGGTCGAAGCCTCCAACGACACCCTCAGAGACGACAACGAGAAGCGAGGCCTTTCCCCCAATCGGCATGCCGACATGACCCAGCTCAACGACGACCTCGAGCTCCTCCGTGCCGAGCAGCTCATCTCCAACCAGGAGCACGACCTCGATTTGCAACGGTCTCGGTCCCGCAACCGCGCCCACAACGCCATACCCGAGGATGCCTTTAATCAGATCGACTCCATGCATGAGACGGAAAAGAAGAGGAACGAAGACGCTAATCTCTACAAGCTGTGGACTTTTTTGAGAAAATTTCCTCGCTTCATCCGCTACATTGCCTACATGCTGCCCGTCGCCCTCCTGCTGCTGCTGCCCGTGCTTCTCGGTGCGTTTGCCGTGGACAAGCGACGCCATGCCGTGGGCGGCAACGGTGGTGTTGATCTGATGTGGTTTGGCATCTGGCTCGAGATTGTCTGGTGCTCCCTCTGGGTGTCGCGCATGTTCACCAACCTGCTGCCCCCGCTCATGCAGGCCCTCTGCAAGACGGGCGGCTCGACCAACCCGAAAAAGTGGAAGGATGTAGGCTCCCAGCTGGAGCTGCACGCCGCCATGTTTCTCTGGTTCATGGCCATTCTCATCTCCTTCAAGCCCACCACGGCCCAGAAGCGCGTGGCGCCCATTGGCGGCGACGACCAGGCCGACTCGCAAAACTGGATCGACATTGTCTACAAGGTCATCATTGCGCTCTTTGTCCTCGCGACGCTCAACTTTATCGAGAAAATCATCATCCAGTGGATCGCCACCTCGTTCCACCAGCGCACCTACGCCACCCGCATCGAGAACAACAAGGGCGACATTCGGCAGCTCGTGCAGCTCTTTGAGCATGCCAAGACCAAGCTCGAAGACACCGACACGTTCCTCAAGAGCGAGGGCGCGCGCGTGAGCGGCGCTCAGACGCCCATGCGCGTCTTCCACGAAAACGCGCGCAATGTCCTCGGCAAGGTCGGCTACGTCGCGGGCAAGGTTGGCAACGACTTGATTGGCCGCAAGGTAAATGAAAACCAGCCGCGCAAGGTCGTCACCGAGCTCCTGCGCAGCACCACCTCGGCCCATACCCTGGCCCGCCTCATCTACCGCAGCCTGGTCCGCCCGGACCGCGACACTGTCCATATGGAGGACATTCGCGAAGTCTTTGCCACCGACGAGGAAGCCGACGCCGCCTTCATGGTCTTTGACAAGGACCTCAACGGCGACATTTCCATACAAGAATTTGAGGCTGTTTCCAACGAAATCCACCTTGAGAAGAAAGCTATTGCTGCGTCGCTGAAGGATCTTGACTCTGTGATCCAGAAGCTTGATAAGGTTTTCCTGTTCATCATTGTCATTATATCCATCATTGTCTTCATCTCCATCCTCTCTGGTTCCGCCGCGGCAGGCCTTGCTTCCGCTAGTACCTCTGTTCTTGGTCTTGCCTGGGTGCTTCAAGCTACGGCGCAGGAGTTTCTACAGTCCATTATTTTCGTCTTTGTAAAGCACCCCTTTGATGTCGGTGACCGTGTCACAATCTACGGCTCCACTGGCGACAAAATGACAGGTGACGACTACTACGTCACTGAGATTTCGCTCTTGTACACCGAATTCAAGAAGATGCAGGGTCACATTGTGCAAGCTCCCAACTCTGTGCTCAACAACCTGTTTATTCTCAACCAAAGACGATCGAACGGTCTTGCCGACCCCATTCCCTTGGTCATGCGTTTTGGCACACCGGTTGAGAAGATTGACGAGCTCAAAGACCGCATGCGAACCTTTTGTCTCGAGAACAAGCGCGACTACCAGGCCACCATCATCTCGGAAATGGTGTCCATCGACCAGCTGCGCTCATGCACCATGAACATCATCTTCTTCCACAAGACCAACTTTCAAAACGAGCTGCTGCGTCTCAACCGCCACAACAAGTTTGTCACGGAGCTCATGGCCCAGATGCTCGAGGTTGGTATCCAGGCGCCCATGCGCATCGAGCCCGGCGGCAGCCGCGACACCCCGATGTACTGGTCCACCATGCCAGCCCCGCCCGCCTACGGCAAGGAGCAGGACGGCGAGCACCCGGGCGGCGGCGACGACTACACCAAGCCGGCTCTGGCGCCGCTGCGCAAGGGCTCCGTGCAGAGAACGCACAATGCGCCTCGCGAGATGACCATAATGGAGGAAGAGGCGGCGCAGATGAGCTTTGGCGATGTCTTTGAGAGCCGCCGCGACCAGACGCTCGCGCGCAGAATGGCATCCATTCGCGAAAAGGACAGAGCGGAAAAGGCGTCGGAGAATGCCGAGTCGGAACCCCGCGGATCGACAACGTCGGCAGCGGTGCACAGGTCGTCGACAGAGTCGCACCGGACGACGCGTCTGTTTTCGCGCCCGCGCCGCGATACGACAACCTCTCGCCACGACAATGAAATGGTGTAGCGTGGGATGAATTATGACAAATACAAAATATAGAGGGCGGAAAAAACATTAGACGGCGGATATAACATATATACACATACTTTGCATAGAGTACAATTGCGCGTTTAGACGGCGTCGCATATACGACAAGGTTCTAAACAATGGAAACCGACTTACAAAATAAGGAAGTTTGTCGTAATTCTGTGCATGATGCGGGCAATGTTTTTCCTTCTTCATTAAGCCGCTCGTGAGCTTTTTATACCATCTAGGAGGTTTACCGTTTGTCTCAACACCGAAAAAAGCGACAAGGTCGAGCGTATAGGTAGGTAATGACAAACCTAAAACGACCCAGTCTGTGAGCAGTCAGCCTTGACATGCCATCTGATAATGCCACTCTAGTTATGGCCGTATCGGCGCTAGCGCAGACCAAGACGGGGCCGGCCGAGATTCGCGAATACTGCAGGTGGTGGGGGGTGACCCATTCATGATGCATCATCTTTATTTACCTTGTGTCAGTAAAAGCCTGTTTTCTGGGAAAGCTCCCATGTCAAGGTCAACTTGAGCCGTAGTCAGTGTGGAACGGAAGTGCCTTTTAGCCTGCCTGCAGAACTGAGATAATAGTGAGCTAGTATAATTTTTGGAACATTTTTAGATTCCTTGATCCAGCGCTAAGTAGGGGCCGAGGCCCTCAAGATCAGAATAGTGCATAGCTGCTTTCGTGATGAGAGGAGGAGCGGCAGCCGTACCCGATGGATTAGCACAAATGAGTTGCGTAAAGTAGCCTGGCATACTGTATCGAAAGCTCCCCATCCGCATTCCCCCTTCAGCGCCGCTGTGCTCCATACCAACGACCCCGTATCGCTTAAAAAAGGTCTCACCATGTTAGCTGCGGTCTAGACCGAGCGGACATTAAACACCAACGCAGGCGTACGCGTCCGCCCACATGCCTGTACATTGGTCCCCGATTTGGGGGTTCCACCTCAAAAAGTCCTGCAGTGATATATGCTCATACGTCGTGATTTGATCACACGTGTTTCCCTTGTAGATGTAGTGAAACTTGGTGCAGCCCCGTACCATGCCTGGTTGCGTAGGCTGAGGTGTTTGGATGGGAGGAGGAAGAACACCCACACAGGCGTAGGCGTCAGCCAAAAGTCCTGTGCATTGATCTCCAACCTGCGGATTCCAGATCGCAAAGTCGCGTTGTGATATATGCTCATAGTAGGTGATTTGATCGCAATTGTTGCCCTTGTAGATGTAGTGAAACTTGGCGCAGTTTTGCACCATGTCTGGCTGTGTTGGGGTCGGCGTCGCGATACCTATCGAGAGATAAAACTCTGGTCAATGACTTTGCACATGAATTTTTACAGCAACCTAGAGAGGAAGCTGACGGTAGCCCCTTACCATTGTCGATTATTGTAGTGGTTGGCCTGGCTGGCTTGGCAGGTGTCGCAGTTGTCGTGTTGGTCGCATTGACAGGCTCACCGTACGCCTCAACGCAGTAGGAGTGACCGACGAGAAAGTTGCCACAGTCTGGCGTAATGGATGGGTTCTAAACGAAAGAGAGACACGGGGTTAGCTGTCTGAAGTCACTCCTACAGTGCAGGATTGCAGTACAGGGGGGGAAGGGTAAGGAACCGACGTACCCATCGCAGAAAATCCTGCAAGGTGCAGCCATTATGGCGAGGAACCAAGCTGCAAGGCAACACATGGGTCCCGTTATTATCAAACCACCATGTGCAGTACTTGGACGTGTTGGCGTCGTAGGGCAGCGCGGGTGCGAAGTCGCGTTTGGCGGCGGCCAAGGCAAGGGGAAGCCAGGCGACCAAGGAAATGAGCATCATGGCCATCGTGTGTTTGTTTGGCAAGAGGAGAAAGAAAGAAGAGAAGAATAATCCTGCGTTTATACAATGTGGAGTGGTTGGAACAGTCGACTTGTCTGAGAGGGAAACAAGGGAATGGCACTTATTTCAAGAAAATGGACATTAATAGAAAACAAGGTCAACCCATAGAGACAGACTGACTGACACGCATGCTTGCAATGGTGTCGCGAAGGATAGTCAATTAATGCATCCCTCACTCGTACTTGTGCTGTCCAACTGGAATGCAGACGCGCCCTGCATGAAGAGACACCCGCGCGTGAGAAGACTGCAGGATTCTGGTGTACTTTACGCGCTCCGCTTAACAAATGTCTCACTTCACCGCTGCTCTAGAGCACCTCCATGATAGAGGCCAAGTAGGAATGAGGTTCTTCTATCAACATGGGCGTATAATTGGCCAACACCCGTTCCGCCTTTGGGCCGGGGATCCGAGACAAGGCTTGTTGAGCGAATAAAGTGATGTAACTGCCGAACTGAGCAACACTCGGCCAACTTTTTTCTTCACAATTTGGTCAAACGAAAGCTAACCAGTAATAATAGGCTAGTGAATTTTACTTGTCAAGCCAAACGCAGCTGCAGCAGCCATGAGGGTATCACATGCAACCCGTAGCAATGGTACCAGCCATCAGGAATACCACAGACTTGTATTTCCTCCCTCGAGACTGCGACCCCCCGCCGCCGCGTTTTCTGCAGGACAGCTAATGGTCGAATGCCAGAGGGCGCATTGCGTCTTTGTAAAGGCCGCGATGCTCGAGGCCGCGGCCGGGTCCATCTGGACACGGCACGGCTCGCTCTTGTTGAGCGCCGGTCGCGTCGGCGAGAGGGAGCGCGCACTGGTCCTCGGGTGAGTCGCTGCCTCTACTGTTCTTGGGCAGCGTGCCTGTGATATCGAGTGTGATGATTTCCGTGTGCGAGCAGTTGGCGCGGTGGCCCGCCACCCTGTCCACCTGCTGCCCGCCATTCTTGACGTTCACGAATATGTCGGCCACCCCGCCAAAGCTGTAGTCCTCGTAGTTGTGGCGCAATCTCGACTGCAGTTCCTATTTTTGGCGTACAGACTCCAGCTGATGCCACACCGGCTCTTGACCTGGAAGTTGTTCGAGTACATAGGCAGCCCCAGGACAGGGTCCTTTTGTCGGGATGGTAATTTGACCGTCCTCATTAACTTGTACCCTATTTTTTCATACGCTATTACAGTTATACTGGCCAAGATGAACAAGATTTAGACCCCTTATTTGTATGTACTTTTCGCTGGGTTGGAAGTACCCATGCCATAGAAATGCCAACTACTAGAACACTACGAATACCGGACAGGGATAAGGAGTACAATACTTTCGCCAAACACTACAATGTGCGCAATAGGATTGCCTGAGCCGGGGAATAGCGCTGGAGTAACGGCTAGCTGGGGCTACGACCCGGCTTTTTAGCGGGTTTTATTGCGCATCTGGTGTCGCGGAGCAAAATGTGAATTCACACCTGCTGGCGTGGAATTAACTAGGTCCTAAGTCCTTTAACATCTACCGCCTTGCTGAGACTTTATAGTGTATCGTTGCCCTTGCAATACCTTGAGCCTTTTCCCTTCTAACTGGCCAATAATTTGTACAACTTGTAAAATATACTCAACTCATGTCATAAATGATTCTGAAATATTAATACACTCATTGTACCCCTCCTTGGTTGCCCAAATGTCTAATGCGCCTCGGGGTTGCTGTGTCGCTCCGTAAGTTGCCTGGCCAGCTGACGTAACGGACTTCTCATACACCACTGGCCTGACCTCCATCCTCCTCCATCGTGAACAACTCTACGGGGCGGAATCTCGCGCAGCCACGTGCTGATCTAGCCATGAGTCGCAGCCTTGAGGAGACCAATAAAACACTTGCGATTATACAAATCCTTAAAGAGCATGATATACCCTGCTGTTGTGTTGGCATCTCGGCCCTCAAATTTTGCGGCGCACGTCGTATGAGGAGTGTGCGTTACCCTGATGCCCTGATGCCCTGATGCCCTGCTGCCCTGCGTCGCTGCGACGGCCACTGGTCGACCTCTCTAATATGGAATTATAGACCTGGGAGATATGCGTACCCGCCGATCTTGTCACGGTAGCCGAAAGTCTCTTCCGATCAGACGACGCCTTCGCTTCTCTTGAGCCAACAGAGCTTGAGCCACTTTCTCGGATGCATACGTATAGTCGATTCAGAACATGCGGAAGTAACCAACAATTTGTCATTGTACCTGACTGCGATGTGCACTTGGACTGCCGTTCTGTTGAAATAACTCACAGCCTCCGTGGGCTACCGTACCCTAATCTAAAAGACTTTGCTCAGAGCTGCATAGAGCGGCGCAGTTGGGTAGAAATATGTGATTTTGTTGACGGAACCAATCTATCCGAGGAGTGGGGGGAAGAGAATCTGGATTTGAATGGTATGCATGATGTTCACTGGGTACGGAACATGCAAACCAAGAAGGATGTCTGTCCGCGGTGGTGGCCGACGCGTCCGAAGGACAAGCGGGAGATTTGGCAGTCGTATGTGCGGACGAAGGAGCAGAGACTGGACTGCTCGCGACCACCGTCAAGGTACATCACTCAGTATCGGCATATAGGCTCAAAAGACCCGTGGACAATGCTGTCGGATGCGTCATGAGTGGCAAGTCGGTAGCACTGGAAACATAAACATGACCCAAAGCGCATTTATTAACAGCAGCCGTAGAACCTAGTGATCCAAAGGCGCGTCGAGGAGCAAAATGATACGTAATAAATATCGAAATATCGAAATATTAAAATACTAATTTACAATTGGAATTTATTCATGTATTTCGATCCATCTAGCCAGCGATCTCGCCACGATGTCTCAGGCGGCTTTCTAAAATAGACAATTGTTCTGTAAATATGATGGTTGCAGGATTGAGCAACCCACGATACGCCGCCCAGCCATGCAGGGGTTGTGGCTTGCTGACAGGACCAGGCGTTCGCGCGGCTGAACGAGCTCTCAGCTGAGCGCCCCCCATCCTTTTTAAATTGGCCTTTCTTCGCTCCTGTCTTCTCTCACGGCAGGTGGGAGATTGACAATCGCTTGCCATACTGCTGCAGCCGACTTTTTGTTGATTTACGAAATATACGATATCCGCGGAGACGATGCGACGATAGCTGCGCGNGATCTAGCCATGAGTCGCAGCCTTGAGGAGACCAATAAAACACTTGCGATTATACAAATCCTTAAAGAGCATGATATACCCTGCTGTTGTGTTGGCATCTCGGCCCTCAAATTTTGCGGCGCACGTCGTATGAGGAGTGTGCGTTACCCTGATGCCCTGATGCCCTGATGCCCTGATGCCCTGATGCCCTGATGCCCTGATGCCCTGATGCCCTGCTGCCCTGCGTCGCTGCGACGGCCACTGGTCGACCTCTCTAATATGGAATTATAGACCTGGGAGATATGCGTACCCGCCGATCTTGTCACGGTAGCCGAAAGTCTCTTCCGATCAGACGACGCCTTCGCTTCTCTTGAGCCAACAGAGCTTGAGCCACTTTCTCGGATGCATACGTATAGTCGATTCAGAACATGCGGAAGTAACCAACAATTTGTCATTGTACCTGACTGCGATGTGCACTTGGACTGCCGTTCTGTTGAAATAACTCACAGCCTCCGTGGGCTACCGTACCCTAATCTAAAAGACTTTGCTCAGAGCTGCATAGAGCGGCGCAGTTGGGTAGAAATATGTGATTTTGTTGACGGAACCAATCTATCCGAGGAGTGGGGGGAAGAGAATCTGGATTTGAATGGTATGCATGATGTTCACTGGGTACGGAACATGCAAACCAAGAAGGATGTCTGTCCGCGGTGGTGGCCGACGCGTCCGAAGGACAAGCGGGAGATTTGGCAGTCGTATGTGCGGACGAAGGAGCAGAGACTGGACTGCTCGCGACCACCGTCAAGGTACATCACTCAGTATCGGCATATAGGCTCAAAAGACCCGTGGACAATGCTGTCGGATGCGTCATGAGTGGCAAGTCGGTAGCACTGGAAACATAAACATGACCCAAAGCGCATTTATTAACAGCAGCCGTAGAACCTAGTGATCCAAAGGCGCGTCGAGGAGCAAAATGATACGTAATAAATATCGAAATATCGAAATATTAAAATACTAATTTACAATTGGAATTTATTCATGTATTTCGATCCATCTAGCCAGCGATCTCGCCACGATGTCTCAGGCGGCTTTCTAAAATAGACAATTGTTCTGTAAATATGATGGTTGCAGGATTGAGCAACCCACGATACGCCGCCCAGCCATGCAGGGGTTGTGGCTTGCTGACAGGACCAGGCGTTCGCGCGGCTGAACGAGCTCTCAGCTGAGCGCCCCCCATCCTTTTTAAATTGGCCTTTCTTCGCTCCTGTCTTCTCTCACGGCAGGTGGGAGATTGACAATCGCTTGCCATACTGCTGCAGCCGACTTTTTGTTGATTTACGAAATATACGATATCCGCGGAGACGATGCGACGATAGCTGCGCGGCCGATCGACCAAACGGCCAAACGACCCCAACAAAAGGGACGCGGAGCCCCGAAAAGGCCACGATCCGCAAAAGGCCGACGACAAAATAGAACGCGCTTGGCGACAAGATCTCGAGAGAAGCATTAGATACGGATCTGCCTTTCTTGGAACGGGGATATCTACGACGCAAAATGCCAGCAGGCCTCGCCAGCGGCCTCCCCGCCGGCTGGGAGTGGGACTACGACGGCACGCGCTGGTTCTACATCTTCAAGGCCAATGGCCACATCCAGTATCACTTCCCCTCCGAGGGTGACGAGTTTCCCGACTTTATCGACAGCTGCGAGCCCGCGCCCGACTTGAATCCCGAGGAGCGCCTCGAGTCGCACCAGCAGGTGAAGCGCGTCACCGGCGTCGCGCCCGTCGTCGAGCGAAAGAAGAAGAAGAAGAAGGCGGAAAATGGCATGACGGCGACGGCACGGCCGGTGGGCATCGAATGGGACGGGGATGTCGGCGAGGGGAGCAGCAGCGAGGAGGAGGGTAAAAAGGCCGTGTTTCAGCCGGAGAATCTCATGTTCCTGGGGCCGCAGACGTATGCGGAAGTGAGTCCGCTAAACGAGGACGAGGACGAGGCGGCCAAGAGGACGGTGGTCGGGGTCGTCAAGGGGGCTGGGGAGGGGCAGGGCCTGGTGGTGAGCCCGGCCGAGACGACGAGTGCGGGGACGCCGGCGGCGAACAAGGCGGAGCTGGTGAGGGACGTGGAGAAGAGGAGCGAGAGTGGGCGGAGCGAGGCTGCAGATGTGTTCATCGTGTCTGAAGCGGTGGTGATGGCGGTGCCAGACGCGGCAGATGAAAAGCCGACCGTGACAGGGGAGCAACGCGCGGTTGAACAAGCGAAGCCTGTCGAGGCGCCCGTGGATGCACCAGTGCAACAAGAGTCGGCACCCACGACACAGGCTGTGTCCTCGCTGGCACAGCAAGAGTCAAAATCTGTAGCACAGCCTGCATCCTCATCGGCACAGCAAGAGGCAGTCGTCAGCGCCGTCGCCGAAGCTGCTGCACCATCACCACCACCACCACCACCACCACCACCACGTCACGAGCCAACGCCGCAGCAGCACGCAACGCCGGTCGCAGTCGATGAGCCGCCGCAGTGCTACGAGCTGCCTGCGCCGGACGCACCGTTCAACCCCGTCGGCGTCATTGCCGAGATGCCCACCGAGGACACGCCGCGCTCGCACATTGAGATCAACCCGATCCCCGTCGAGATCATGGACTCGTCCGTCCTGGCACCCATTGAGAGGGTCGCGCCGCTGGGCGTCGCCGAATTACCAGCTTCTGCCGACGCGGTGGTGAAGCAGACGCTGCCGCCGCCGCCGCCGCAGAATAGTAGTGTGCACCAGCAGCAGCAGCAGAGAGCTCCGCCGCAGGTGCAGATGAAGATCAAGAGAAAACCAACAGACCCCAACGCCTCGATCCCTTCGCCCATGTCGGCCTCGTCTTCAGCCGTCATGTCCCCCGCCATCGTCTCCCCTCCGTCTGCGGCGTCGCCCTCGCCCGCAGCATATGCGCCAGCCTCCACAACGCCTCCTCTCGCCCCCCCAGCGGGCGCACCCGCCGCGCCGCAGTATCGGCCGTACGCGCCGGTCTCGCCGCTGCATCGCGCAGCCACGGAGCCCGTCAGCGTCCCTGCGGCCACGAGGCCAGTCGTGCAGCAGCAGGCGCCGCTGGCACAGAGCGCCACCGCGCCGCCGTCGCCCGTGGCGAACCCGCAGCTGAACTATGCGCCGACGGTGCTGCGGCCGGCGGGCCAGTCGAGGAAGTCGCTGAGCGTATCGCCGGAGCGCAAGCACGATGATGACGTCGATGGTGGTGTGAAACGACGTGAGGCGACGGGCCAGCTGACTGTGGCGCCAACGGGAGGACCCGTGCCACCGAATGAGACACCGAACAAAGCAGCTGCATCTGTGCCACCCGGGCCAATGCCTCAGCAGGGACAGGTACCACCACTGGGACAGGCGCCGGCGCAGGTCCAGATAATACCGCAGGGACAAATGCTACCGCAAGCAGCGGCGTCCCAACAGGGTCAACCTCTCCAGCCAGGCCAGATGCCGCCACATCAACATATTCCTTCTCAGGGACAAACTCCTCCTCAGTGGCAGGCTCCGCAGAACGCGATGCATCTTCCTGCACAGCATGGCCGGCCTATGAGCATGGCACCTGGCCAGTATCCTCCTGTGCCGATTCCACAGCCATACGGCCAGTACCAACATCAAGCCCCTCCGATGAGCCAACAGCCTAGGCCCCCATGGATGGCACCCGGTCAGCCGAATGCCGGCCAAAACTACACGACGCCCACTCCGCAGCAGCAGCAGCATCCACCGCGTTGGATGAGACAATCGATGCCCCCCGGACCTCCCTCTGGGCAGCAACCACCCAACGCGAGGCACTCCATGATGGCTCAAAGTGTTCCAGGTCTGGCCGCTCATGGCAGCCAGTATCGACCGGCCCCATCGCTGGCATCGCCGCCCAGCCAGCCACTCGCGAGCCACCGAGCCTCGACGCCCGACGCGTCTACGATATCTCCTTTGCGGCCCAGAGCAGATAGCCAGCCATCCGGTCTTTCGCTGCCGACACCCTCGCCGATGGAAGCGCCGCGCGTGCCATCCGCCGCGCAGCCAGCTGCGGCGCTTCCCCCACGAGAACAGCCCAAGCGAGACAGCGTCAAGGTTGGCATGGGTTCTCGCCGTAGCGCTTCAACGCCTGGCGTCAAAACGTCTACTGCCGATTCGTACTTTCCACCCAGCAAAGAGCATCCCGTTGGTCTTGTGGGCAACATTGCCGACCAGTTTGCGGCGGAAATGCAGGCCATCTTGGGCTCTAGTTCGGCTACTTCGAGAGCTGCTCCGGTAACGAATGCTGCTGCAGAGGCAAAACCCGAGCCCAAGAGTTTGGCCGGGACACCATCCCCAGGCCCGGGCTATATGCTTGGCCGAATCGAAGAGCACGAAACGGAAACAATCTCTGTGTCTGAGAGCTCGAAGCAGGATTCCAGGCCCAGCTCGGTGGCTACAAAGTTGACACAGCCCTCATCGCACCCTAGCACAGCACAGCTGCAGCCGCAGCAGCCAACACCATCACAGCAGAGTTCCCCTGAAAACACACCACAGCCCCCTCACGGCTTCCTACCGCCGATGAATGGACAGCCCGGGGTCGCTGCGCCAGGTTCCGCGGCAGGTACAACACCACCAGGGCAGATGATCCCGCCTGGTCCTATGTACCCGATGCCGCCGCAGAGCCTTGCGCTACAACAGCAATGGCAAGGCAACATGCAACGACCCTCCTCTGTTCCCCCGCAAATGCACATGCAGCCTAATAAGGGCAAGGAAAACAAGTGGACGAAATGGTTCAAGAGCTCAAAGCCGGACAAGAACCCTGGTGCGCCTCAGGGCGGGATACAGCAGCAGCAACCTCCCCCTCAAGGCTGGGGGCAGCCGCAGCAGTGGCAGCCAGGGCCCCCGATGCCAGGACATGCAATGCAGCGCCCTCCAATGCAGGGACAGCCAACACAGCGACAGTCAATGCACGGACCCATACCAGGACAGCCTATGCAAGGACAGCCGATCCAAGGACAGCCTATACAGCGACAGTCAATGCATGGGCCTATACCAGGACAGCCCATACCAGGACAACCTATGCAAGGACAGCCAATGCAAAGGCCGCTCATGGGTGGCTCAATGCCGACGCAGAATATGCCAACAAATGTATACCCGCCACATCAACGGCCTACAGGGCCAGGCCAAGGTCCAATGCCTCAGATGATGACCCAGCCACACCCTCTGGGGTCACATCCGCCACAGCAATACATGCCGCTTCAGCCAGCCCAGCCTATGCCGATGAGACCAGCACATGGTTCCCACATGCAGCAGTCCGGGGGCCCTATGATGCAGATGGCACCTCCAGGCGGACCAGGATCGCCTGCGCCATCACAGATGATTCCGTCGCAGAACCTGTCGCAATTGCAAGGGCAGGCAGCATCACCAATGCTACCCACGCTCATGCCGGCACCTCTCTCCCTCAGACCAAAGTCTGGCGCGCCAGCTGGGGTCCCAGGCAGCGGATAAACCAGCTAGAGAGCCGTAGCATTCCCCCTCTTGTTTTTCCCTTTCGAAATACCCCTAGATTATAGAGCATGCATCCTTTGGCAAAGTTTTAGCATATAACATGGCATGATGTGTATTATTTAAAATACTTTTTTACACTACAATTACAAGTTTTATTTTTCCTTTATTCGAACGCCTCTCGTAGCTTGCATGATGCCCCCGCCGCGGCCTTTGCCACGCACGCACTACAGGTCCGCCCATGCGCAATCAGCAGCACATGCAGCGGATACTTGAGGTCGTCGGGCACCGTGGCGTCCAGATGCGCCTGCGCCTGCTCCCGCGTCGCCTCCTGCGGCCGCCAGCCCATGACGCCCGTGAGCCTGTACACGTGCGTGTCGACGGCGAAGCTCGGCCGCTGCAGGCAAAACAGCAGCACGCAGCTGGCCGTCTTGGGCCCGACGCCCGGGAACGCGAGCATCTCATTCATGGCGTCCTCGTCGCTCGCCCGGAACAGGTGGTCCAGCGAGTACACTCCGTACTTGGCGCGCACCGCGGCGAGGATGTTGATGATGACCTTGCTCTTGGTCGCGGCGAGGCCGCCGCACTGAATCGCCTTTTGGAGCGCGGGCTGGCCGCGCGCGGCGATGGCGTCCCACCGGTCGGAGCCGCCGTAGACGGCGTCCATGCTCTTCTTGGCGCGCGTCGAGTTGGCGGCGCTCGTGTTTTGCGAGAGGATGGTGCGCACCAGCGCGTCCAGCACCGAGGGCGAGTCGCCGCAGCCGGCGGCCGTCGCGGAGGCGACGACCTGCGCCGGCCGCGCGCGCGCGCCGTGCAGGCCGGTGAGGATGGCGTGGGCGCGCGAGCAGTCCTTGGGCGTCGGCCGCGCAAACTCGGGGAACGGGGTGGTGGTGGTGTGCTCCGTTTGTTTCGACTTGCGGCGCGGCTTTGCCGGGGGCTTGACGTCTGGGACAGACGAGAGCGGCGGCAGAGAAGACGTCGCCTCGGCGGCTTCAGTCTTGATTTCTTGCTTTATGGTCGCCTTCTCTGAGGCCAATGTGTGCTTGTTCTTGGTGATGCGCATCTGCGAGCGAAGGCCCTGGCGCATGGGCGCAGCAGTGGCAGATCTGGCGCTGCGCCGTGCATTGGCTTGTGTGGCAGCCATTGAGCTCGTTCCGTACGTCTTTGCAGATGAGAGATCTCTTCCCAAGATTTTCCAAATATCAAGATGGAATTATAAGTGAGAGAGACGGCTTGGGTGGCGAATTAATGTGTCTCATCAAGTTTTGAACTGGGGTCAATGGATGACGCAGGTCAAGTTCCTTGGCTACCCTAACCCTCAGTAGTTGCATTGATCGCCGCGCGCCGTTCATGTGAGACAGATCGGACCACATCTACATGTTCCTTACATTCGGATGAAACCTGGGGGCAAGCATTCATGAGGTGATGAACCACTTCCTGCTGATGTCTATTTCTGAAATCACAACGGCTGCGACATTTTTGTTCAATATACAGTAATAGGACAAAAGCCCCATTTTGCACCAGAGCACAACCTTTTCAACCACGATTAGAATGGCTTTTTTGTATTAAAGTAACATTCTCAAAGTCGACATAGTTAAACAAATAGACGTCCTATCTAAATCTCTATTTTAAATCTCATAGGAACCGCTTGACTCTCGGCTGTTTAGAGTTTAGTTGCGACTCGGCAATAAGCCAGTCGCCCCTCCACCTTCTGGAGAGTAAAGGTAGCCAGCCACGCTTTTTTCTCCTCGTCTGCCCCGGCTGCTGGGCGGATTTTTATTTTCCACTCGTCCATCTTTCGCCGCCATTTGGTTGCATATCAATCCTTGCATTTTCGGTTCGTTTGTACGACTACTGGGCTACTCATTTTGCCGATTGAACTCGGAGAATCCTAGTGGGCCTCGTCAAGCACGCAGCTACCTAATGCATTTGATAAATCTTTTTTACACTAAGCGAAGGAGAAGGCTCTCTAGAGCGATTCGCGGTTTTAACAAGCTATTTCAGAAATTGTTGTTCTTTCCTTCCAGTCTTCACTTGGTTTGATGACAATAATCCCGAAAAGAGCATTGATATTAAGCTTGCCCAGCATGCAACACATTTATCTGCCCTTCAGCGGAACGAGGTTGTTGACCTGCTTCGCGGTATGTTTGCATATGAGCCTGGGGAACGTCTCTCGGCAGTTGATGTAATACGGCGTCTAGAGTCCCCGTCAATCTTGTATTCCGGTTCCGTTGAGTCCAGTTCTCTTCCCGGCTCGACGTAGCCGTACTTATCGAAATTATATTTTCTCCGCCAGTGCTGGGGTATCGGCCCCAGCACGGGCACGATGGTACCGATTAGCATCTCAAATATCCGAAAGAATGTCGGAAAGATGGGTTTCACTGTGTGGATTTGGTAGAGAATGCATGCGAGCTGCCAAACATCACTTTTTTTGGAGGGTAGATAGCCAAAGCAGAGTTCTGGGGGAAAGTAGTTGAGGGGCACCCCTAGCGATGGTGGTGGGTGGTCTGCGAGGAAGGCTTCTCCGAAGTCGATAACTCGAACCTGTAAGAGCAAGGAGTAGTCCAGGCCTGAGAAGTCAGGAGTTTGGACGACCTGGTTGGGGCCATGCGGTGAGCGGCGGCCATTCGGTAATTTGAGCTTCTCGGTCCTGATGGGGCCTAAAAGCCGAGTTACCCCCTCTGGAGACATGGACTGGATGCTCGGAATGGCAAATGCTAGATTATATATAGTGAAATCTGTGGCAATTTTGCGTCAGTCACCTAATGCTAGTCTGGGCGTTGTGAGAAATACTCACCGCCGTGACAAACCCCATGACGATGTAGAAACGCCATGGCGCTAGCAACTTGTTGGCACATCTGGTATCGCGTAGCACTGGATAACGCACTCGAAAGACGGACTTTTGAGATGCTTGGGCCTAGAACAGGAAATATGAGACAGTGGTGCTCGCCATTCGGGCCAGAAACTTTAAAGGAGTCGTGCAAGATGGCGACGTTCGGATGGCCATGGCCCGCAACAGTTTTGAGGTGCTGGAGGATGCTCAGCTCACGATCCGCCGTCGTTCCCGCGATGTCAACACGGAGAATCTTCAGCGCAAAGTACGACGGCGAGGCTGCATACGACCGAACCAGCCAGACTGTCGAGGAGCCTCCGTGGCCGAGCTTGTGGATAACTTGGTATGTATGCTTGCCAGCACCGACCCTGTCGCCAATGTCAACCGGATGAAAACCACCTGGGAGATACTTCTCGACATCCTCAACGTATGTCATGATAGGCTGGCGATAGCGGAAGGGGAGATCCGTCTCTAGATCCATGGTAAATTGATGAGAGCGGTTGAAAGTTGAATTGTATCATGGAGAGGATGCGCAGAGAGTTTTGCTGTTTGTCAGGCGGGTGTACCCGTGTAACAGTGATAAAGGGCATCGACTTCGAACGCAGTAATGGAGTCCATTTAGTCAGTGGTGTCAAAGCATAAGACTCACACTGGAACAAGCTCTATCTCAGCGCCTCTGGCTGCCCTTTTTTCAGACACTGCACCTAGAAACGCCTTTTCGAATTGACCCCCTAAAACATGAAAAAGTACACAATTGCCATTTTCTCGTGTGCTTAGATGGTGGCATGTCACTACTGCCCCTAATCATTTGAATTACGGCGACTGAGCCACTGGTAGTGGTACGTACCGATAGAGGAGGTTGGTAGCTCAACTCGGACGAGTAATCTGCTATAAATCTAGACAATTAATGAGCTTCTCAATTGTATTCTTGGTTTATTGCCGAATAGTAAAATCCTCGCATCGCGTGCCACAAAGCATGTTGCACGTGACAGCGTGTAAAGTGGTGTCGTGCGGCGCGTCACACCTGGCGCCAGTGACGAGAGCTAAGAAAAGGTTACCAAAGCCGGGCGCGCTATGTTTGAAGTTGGAGAATTTCGCTGCTCATTTCTTGCAAACACCATGGCCTCGATGACACAGCGATGATGGCCTCGCAGCAAACGACGACAGCCTCGGTGGAGGGTAAAGAAGAGTCCCAGGACAGCCAGCTGATCCTGGAGGCTCTACGCGCCGAGTTGGGCGTGCCTTTGGTAAGTGCAAGCGCTGAGCCACGCTCTAGGCCAGACCCCTGCAAGTCGCTCGCCACAGTGCAGAAGCCCAGCTGCAGCATCATGGAGCTGCATTGAAAACGACGCGACAACAACTCAAAGCTAATCGCGCATTCTCCATCTACTCAGTCGACAAGCTCTCCAGTACAGATATCATCCCTGACATGCCCCGATAACGACCACCATCGCAGCCGCGGCTACAACTCCAAACGCTCCCAGCCGTCGCATCTCCACGAGAAGCAGTCTCAAACTCCCGAATGTTTACCTCTGCCGCAGCACGGCTCCGTCACCCATGTACGGCAATAATCCAATAACCCTTTCCCTTGCCCTTGCCCTCCGTCTCAAATTAATGCCAAATTCAGAGATCGTTTACTCTCCCCGCACCGCCACCGCCGCCGAAGCCGCGTCCGCAAATCATCAAACCGGAACCGACAGAAGGCGGCCTCGGCCTCAACCTGATGCACCGCGCAGACGATCGCGACGATGGCCCGGAAACCCAATTGCCAGACACGCTGCTCCCCGACACCTTTTTGCCACCTGCTACCCAGGCGGTAGCCACCGGCGATGACGATGTGCCGTCGGCACACGCATCGCTACAATCCCAGCTGACGCGAAAAGAAACATCCCAGCAGACGCCGACGCAAGTCAACGACGGCCGCGACTATGATAAGGGATACGAACTGCCATCAAGCCAACATGGCGTGAATCTTGACGATACCCAAGCGTCGAATCTGCAAGGCCGAACGCTGCACGACGACGATACTGGCGCAGTCAATTTTGGCAGTATAATCGATCTACCCCGCCAATCCTCGCAGGTATCTGAAGATGGTGGCTTTGAAAACGCGCACGGAGGCTGGAGACTACCAGACGACACACAACAGAATTCCATGCATACCGAAACCCCATTTAAGAATGGAAAACTGCCTCCACCTGAGACGCCGGCTCTGCCCAGGAACCCATTCGCGCCCATGGGTGGTGCTGGCCCGGCCGCAGGCGCACCCGCGCCCTTTGGGGGTACACAACTATTTGGCCAGACGCAACTATTGACATCGGCTGTTAAGAACAGTCCGACTTCTTCTCGACCGTCGCCGAATGTATACAACTCCATATCACCAGGCTTTGCTGAGACTTCTCCCCTCAAAAACCGTGCCAACGTCTCATCTCCGACGGATGTCCGGTCTTCGAGCCCTCAACGCCTTCATGAAGTGCCCGCTACTGTCATGAAGGGGCCGCGCATGAGCATCATAACAGAGGAGACGCCAACGATGAGCAGGGTATCCAAAGAGGATAGAATTCCAGAGTCTCCTACACGCCCTCGATCAAACGAACGACAACCTCTTGCGCACTACGAGCCAATGCAACAGTCGCAGGCCCGTAAGACCAGCAGCGATTCTGTTGATGCTACTGTGTCGTTTGATGGCGATACGCACGATACTGTCGGGCAACTGGAAAGACGGCGGCGAATTGAGAGAAAACGCGCGAGAGCCGGACAAGAGCTCGAGAAAATAACCTTTGCACGGCCAGCCAGAATCAGTGATCGCGCAGAACCAACCGGAAAGCGACGTCGCTTAGAGCAGAACAGCCAGTCTGTCGGCCAGGAAGATGAGCAACCCCTTGCAGACTCTTCCGCTCCCGCTGCACTGCGAGGTCCACACCCGCAGTCTCTTGAATCAACCAAGGCAACACCCCGCGAGGAGGAGAATGCAGTAGAAGAAGCTGTCGACGAGACTGCAGATACCGGCGCTCAACACCAAGGTGTGACTGATATCGCGGAATACGACATGATTCCGGCGACAAGCCCTATGCAGCTGACACCTGCAGACGAGGCGAGTCGGGCTAGAACCCCTGCTTCCGAACCTGATCTGCCTATTCTACGTGAAGAACAGTCTGCGTTTAGCAGCGGCGAACCGTCATCACTACCCCCAATGAACACCAGACGAAAGACGTATGGACGGCACGCAAGAAGAGGTCGCAGGAATCTCGTTTTGGATTCGTCAAACTCTCATACAACCTCGATCGAGGTTGAATCGTCGAAGCGTGATGCCTCTGAAAATGATGTGCCGACTGAAGCGGCCATTGATTCCAGCGCGGATCAGACACCGATGGCTACTCGGTCTAGATCGAAAAAGCAGAGCCCCAGAACACCCATCGAACTCAGTAGTGAAGAGGCTCCAACAACAGCATCATCCCTAAGTGTCTTGTCGCTTACGCCCAACCCATCGTCCAAAACCACGCCTGCGACTAAGGAATCCACGGTCTCGAAAAATCACGATGTGGAGGCGAGACCGTCACTCACGCCTAGTAGAAGCTTACGCCGACGCGCCATGGAAAAAGAGTCTGCGATACCGCCACCTGCATTATCATCGCGAAGCCTCCGCGCGTCGAAACGACTGCATGGCGAGCCCCAGTCGTCTGGACAGCCGCGTACGCCATCTGACGCTGGCGCTAGCACGAAATTTGTACCAAATATCTGCCAGAACCTCGATCCTGTGCACCGCGAGGAGCGCCATCTCTTTGACGGCATGGTGTTTGCCATTTCTGTTGCAGCAGACCGCGGCAAACTAGAGGCTCGCATAGTCCAAGCTAGCGGTACTGTTTTGCAGGACGGCTTCCAGGAGTTGTTCCAATCCTGGCAATCCATGACCTCGACAGACGGGGCATCCGATGACAACACGGATCTTGTCCTCTCCCAACGAGGCTTCGAGAGTGGGTTCACCGCGCTCATCGCGGATGCACACTCCAGAAAAGCCAAGTACATGCAAGCGCTGGCCCTAGGCCTGCCCTGCCTTGCCCAGCAATGGATCACGGCCTGTCTCCACAAAGGTGCCCTCATCGACTGGCAGCCCTACCTGCTCTGCGCAGGGGCATCCGCGGTTTTGGGGAATGCGTTTCGCTCCCGTTACCTACTCCCGTATCCAGCCGACACCGCCGTTCTGGCGACGACGATTGACCAGCGACCGCGTCTTTTGCACGGCCAGAGCGTGCTCGTCGTCATGGAAGGCAAAAAGGCCAGGAGCGAGGCCAAGCAGCCGTACATGTTCCTGTGCCAGGCGCTCGGCCCGGCCATCACCCGCGTCGCCACGGTCGATCAGGGCCGCGCCGCGCTGGCGCAGAATGCCAAGGGCGGTCACCCGTTTACGTGGCTGTACATTGACAAGGCGACGGGCACGGCAGAAGCGGTCTTGACACCGCCGAGCGGCGTCAAGTCGAGGAAGAAGAGAAAGACTCCGGCTCCCACGCAGGCGGGCGCCAATGTACGAGTATTACATGATGAGTTGATTATTCAGAGTCTTATTTTGGGACGTATTGTCGAGCCAGAGGAAGAAGATTCGTTTTGATTAAAAGGCGTTGGTGGGGAAATAAAATAGGCTGCGACTATGCCGCGGCGCACAGGATATCTACATGTAGGCGGAGGGGGCTGGAAAGTAGCTCGTGCTGAATACAGCACGACCAGCGCCTCGATATTTCTATCTATATTGGGTAGAACTTGTTGAATAAATAGAACTTCTAAAAGCACAAAATCTGTGAAGCAAACACATAATACCGACGTCGCAGCGAACACATGGCGAAGCTGTCCTCACTGGATTTCCTACATGTATTTTTTATGCTAGGAACTCATTGAATTATCACGTCATCAGAAAAGCATCTTTGCTCAACTGATCTTCCAGAGGAAAAACTCAAGATGTATCGGTAGAGTCCCCGCAGGGTGAGCTCCGGGAGGAACGGATCTAGAAAGTCACCTTGACTAGCTACTGTTGCCGGTGCAGCCGAACTATTTTTAGAGGAGACTATGAGACCATTTCCCGATTTGGACGAGGAGAAATTGAAGAAAAGCGAACAAATTTAGCTTCATCCTTGCCATTTAGTACTCATAACTCAGAGCGCCGGATTGTCAAATGATGCTGTTCAGCAAAAACATTCTGTTTGGAGCGCCATTCAATGCCTTGCGTTACACAAAGGCTGTTTACTCTTTTGCGTTGGATGAAGACCTATGCATCTATGAGTAGTGAGGGAATATAATCGTGGGCATCAAAGATGCCTTGGTGGCGGAGGGTGCTAGTCTTGGGCAGAAGATCCGCGGAGTGTGCATTTGAACCCAAGATAATTAACCCAATACTTGGGCTCAGTTACCACCTATCTTTAGAGGTTTCTAGAACTGTACCACACGATCGGATGACGGAGATTTAGTTAAAGTCAAAGTTAAATGCATGGAATTTGTCAGTACACCGCAGTCGCCGCTCACGAACGGCGGTTGTGACCCCGCACGGGGACGCGGGCGCTACCAAGCTACCGGCAGACGCTCCGGCAATGATTAAATGGAGGAGAGGGTGTGAGTCCAAATTACGGACTGTTGATCAGCGGGCTTTGGTCTAGTCCGAATGTGTACGCGGCGCTGGTCTACTATTTCGGCAAGTAGCACGGCGTCAGATGCCGGGTCTGCAACACAAACTCTTGGTAATAAGCCATGATGTGGCTGGTAGAGGGGTTGAGGAAGAAGGAGCGTTGACTACCAATGAACGCTCTACTATATAATTTGAGGAAGAAAGTACTTGACTACCAATGGACGCTACAAGGTAGAAATTGAAGAAGAAGGAGAAGAAGCAAGAAGATATTACGAAAATATCTACTAATAAAGCTCCGGTCTTTTCACGTAGTTACTCGGTGGTGTTTTCATTCCTTCGGACATGACGCTGTCTGCAATATGCCGACAAGGTTGGCCAATTCACCGACACAACTGGGTCGTCTTTCCTCTTCCAGACCACCATGAACCCCACAGACCCCAACTTAGAATTAGACTATATTTGGGGCAAGACAGACAGCCGTCCATGTTTAGCGCGGCAGTAGTGGCCGTTGCCCACTGCAATGGTGTATTAGTGGCGCAGTTGGGGCATGTGTAGCTTTGTAATTTCTCTCCAAGAAGTCATTGGATTTCATTCCTTTGGGATTTGGCTTGTCTGCCGAAAAAAACTGGCTCATAAAGCCCCGGCACATGCGGCGTCGCCAAGGCATCTCTCGGAGCTCCCACACAACTCGTGGGGTTCGGCTTTACCAGCATGACTACAGGCTGGCAAATCCGGCACCAATCCAAGCACGTTCCGCTCCCGTTCCGCTCCCGAAAAGACAATTGTCAGCAAAAAAAGTCAGGAAAAACGGATAAAGGGGTGGGTAGACTTTGCAAAAAATGAGGCCCCTGCAAGTCTACCCCGGGTAGAAAGGGCCTGGCGCCGAGCGGTCCAACCCCAAGGCCGTCGGGAAGGAGTGAGGTTATCCAAAGACCGCCAGCAGTAAGTAGTAGTTTACCCCACCAATTTGCAACAAGCGATCCATTGCGTCGCATGGCATTGCAAAAGAGCGGGGTGGTGGCAACCGCCGATACATGAACTCTCAACTATATAACAGCTAGAAGACCCCGTCTCCAATAGCGTAAGATCCATTGTCATTCAATTGATCATCGCCATTTACAAGACAGCAACAAACTTCCTCTCCTCCACCAGTGGTGACAGATTCTCAACACCAAGCCAGCATCATCAACTCGCCCAACCCAACACCACACTTGCGACACTCCTCACCTCACTTGAGACAACTCTCCAGCTTCCACGCTGCCTATAACATAAAAAAAGTCCACCTTTGCCATGGCGTCCAGCGACCTTCCTCTCGTCATCAACGGCAAAGATGTCCACACCAGCGAGACCTTTGACGTCGTCAGCCCCGCGACCGGCCAGCTCGTGCACAAGTCGTCCAACGCCAGCGTCGCCGACGCCGTCGCCGCCGTCGAGGCCGCCGGCGCCGCGTTCCCCGCGTGGAGCCGCACGCACGTCAGCGAGCGCCGCGCCATCCTCCTCAAGGCTAGCGAAGTCATCAAGGCCCGCGGCGAGGCGCTCACGGCGGCCATGCGGGACGAGACGGGCGCGCAGGCCCTCTGGGCGGACATTAACCTCAAGATTGCGACGGAATACATTATTCACGCCGCCTCGCACCTCGTCAACCTCGAGGGCAGGATGCCCAACGTTGAGGACCCTAACCGTGCGGGCCTCATCGTTAGAGAGCCCTACGGCGTCGTCTTTTCCATTGCCCCCTGGTAAGCAACACACACTCACACGGCACACCTTTTTTTGTTCTTTTATACTGATTCGCCGATCCTTCTTCTTCTTCTTAGGAACGCACCGATTCCTCTTGGCCTCCGCGCCATTGTCTGGGCCATTGCCGCCGGCAACACGGTCGTCCTCAAGGGCTCCGAGCTGAGCCCCAAGACGCTCCGGCTCGTGTGCTCCGTCTTCTGGGAGGCCGGCCTGCCCGCCGGCGTGCTCAACTTCATCACCAGCGCGCCGAGCAACGCGGCCGCCGTCACCACGGCCGTCATTGCGCACCCGCACGTCAAAAAGGTCAACTTTACCGGCAGCACGACCGTCGGCCGCATCATTGCCAAGACGGCCGGCGAGCACCTCAAGCCCGTGCTGCTGGAGCTCGGCGGCAAGGCGCCGTCGCTCGTGCTGGCCGACGCGGACCTCGCCCTCGCGGCGGAGCACTGCGTCCGCGGCGCGTTCCTCCACACCGGCCAGATCTGCATGAGCACCGAGCGCATCCTCGTGCACGAGAGCGTCAAGGACGCCTTTGCCGCGCAGCTCGTCAGCACCGCCAACGCGCTGTTCGGCGGCGACGGCCAGGAGGCGGGCGTGCTGGTCAACGAGGCCGCCGTGGTCAAGAACAAGGCGCTCGTGGCGGACGCCGTCGGTAAGGGCGCGACGGTGCTCTTCGGCGACGTGGCCGCCGCCGAGGACAGCAAGACGCGCATGCGCCCGATTGTCGTGTCCGACGTGCGTCCGGACATGCACGTCTACAAGACCGAGTCGTTTGGGCCGACCGTGTCGCTCATCAGCTTCAAGGACGAGGACGACGCCGTGGCCATTGCCAACGACACCGAGTACGGCCTGGTCGCGGCCGTCTTCAGCAAGGACCTGCGCCGCGCGCTGGCCATTGCCAAGAGGATCGAGACGGGCGCCGTGCACATCAACTGGATGACGCCGCACGACGAGGCCGGTCTCCCGCACGGTGGTGCCAAGGACAGCGGCTACGGTCGCTTTGGTGGCGGCTTTGACGAGTGGACGCGAACCAAGACCATCACGTTCGACTCGCACGTGTAATTCATGATTCAATGATGTCGTGTTTAAATAGTAATGCTCATAATGATCTGCTAGACTTTGAGATGTGCCCCGGCTCTCTAGTTTCCCTACCAATGACACGGTGATATGCGCGAGAACTTGCCAGTCGTCGACAAGCACTACGTTAGGCATCTTTAGACGCCATAGTCAATCGCCTTGGCTGCATCTCTCACACATGTGTAGTCAAACTTCAACGGCTACAAACTTTGTTGAAAACCATAAGTTCATCTAACTAAGAGTGATATAATGTATGTAGGGCCTCGACGCGCTGATAAAATACTACATCGATCTCAATCATGTCGCCGCCGCCGCACATATAAATATCAGGGTTCCATGCGCGGACCGTGAGAGGCCTAAACGGGTAAATTATAACACGTTCTACTCGTTAATAGTGTATATGAACGAGTGATCGGTGCCTGGCGAGTGATGAAAGTCCTTGTCCGTGGCTTTCGCACCACCAATCAGCCAAGCGAACCACACGGGATAGGACGAGCCATCGACGACCGTGGAGTGTTTCTCTGTGCAACAATCAATCAGTGCCATCTTCTTTTTCAATACCGATGTTTGCGCGATTGATATCCAATGCAGGCACTTACGCAGGTAGCCAATGACGGTGCTGCATGCATGCTCAGCCTTGCACTGCTTGATGGCCTCGGCACGGAACGTCTCCTCCGTGTACCCGGATTCGAAGCTGCCAATCACGCGCAGGGCACGCTGCGGATAGAGGCTCTGGTTCGGGTTGTAGTCTTGCGCGTCGGGGAGGGAGAGCTCGACGAGATACTTGCCCCGTGGGACAGCGAGGACTGTAGCGGCGAGAGCGAAAACGGCGGCGACCTTCATGTTTTCAAGAGTGTAAATCCCCTTTCAATCGTATTTTTTGGAAGAGTGGGTTAGAATTGTGAAGTGGTGAATGTTTAAAAATGTGTATTGAGGGTTGGCTGGCCAAGTCGTTGTCTGCCTTTTATACCTCTGCAGCTAGCCGGGTGCGACCACCCTTCACTCTCTCATTGCCCGCCATGCCAGGCATGATACGGGAGTGAATTATTTTTAGAATCACTACTCACAGCCCTTTTGCACGTCAGCAATTTTTGTTGAGTTTGTCGCTTAAACTCGCCGAACGATTTCTCCACTCATACGGCAGGATTGGGTGGTAACTTGCAGGACGCAATGCAGCTAGTCAGCGCATTATGCTTTGTACTTGTCCATATAACAAGGATTGTTTTATGCATTCTACCTCTTGCATCCGGAGCTTCACAGTCAATCCGGGGCGGCTGTAACGTATGACTAGCTCTAGCGTTGCCGTTTTGCGGTGTACAGAGCTGTCCTTCACGCTGGCTTCTTGAAGCCTTCGTACACCAGCCACTCCAAGGGAGCCAAAATCGAGGAAGAGTTATTTTTAGGCTTCATCAGAAATACTCCGAACACGGCAACATGTTGCCATTGGCCAACGCAATACGAGGTCAGCTAGCACCCAACATGGCATCGCATGGGTGTGACTTGACCGCCTCCGAGGTAGCGATATGCGACACTATGCATAAGCCACTTTGCTACCCTTTTTCCTTCACGGGTTCTTCAGGCAAACTTGGCATGTATTCAAGAGCTATGGCTAAATGTAGTGCTTTTTCTCGTCGGAGACTTGTCATTGACCGGCCTACCACGGCCTCGCTCGCTCCACACTCGGCACGACACGAATGCATGGACAATGTCCCCGGCTGTCAGCATCTTATCGCCGGATCGGGCCTTGCTGAAATGTAACCATGCCATGCGCACGTACACACACACATACACTCCCGGAAGACAAAGCCGGCTTACAAGGCCGAATTGAAGGACTGCTGAATGGCACTCGCGCCGCCGATGCTGATGACGGCGGCCCTGAATCCATTCACTAAGCCGGTGGCCTGATCCCTCAGCACGCCGTAGTACTGATAGGCGCAATTCACCGGACGCAGTACGGCAATCTTTTCGCAGACCTTGTCGTAGTCGCCAAAGAAGGGGTGGCCGCGGACGTCGACCAGGGTGGTGCCGTCGTCGGTCACGGCCATGCTGGTGATGCCGTGGCCGAGGGTGGCGCCCCAGAGGCTGGCGCCGACGTGCACCGTGTGCGCAAACGGGCTGTTGTCGGCCTCGAGCAGCACCGAGTAGACGTCGCCCGTGTACACGATGGGCTCGACGGTGACGTGCACGGGAAAGTGCCAGTCGATGCCGTGGAGGGAGACGGGGTGCCAGGCCGTCACGAAGACGTCGCCCAGACGGCACAGCACCTCGCTCTCGACGCGCGTGCGCAGCAGCCCGATGACGAAGCGCTCGCCCGCCAGCGTCTGCACAATGTCGCCGGCGCGCAGGTCCTGGATCGCCTTGGTCGCCCCCGTGTTGAGCGTCACGGACGTCCCGTGCGCAAAACAGGCGCCACTGCTCCCAGAGGAGGAGGAGGAGGAGGAGGAGGAGGAGGAGGCCATGGTATCCATCCGGGTGGTGTTGTCGCCGTTCTTGTTGTTGTCCGCTTCACTTTGGCCATCCAGGGTCTGGTCCATGGCGTTGCGAGAGGGCTTTGATCCAAGCAGAGTCGAGGTTTCACGATCGACAGCTGGTGTTGAATTTTGCTCGTGGCCTCTGTGCCCTGAGTTGATGACCTGGTGCATGTGACTGGCTGCATTCTTGTGCTCCCTCGCGTTGCGGTGCGCCGTCGGACAAACGCCACTGTGACTGCTCATCTCCATGGGCTTTGGTGGTGGTGGTGGTGGTAACTCGTTGAGTCGGCTTTTTCCAAGGCAGTCGCGGTACGGAATGAAAAAAACAGACGTCCTGCTGTTTGCGCCATATTGTTGCCGTCCGGGGTCTCTGGACGAGTTGTTAATCTGCTACATGGGAGCTGAAAACAGGCTTGGCAAATAGCGCGCGCCCCCAGCACTGATAATGCGAGTCACTGCCGAGTATAATCTGGACAGTTCCGTACGTGCCCCTCTACCTCCTTCATCCGACACCGAACGAGTTTGTCATTGTATTTTCACGCCAATATGTCGGCAAGGAGTCGGGTGAATGTTTGCCCTCTGGTGTTCAAAACTGTCCATGATGGTCGCCATGTGCTTTTGCGCCGAGGAGCTGAGCGACAAACGAGCACAAGATATATGATGGCCAGCTCACATCCGATAGTCGGGACTTTCCACCGAGCACATTCTGGAATATGAGACTTTGTTCTTCCACGGCGTTGTAGGACCGGTATCCAGTTCGCTGTGACATCAGCATGGTGCATCAGGCCATCTGGGATTGTCTGCTCAGTAAGCTGGACTTTGAGCATACTGTCGCGTGACCGTATTCGTTTATTTCAAGAGGAGGAGTAAGCAATCTGTCGCCGTCCGTAGCTCTCCTCTGTTCACGATGCCAGGGCAGTCTTGCGCTGCCATATTCTTGAGAATGGTCATGGCGGCGTGCCTGATGAAGTCCAGTACAGTGAATGGGACGGATGCGGCCATGTGTTGAGTCTGGGCAGCAACAGCATTTCCTGCCAAGCTGCTTGAAATATACATCGCCAGCACAATACTGCAGCCGACAGGACGTATCCCTGGCGCGTAACGCGGCTGCAAGTTAGCATCACGGTCCGGATTCGGTGACGGCCTAGCTGTGCATTAGTCGTTCGGTCGTCGGGCGAGTTATTTCCCATTAACCCGTCCGTGACATACGAGCAAGAAAACTGTTCCCAATACAAATTTTTGTATGAAAGAAAGGTACAGACGGCGCGTTGATCACCGGTTGCAGGGGGCGCCTAATATCGTAGGAAGCCGTTGGGCTCTTGTGTTGGTTACACAGTACATGGTCTGCTAGTTGTAGCAATTCAGGGAATCGCTCTGGTAAAGTAATAGATTATTCGGCTTTTTCCGATTGTGTCACGTTTCGGTGAAAGCCATGCTACTTGGCGGCTAGAGGGGTGGCTAGTCACTAAAGCTAATAAAAAAGACGGGGGAAAAACAATAGACATACCTCTAAGAAATGAAAGAATAAGTAAAATGGCAACTAGACAAACTAGACAAAAATCTTTTATTAATCCTCTGGTATATTGAGCCATAGTAGGGCTGGAAATCTGGCGAGACAAATGTAAAGACCAAGTAGAATAAACCCAACTAAAAGAAAGCAAACAGTTTCATTCATCCTCTACTAAAATTGCACAGCCGACAGGAACCATCAATGGGACCAGAAATGGGACACGCGGCATCCAGCATTGCGATGAGTCTCTGAATCTATTATTGCGTGTCACTCCCTCGCCTCGCAAGGCACTGACGACGCTCACAGGGCTGAGAGGTACTCGGTACTTTGGATTAGCCGCGCGATCCACCAGACAACAAGTAGCCAGTACTTGGCATTCGCCCCTCCGAAGTGCTACCACATCGCGTGGCGGGGCGCCATCGAATCCTCGTCATCCGACCGTCCAGCCAGACTTGGCCATTCACATGCAACTCTCTGTCTTTATATACTGGCATCCCTCGCGGTTTACACTCGGATCCGACGCAGGCAAGTTCCACGAGGCTTCACCAACAAGTTTTCTCGACTCTTGAGCGAACCCGGCCAACCGATATACTTGCCACTCTAGCCTCTCACAATGACGTTAGCTTCAGGTGGCGTCGGTCGCTCTGGCTCTGGCCGACCGCGAAGCTCTGATTCGCCCTCCAACAGCTACTACGCTGTGACGGATGACGATGAGGGCGCATACGATACCATTACACATACAGAAACCGGCAAGGGTGTGAAGCTGCTATTTTCTAAAAGCAAGGTGGGCAGAAAGCGCGTGCAAACGTACCCCGCCATTGCAAAGGCTAACTATGACAGGTCTATGTGCACCCCTCGCCATCGTCCAAGGACAATATCCCCGGATACATCGCCTTGCTGCAGCAAAAGCCAGCAGTGGGTGCAGCTTCCTCCAGTGATGGCTCCAATCCATCCGCCGCCGATCTTCTACTCGCCTGGGTCCCCGAGTCCTCTCTCGGCGATGCAGCCAGCATATACGTCAAAGTTGACCTATCCGATGGCGACTCATCGCCGCGACAATCATATCTCGTCCCTCCGCCACCGACAGTAACGTCACATAGCGGATCTGTTGGCGCCTACTCCTTCGCCGTGCCAGTCAATGCCATCTACTCGCTGCTGGTACGACCGCCCAGCGTGGGATGGTGGCATGGCTCCATCGTCATCAACAGCAAAGCCGGCGACAGCTTCCCAGCCTTGTTCTTCCACGACGGCGAATGTCAAAGCACCATCCAGCAAAAGAAGAGGCTCACAAAAGACACATTCGACCCTTTCAGTGAATCTGGGAAAATGTTTTGGGGTGCAGACGAGGTGCTCCGTTGGATAAGGCGATATGTCAAGATTGAAAAGTCGGTCGCGGAGCCCAACATTTACCTCGTCGAACCAAGCAAGGACGACCTCAATGCCTTTGGGTCGATCCCGACCACCGTCAGCAAGGGTAAAGGCGCCCCAGCCAGTCGTGATGCCGAAATGGACCCGTTTGTCAAGTTTGTCAAGGAGACGGGCTGGAATATTATGGAAAAGTTCAGCCAAGTCACGACTTTTACCCGAAGAGCAGCGCAAGATCTGGTTGACAACCCGAATATGCCGCCTCAAGTCAAGAAGCTGCTCAAGAATACCGATGTGCAAAACCTGCAGGACGAATACGACAGCGCGAGGATTTACCTAGCTCGCTGGGCCATGAGCATCTCAGAGCAAAGTGAGCGAGACAAGAAACAAAAAATGTACACGGTCAAGGACGTTCTCGAGTTGGAGGATACAGACGTTGGAGAGTTTGAGCTCCTCGATGCTGCTGGTTCCTTGTCTCTCGAAGAACGCCGCAAGCCCGTCACCATGACGGAATGGAAGACATTCTTCGATCCCGAGAATGGACGACTCATCAAGACGACGGACGAAGTCAAAGAGCGCATCTTCCATGGCGGCCTGGATGCCGATGACGGCGTACGCAAAGAAGCCTGGCTGTTCTTGCTGGGCGTCCACGACTGGTACAGCACCGCAGACGAGCGAAAGGCGCAGGTTGCGTCTCTTCGCGATGCCTACTACAAACTGAAGCACGCTTGGTGGGAGAGACTCGACGGACACGGAGGCGAAGGTGAAACAGGCGAATGGTGGCGAGAGCAGAGAGGCCGCATCGAAAAGGACGTCCATCGCACGGATCGCCACGTTCCCATCTTCTTTGGCGAAGACACGCCCCATCCCGACCCCGACTCACCCTTTGCCGATGTCGGCACCAACGTCCACCTCGAGCAGCTCAAGGAGATGCTTCTCACGTACAACGAGTACAACAAGGATCTCGGCTACGTGCAGGGCATGTCCGATCTGCTCGCGCCCATCTACGCCGTGGTCCAAGACGACGCCATTGCCTTTTGGGCGTTCAAGGAGTTCATGGGCCGCATGGAGCGCAACTTTTTGCGCGACCAGTCGGGCATGCGCGCGCAGCTCATGGCGCTCGACCAGCTCGTCAACTTCATGGACCCCAAGCTCTGGAGCCACCTGCAAAAGGCCGACAGCACCAACTTTTTCTTCTTCTTCCGCATGCTGCTGGTGTGGTACAAGCGCGAGTTCCCGTGGGCCGACATCCTGAGCCTGTGGGAGCGGCTGTGGACGGATTTCCTGAGTGCCGAGTTTCACGTCTTTGTGGCGCTCGCGATTCTGGACAAGCATCGCGATGTCATCATGGAGCATCTCCAGGCCTTTGACGAGGTTCTCAAGTACAGTAAGCTGGCTTTGCTATCCCACCATGTTTCCCCCCCTGAATACTGACATCTTCCCTTAGTCAACGAACTTTCCGGAACCATGGATCTGGACGCGACGCTCATCCGCGCCGAGGCCCTGTTCCGGCGCTTTCAGCGCGCCGTCGAGGCCATTGACAAGAAGGAAAATTTCCCAGCCCCGCGGCTGTTGTCGTCTGCATCTACGCCAAAGCCAGCAGCCGCCGGGGCCAAGGCCGCCGAGGCGGCCACCAAGGCCATCACGCCCGAGCTGCGCAAGCTGCTGAGCAGAAAGGTGCAAGTCTTGCCTCGCAAGACGGTGGCGCAACATGGAGACGGCATGCCGGGGAAGTAAAGTGTATTTTGAGTTTAAATTTCTTGGGCACAGGCGCTGGCGTATTGGGAACTGGCTTTTGTTGTATTTATATATAATTAATCATGCTGATTTTTAGCGCGTATACGAGACTTTCTTGCTTTAATGCCATTCTCCGATGTTGGTTCCATCACAGGTTGTAGAATGAATGTTAAAAGAATGGGTATGAACCTTTTGATTATTTACGATAGAGAGCCTCTCTCCCACTCTGCCACGTTTAGGGTATACCGCCCGTGCCCAATATCTACGACACCATGTACTTTTGCCAAAAGCTCCAACGAGCTGGCAAAGAAGAGCAAAAACAAAAAGAATTAGAAGGAAACCCTTGAAAATAAACAGCTGAGCCCGGATAATTCCACAAAAACATGTATGCCCACTTTCTCTCAGCACTTGCTCACCTATACCCCCTCGGTCCGCTCGGAAGACCTTGTCGCTGCTGCCCTCCTCCTCCTCCTCCTCTCCCGTACGGATCCCCTCCGCCGCCGCCGCCGCCGCCTCCGTTGCTATATCTCCCGCCACGAGCATCATACTGCCCGCCACCACCACCACCCGGCGGCGCGCCATACGGGTTCTGATTCTGCGCCGCTGCCGGGCTCGCCGACCGCGCGCCGCCCCAGAGCCTCTGCTTGAGTCGGTCCTGCGCCGTGGCGCCGCCGCCCGCTCCTCCGCCCTGGCTGCTCACGCTCTGATAGCTGCCGGTGCGCTGGCTCGGCAGCGGCCGCGCCGCCACGTCTTCCCTGCCGTTGGGGTGCAGCATGTTGTTGCCCGCGCCGGGCGGCGCCCGCCCTGCGCGTAAGCTCGCCGGCGGCGCTGGTGCCTGCGGGCCGCCGCTGGGCCCGCTGTCCCAGAGGCTGGCGAGGCTGGTCGACGTGGGGATGCCGCCGGGTCCTCCACCTCCGGCACCTAAACCGCCGTAGCGGGCGCCGGGCTGGGTCGGCTGGACGTAGAGGGCCTGCGGCGGGGGCTGGGGGGCCTTGGGGTCGGCGGGCAGCCAGGCGGGCCGCGGGCGGCCCTTGTCGGTGTAGTAGTTGCGCAGGACGCGGCAGACGTGCGTGTCGTCGTCGGTGTCGCCGTCGGCCTCGCTCGAGAGGAGCGTGGAGCGCAGCGACGAGATTTGCGACGACGTCTTGGTGACGATGCTCGCGTACCAGGACGCCATTGTTGGGTGTCGTTTGTTTTCGTTCGCGGGCACGTGGACTCGTTCGAATAGGGGGTGTTAATATACGGGGAGAAGAGCCAGTCAAAGGTCGAGTATTCGTGCAGTGTATATGTTTTAGTGTGAATATCCCAGCAGGGTTATTGGTCGATCAACGCATGCAGCCGAGGTGCCATGAGTACGCGCCCAGATTGCTTTCCGTCTCCGTAGCCGATCGAGAGGGGAGCGAGGCGTGGTCTGAAGTCGTGCTGTCTCTTATTGGTAATCCGTGTCTAAAGTGTCGTACGCAGTGATTCGATCGGTAGTAAGAGAAGAAGAACGAAGCAATATCGGATTCAATCGTCGTTTGCTGGCACAAGTAAGGTGGAGGTTTCAAGTTGGCAGTAGAGCTCGGTGGACCCTGTGTCGCAGCACAAGGTAGCGCTGGTGGGAGGGGGCCGGTCACGGTAGCCTAGCCGCTGCTTCATGACGTCGTATTTTTCTTCCTGGGCGGCTGCGGCTGAGGTAGTTTAGAGCCAGTCTGCATTGGCCATTTTAGCAACAAATGTCAATCGTATTTGCACTGCACGGTCAAAGATCTCGCCTTTTTTCAGTGCACTATTATTCACATATTGAAATATCGACAAAAATAGCAAACCACAAATACATGCCGGAAAACGCCGCTATGCTATATCATAAATCCGATGCACTTCCATGGCCATCCCAAACTTTTATTACTGCACGAGCAAGCACCACCGTTGGCCAGTCATTCGCTTGAAAATGCACAAATATACAGGTACCAACTAGCTAGCGTGGAAACTTGTCTTTTCACGCTCCTCTCGCATCGCCCCTCATCCATTACCAGGCGAGGTCGTTGGTGAGGGTAAGCTTCTCCTTCTCCTTCTCCTCCTGGCGAGGGCGCTTGGTCTTCATCTTGATGGCACGGCCGCGCTTTCTCTTGCTGCTCAGCTTTTCCGTCTCGTCGTCGTCGCTCTCGTCGTCCTCCTCCTCCTCTTCCTCATCGCTCTCGAGCCAGTCTTGCAGATCGCCGAGCTCTTCCTCGCTCTCGTCCAGGTCAGAGACGTACTCAATGGCCTTTTCGCCATCCTCGGCCTCGCTATCGAGCTCCTCCTCCTCCGAGTCGATACCCTCATCCATGTCCTCGTCGCGCAGACCGTCACCCTCACGCTCCATGGCGTTGAGGACCTTTTTCCAGATCACCTCGCTGACGTTGAGCGGCTGCTCGCCATAGGTTCCCTGGCGCAGACGCTCGAGCAGCTCGCGCTCAATAGTGCGCTCCAGCTTGGCGGCGGCCTCGGCCTTGCGCTCGCGTGCGCGCTCGCGGTGCTTGACCTTGGGCGCCAGCTTGGGGACCAGCTTCTCGCCGAGACGCTCCTCCTCGGCGGCGATGCGGCGCATGCGGATCTGCACCTGCGTCAGGCGGGTGAGACGTTGCTTGCACTTGTGTGTGAGGAACTTGGGCCAGTAGATGAGGCGCTCGTCAATCTGCTCCAGGGCCTTGGTGTAGTTGTTAGACAGCTTGATGCGCTCCCACATCTTGGACGGCAGATGTGCGCGCTCGACCGTCTTCATGTACAGGTAGAGCGTCTGCTTGGTTGGGTGCTGGCGAACCGTGGCATATCGAGAGTTGGCCAGTGGGCAGGACTGGCGGTTGCAGAGACCGGTCACATTGTATTCGTTGCGGCAGAAATTTTGCTCTTTGGGGGTTCTGTTTCTGTTAGCTTGATTCCGCGTATATTGATGGCAGCAACTTACTTGAGCTTGAAAGCACAGAATTGCTGGTTGATAATTTGCCAGACAATCTCGTCGGACGCCATGGTAGGCGATTTTTTGGGTGTGCCGTTTCTTTGATGTCCGAAAAGATGCAAAGGACAATGTCAATAATCCGCTAAACAGAGGCAGATAAATCAATAGGCCGCAGAACTCTTCAAATTTCTACTCCTCCAACTTTGCAGAAAGAAAGAGGCAAGGACGTGGGGACCAAAAAGCAGTGTATTTTTTTTCTGGGCCTGCGCTGGTAGATTTGGAGATTTTTTTTTGCCAGGCTGTGATAGGCAGGCTCTGCCTTTGGCTGGCGGGCCGCTTCACCGCTTTCCCAAAACTGGGCCTGCCATTCTGCTGAGCCACATGAGGCGGCAGCCACATACTAAATGATAACTATAGGAAGTCTGTTTGCTACAAGCAACAAAGAGCGCTGTTTTCGACCGATAATAAACCTGAAACAAGAACCGGAAAACTATGAGATCCGAAGAATAATCAAGACATTTTCTTCAATTTCATGACGCAGAGTATCGCACTTGTGAAAACTGCTAGCTATGCGGTCCACACCGTGCCATGTTACGTGGCCGAGTCAAGTTGCCCTATCCATGCATCAACCGCCGGCTCCCTGCCAAGATAATCCTGGATCGCCTCCATGTAACGGCCTGCCATTCTACCAGCCGGCTGCAAGATGATTTCCTGGTACCGCCGGCATTCCTCTCTGAGCTCGGGGCTGATGAGCTGGTCTAGGGTAACTGCCTCGGCGGGCGGCATGAGTGGACGGAACTTTGTCTCGAACATGTCGTAGCTAATGGCTCGGGCCCTGTCTATTTATTAGTCAAGCTCTGACAATTGCCGACTCATTACAAAATGAGAGGGGACAAGGGCATTTGAAAAGAAAGATAAGACTGACAAAAAGTACGCGTAGTAAGAAGCTGGGTACTGAACAGGGAACCGGTACCGCGAAGCGGCTTTGCTGGCGTCTGGTTCCATGCCTGCGTCTTCGGGGCCGGCGAGTTGGCAAATGTCTCTGCCCAGAGCGCGATGATGGCGAAGAATATCCATATCGACAATGTCCTCGTGCGCCTCTGGCATATGCATGTGCAAATCCACCATGGCGTCGCGGACCAAAGCGGCCTTGTGCATGATGTCGCCCGCGAAGCGCGACGCAATGAGCTGGGCAACAGTGCTCTCTGGTATCTTTTCCTCCCGGCCGTCGGCGGTGCGCCGGCCCGACAGGAAGCGGATGATGGACGGGTGCCAGAAAAAGTGCTCCAGCAAGATGCTGGGGATCTCGACAAAGTCTCTGGCGCAGTAGCCCAGCGGCCAGAAGCTGGTCGTCTTGGAAAAGTTGTGGAACGAGTGGCCCACCTCGTGGAAGCAGGTGATGACCTCTTTGAACGTCAAGAGAAGAGGGCTCTCTGGGCTGGCTGGCCGAGCGTAGTTTGCTGTAAAGACTGAAGCAACAGGGGCTCGAGATCCGTCTTGCGCCACACACGTCTGGGAAAGTTAGCAGCTGCTCGTCGCCAGCAAGAGGGTTGGATTCGCTCACGTTTGATAATGCATAGGTGCTGACCCGGTGGCCAAATTTAAAGTCTCTCGCATAGACGTCGAAGAAAAAGTACCCGACAAAGCCTCCCTCGGCCTCGTCGGCGTCAGTCTTGTACACTTCGTACACGCCCACGTCCTCGTGCCAGGCGTTGTCGGGATACTGCGTTTCCAGCTTCACAAGCCTGAACCCGAAAGCCGCGCTTTGTATCTGAAGCACACGATCCAAGACTTGATCAAACGGAAAGTATTCTTGCAGTGCTGCCTCGTCGACAGAGAATAGCTGTTGTCGGCACAGTCGCTCGTAGTAGGCCGCGTCCCAGCTGTAAATCTTATCCACGCAAGAGTCGGGCGAGTGAAGGTCATGCGGTTGCTTGCGCTTGATGGCTTGAAACATCTCAATGCGAGACTGGACAGGACGAGCCAGCCTCGCCGCAGCATCCTGCAGAAAGGCGAGGGCGCGATCCGGGGCCATCATTCGCTCCGCGGCGTGCCAGTCGGCAAAGTGCTTGTATCCCAACAGCCGAGCCTGCTCGTCTCGCAAAACGACCAAGCGATGCAGGAGAGCCGGGTTGGTGTCTTGGGCCTGATTTTCAAACGCCAGCAGCATTTTCTTTCGCGTCTCTTCCAGGTCCGCATACTTGAGCATCATCTCGTACGTTGCCACGCGGAGGGGAACGCGGCGCCTGTCCTGGTCGGCCTCCCACCCGAGCAGAGCAGACTCGGGCACGCCCCGTAACTCGTCCAGCGTCATCCACACACCGTGTTTCCCGTCGAGCGCCTGCATATAGCTCGAGCTTGCTATTTTGATCTCGTTCTCAATCCCGGCGAGCCTGGTCACGGATGCGTCGTCCTGCAGAGCGAGGCCGCCATTGACAAACTTGCGGTGTAGCAGATCGACATACGCCATACTTTCGGCATCTATAGTACAGTCGCTGCGCTGCGATTCCCGTATCTTGTTCACAATGGTAAATACATCACATCGCTTCCACAGACCTTGTCGATGACCGGCCAGGGTAAGCCGTACCTGCTTCGAGGCCTCCCTGAGCTTGTCATCGGAGGACACTGCTGCAAACCAACCAATGACGCTGAAGCGCCGCTCGAACTCACACTCGGCCCATGATATTGGAAGGATGGCGCTTTCAAAGGTTGTCTCCTCCAAAGACATGTCGCCAACTTGGTCCCATACCTTGTTGGTCATGGCAATTAAAGCGTCAGCTTCCGCCAGAATAGCGGATGCGCTCCAGTTGAAGTTGAGACGTGACTCCATCGCTGCTGCTGTGAGCAAAATCACTCGATGCAGAATCCAGCCTGATCTGGTGCGCCAGTCGGCGTAGTTATACTTACGCCCGCAGCCAGGTGGGGGGTTCGTACTGGGTGTCAGCCGACTTGGGGCTTCACCATGATGCGTGCAGCATGCGCATGTAGTAGTATCTCCCACGGAAAACAATTAAATTACTACGCGAACAGAGATTCAGCGACAGTCTCTCCTCTCACAAACTATAACCCCTATGGTCTGAATCGGGCCATGCGACACGTCCTACACCTACAAGCCCTAGTTGGCTAACAAAGTCACAGCCTAACAGACACTCGTCTCCTGCGCAGAACTGCGAGGGTAAGAAGTTGTGCACAGCAAATTTTCTTCTCGTTAATCTTCTTGAACTTTGGTGCCACTTTCTATAACTTGTGCGAAGTGGTAGACAGCTTTTGTCTGTTAAATATTGCCATTTATTTACGACTAGTCAAACGGTAAAACCCGATGGCAACATAATTGGAAAAAATAGCTGTAGCTACTAGCTGGTGTATTTGCCGTACATCAATGTTTACGTTTCACCGTTCTTGCAGATCTTCATACCAGAATCCCACTGGGACTGAATCAAACCGAGCTCACTATCGTTGTCTGCCAGTGTCATAATACCGACGTCAACAGGACCATCCTGATCGATAATGTCGGCACAGGCAATATCAAACTTCTGGTTGATCATGTAGGTGCCAATGTCCTCAGCAATCGGGTAGACTTGAGCGTTGTTCCAATCGTTCCAGCTGCAGACGAGCTACGTCAGTAAACCGTATCATGCCATGTAATTGAGCTGGGCCAGCGCTCTGTTTTTGAAGTCACTTACGCCTTCTGGTCATTATCCTCCCAGAAGTAGGTTGCCACAACGCCATTGTCGTCAGAGGAATCATCTCGCTTGTTCGCCTGACGAGGAACGGATCGAGCGGCCAACATGGAGCCTTGGCGCATGAAGTGCATGTCACGCGTCACGCCGTTGATGCTGGTGTTGCCAAAGGTCAGCCACTGACCCTCGACGGCGTGCTGATTGATCTTGTCCAGGACAGTCGGGTGCTCAGCGGAGGGCAGGTACAGGTCGTGAACATGGGCTTCGACACCGTCAATGGAACGAACGGCCGGGGAGGCGGGTTTGTCAGCAGCAGCAAATGCCTTGTAGATGGTGTAAAAGGTAGTAAGTGAGCCCATGACGGCGCCAATGGCGCAGGAGACAGGACCACCAAGGCACGCGGCGCCGACAATGGCGCTCATGGTGGCCAGGCCCGTCATGATGACCTTGGATGTCTGAGGGCCAATGTCTAGCGCCGGATTGTAGATGGAAACATCTTTAGTGATCCATTCGGGGTTGGGGTTGAGCGTGACTGAAGTTCTGGTTGAGACCACGGCGACACCTGATGACGCGGGGATCACAGAAGCAAGGGATTGTAAATGTAAAAGAGAAAATGAAAGAGGAAGGAAACGCATATTGTGAGACTTGAAAGCCGAAAAGAAGTTTTGTTTATATGTGGGTATGGTGTTGAGGAGGTAAGGGAGAAGCAAAACATGAAGGTGACTATCGGGAGTCCTTTTATACACCTCGAAGCTCAGCATCAGCGGGAACTGGGCTCCTGATTGCACCTGCAACAGGCCTTAACAAACTCTCAGCGAAATTAAACACTTCACTTTATTTTTTCATCATTGAGCTATGTGAAGCTGCGGATATCCACCACTGCGGCATCCATGCAAGAGTAGTATTTACCATGCACTGGTAGTAATGGGCTAAAGCTTGCAGCCTGACTCTTTCTGTCGATCAACCAACTGAACGAATTTTGCCCGAAGCGTGTGCCTGGATGTCTCCGACACAGGTAGTTTGCCAGTTATTGCGAGGTTTCCAGTTCACAACGTTCACGGCTCTTTGATCGGGACACTCGAAAATTGACCCAAGATTTTGGTGCAAACGTGCACATAGTAGTCCCCATTGTGAAATTCAATGCTTTTCAATTATTTCACTTATTCTTCTTTGTCGGCTTGCTTTAGCAAAGAAAAATCAGCATCTGTAAATACGAACCGGCCTTGTCCGCGGGGTTGTGGGAACTGACAAGACAACTCGCGAGCCCCGTTACAACCCCGGGAGCCTCGTTGCAACCCCACGAGCGCAGCTGAGCAACTAGTCCCTTGATTGTTGGCTGCCAATTGGCTGACTGGCAGTCTGCGGGACGGATAACCGGCAGGGCTGCTTTCATTCTGAGCCGTTATTTCCGACCCATGACAGTAAAATAGCAGGCATTCTTCTGCGCGCCCGCCATGGACATGTCATCCCACGAATAAGGGTGCATCAAAGCGGAAATAGCGGAATAACTTTTAAGCGAACTTATCATCTCGATTGAAACGAGGATAAAAGAGTGTCATCCAGCGCCAATACCAATGGATAGGCTCAAAGAAGACAGTCTGGAGAGTTTACCCACTCTCAATCCCGCCAGGTACCAGCCCCGGACTGTGCACGATTTAGCTCTTCAACTCATACGTCATCGTCTCCGGTCGGGAAAAGTGTCCCTTTGCAGAAAGCTGCAGCAGCTCCTATGCGGGACTCGGACGAAGCAGGCGAGCCCCTGCTGCCGTCGGGCAGCGACACCATGGGCCGTGGGGGCCGTCTTGCGCCGCCAGAGCACGCCAGTGCCAAAGAGGTACAGGAGCACATCATGCGCATGCTCCACCACGTCTGCGATCTGCCCACGGCAGCGGCCGTAAATATCGCGGCGCAGTGGACAATGGGTACAGGCCAAGACTTGCTGTCCTGCGACGCGGATGCGTGCCGGGCCATTTTCGGGGCCGAGGCCGGATCCATCATTTACCACCGAAGCCGACGGGACAGACCGGTTGCTCGACAGGGTCAAGGACAGCTGGGAACCATGGAAGGTATATATATCCCACTATGCCGAGCCCAAGCTTTGCGATTCGCACGTCGACATATGCTGACCATTCTTTCGAGTTGTGATTTTGGCGCTGTTTGGGCTGGTCATAATATTCGCGGGCCAGTACCTTGCGATTTCTGCCGCCAAGTGCTCTGGGCAATGAGCAACCATTGTTTAAATTATACAAATGCAAAAGTTTAGCGGACATGACAGCGATATATACTCTCCTAGCACGTTGGTATACAGTGGAATCCCCTGTTACGCGGTTCTCGACGATACTGACGCTTCCGTCCAGCTCACTGCGAGGCCTCTCCAAACAAGTACAGATGGTGGACAATAGAAGGACGGTATTTTCGCATCACTAAAGAAGAGACGATGGCCGAGGCCAAGTACGAGAACTGGAATGATGTTGTTGGGGGCTACATGGCCGGGGCATGTTGAACACCATCTCGTGGCCACCCAAGTCAGCCGCTGTGGACCAACTCCGCGAGTTCAAAAGCCTGGACATATTTCATGCTCTGCATTGCTTGGTGCATTCAGCAAAAGCCAGAGTCAAAAACTTTGGTCGAAAAAGATCAACAGTCGTCGTGGCAGAACCAACTTCCAATGTCAGAGGCTGTGGGCATGCATTTTAGAGACTCTGGATGCCTTGACCAGAGTACATCATTTTTTCCGTAGTGACAAAATAAAAATACCGTAAAATAGCCTGTAAATTATCGATCGTTCTAGTCCATCATCCTTATTAATTTTTTTTTTCCCCCGTGCCTTGTCTCTCCATTCGTCCCATCTCTAGGACCATTATTCTGCCAGGTCGTCGACTTACACACGCCTCCTCACCGCCTGCCCAATCCCGCGCCCCGCCAAGCCAGCCGCCAGAGCAACAACCGCCGCCGCCGCCGCCCTGTCAACGTCACATTTGGACTTGAGGGAATCTTGTCCTCGTGCACTCTTCCCTTCCTCTGCCTTGTCCAGCAGCTCTCGCCACCACCACCGCCACCACCGACAAGCACGGAGAAAGCACCCTCTGGCGCAATAAACCAACCGCCGGATCTTTATTATTCGACGCGACCGACCGACCGACCGACGCACGCCGAGCTTTTCGTCGGGCCTGAAACCGTCCCACGTCACCAGCAGCGCCGCCAGCTCCGAGCGACCTTGGAAGAGAAGCTTCCACGCCAGCGCACAACTACGGATTAGCAGTCGCTTCCACACGCGCCCCGATTGCATCCCGAGCACACCGACCAAACACCACACCAGAAGCCCCCAGAAAAAGTCGCCCACCATGCCGACCGCCGGGCTCAAGACCATCATTGCGCTCTCCTTTGTCCTCGCCCTCGGCTTCCTCCTCGTCATCCTGTCCTGCGCCCTCTTCCACTCCTACTTCCCCCTGCTCGTCGTCGCCACCTACGTCGTCGCCCCCATCCCCAACTGGATCTGCAGCCGCTGCGCCAACCCCGACGACTTTGTCGAGAGCGCCGGCGCCGCCGTCCTCGACCTCGGCCGCTTCTGCACCGGCTTCTTTGTCGTCATGGGCATGGGTGCGTTTCCTCCTCTCTCTCCAACTCTTGGAACTGCAAACCCGCTAACTCCACCTGTTTTTACTCACAGCCCTCCCCGTCATTCTCGCACACGCCGACATTATCCGCACCGAAGCCATGATCATGTCCATTGCCGGCGGCCTGCTCATCTACGGCACCATCATCAGCTTTGGCATGTTTTTCCAGGAAGAGCAAGAGTTTTAAACAAGCAAAAATTACGGGACTCTTTTGTTATAAAGCGCAAGGGGGCAAGGTCGTTTAGGAACCGACACACAAGAGGGATCACTGCTTCCTTGTATCTGTAGGTTTTGCCGAAAGGAAGCTTGCGGGCGTCACATGGGAGGATAATGTTCGAAACTCACCATATTCTGTACTTCTCTTCTTCTTTTTTTTTGCACCAAGCATGAGCGTTAACCAAAGAGATAATGTTTATGAATTTGTATATGCAACACTGTTAAAAATGTCCTCATTATGATAATCTATGATGTTGAGATCGCTCTGAGCCCGTAATAGTACAAAACGCCTGCGCTGAGCTGTGTAAATGCCCAACGAAAATCCGGATGAGATGAGATGTCCTGATACCACCGTCTATGCGTCTCATGCCGCGTCTCTAAATGTGCCGAGGGGACCAAACAGCTTTGTAAACATCTCCTCCCTCTCCCCTTCTGGCGTGCTCAGAATCGTCACCGCGCCGCCCGCACCGATGCGCCAGACCTCCCGCTCCTCCACCTCGCCATCCTCACCAGGGGCCGTCTCGTCATCCCAGTGAAACATGGTGCGGATCGTCACGCTCCAGTCGCCCTGGCCCTGCGCGTCAAAGTAGCCGACGACGCCCGAGTAGACGCTGCGCTCGCCCGGCTCGATGACGCGGAGCAGCTCGCAGCTGCGCTTCTTGGGCGCACCCGTCATGCTACCCGGCGGCAGCGTCGCTGCAAGTACATCAATGCCGTTGAGGGCATGGGGGTCATCCGTCTGTGGCAGCTGACCGTGGACGGCTGTGACCATCTGGAAGACTGTCGCGTATTCTTCCACCTTGAGCAGATCCGGCACCGTGACGTTTTGCGGGCCACAGACACCGTACAGGTCATGGCGTACGAGATCGACAATCATGAGGTTTTCAGCCTCTTCTTTGGGAATGTGTAGAATCTTTTCCGCCTCGGCGAGCGTAGAAACGGTGGCCGACTTGCGCACTGTGCCCTTCATGGGACGCATGCGGCAGAGGCCGTCGCGGTCGGTGGACAGGAACCGCTCCGGAGAACAGCTGACAATGGTGGCGCCACCGAGACGGATAAACGATCCAAAAGGAGCGGGCTGTCTGCTGCGGAGCGTTCGGTACATCTCCCACGGCGAGCGCGCCTTGTTGCTATTTTCAACAGCCGGCCTTGTCATGGTTGTCTGTGCTGTCAGGCACAATTCATATGAGTGGCCTTCTTTGATGGCGTATTGGCAGTGTCGGACGTCATCCTCGTATTTTTTCCAGTCGGGTACGGATATGTTCAGGCGTTTGCTACCATGTCCCGCTACATCGTCCCACAACTCTTCTGGGGTAAATGTCGCCTTTGGACAGCTGACGGCGGGCCGAGAGCTGGGATCGCGCCATACTCTAGCATTCTGCAGCTTCTGCAAGACCTCATCGACCCAGCGTCCGTCGCAGTCTTCAGTCGTCAGACTTTGCACATAGGCGGTGCTAGTCTTGTGGTCGAGCACGACGCTGTTGGAGATCCAGGCCATGACAAGATCTGGCCGGTGGTGACCACGGTGCGCAGACACAGCACCAGGGCTGAGGGTGCTGAGACCCATCTCATACGTGACAAAGCCCATGAATCCGCCCTTGAACGCCGGCAGGCCATCCGTCTTGGTGTCGTCTAGCTTGCGGGCCTTCCAGTATTCGGACATGATTTGGTAGACAGCCATGGGGTCATCCTCTATACCGTCGAGTCGAATTTCTTGCACCTCTTCCGAGCGACCGCCTGCAGTTTTCGAGGCAGGGCGACGGAACGTAACGTAGTCGTCACGAACATGGTACTCCAGCCGAACAGCTTCGTCCACATCCAGCGCAATAATGCTGTTTCGCGCCAGAGGATCACCATTCTTGGCGCTGGAGGCATCAAGAAGAATAGTCTCGTTGGAGCCGTAGCCAAGAATTTCCACCACATCCGCTGCGTCGACGCCATCAGGAAGTTTAAGTTTCCGGCACACGTAGCCGGGTTTCGTGCCTTGACTGGCCAGACCGGAGCGCAGGGCATTCGACCAGCGCGCTGCCGCCAAGTCTCTGTCGGAAGGGCCGCGTGCAGTTGAAGTTGCGCCGGTAGAAGTCGACTCGAGGCTGGCGGAGTGAACAAGCGGCAGAGTCCAAGCCTGTTGCCTGCGGCCATTCATCTCATTCCACTTTGTCGCCTGGTCGAACCAGTTGCGCAAAATACCGCGCACGGCGATGGAATCTGTGCAAATGGACTCGGGGTGGCATTGGACGCCCCAGAATGGCATGCTGGCGTGACGAACACCCATTAGGACTCGTTCATTGTCATTCTCGGGCTCCGTCACCCATGCCAGGGGAATCAAGTCTCGTGCCATGGCAGGTGCTTGCCATTTCGCCAATGGCCACTGCTCGTCTCCAATGTCGTCCTGTCCGATATCAGCACACAGGCTGTGATACAGCGTGGCCTTGAAGGCGGGAACGTGGTGAAAGATGTCGGCGTATCCGGCGGCAGCATGCTCCAGCCCCTTGTGCTCAATTGACCTCACCATACCGTGCAGGCCCCGTCTCAGCTTCCTGATGCGTCCGCCAAAGTGCTCAACCAGGCTCTGGAAGCCCAGGCAGATGCCAAAAACGGGGATGGCGCTGCGACGCGGCAGATCCCACAGATGACGAAAGGCGCCGACATCCGCAGCGCAGAGGGGTGAGCCGGGGCCGGGGCCGCAGACGACGGCGTCAAACGACGTCAGCCGGGCGTAAAACTGGTCCGTAGTCCAGTCGGGCGTGGGATCCGAGTGCAGCGTGCACAGGTCCATGTGGATGACGTGGACCTGGACGTCGGCGCCGAGCGCATCCTGGAGCAGTGAGACAATGTTGTTGGTGAAGGAGTCGTACGCGTCGAGGAACAGGATGCGCGGCGGGGACGGCGACATGCCAGCGGCAGCTGCTGCTTGTGCTTCTGCGCTGCCGCTGCCGGCGAGCCTCGTCGTGGAAGGCGGCAGCGGCGACGAGGAGCCGGAGCCGGTGTGCGACTGAATCAAGGGCATGTCGGACGAAAAGGTTTTCCGTGTGGCGCGCGCTTGTCCTTGAAATCTGCGTCGCACCGGCAGACTCAATTGCCCATGGCTCTTTTATTGTCGGCAAGCGACTATCTGTGTAGAAGCGAGGTTTTAAAGCTTGTGAGTTGAACAAGGCCCGGAATTGGCTTTTTTTTTTTCTCGCTCGTTGACGTCGACAAGCCACAAAGCCAAAATGGCCGGGAGGGTGGGCGGGTCAAGATGGGCGGTAAGGTGAACCGCACAATGTTGCGGTGAGTAGCCGGCCGGGAGTGAACAAGTTCCTTTTCAGGTGAGAAAAAAAGAGCAGGAAATCTCAATTAAAAGAGCTGTCCGTTATTGTACCATGTCCTATTCTCTTGACGCTTCGATGACCGCCTTGAGCGAGCTAATGTCCGAGTCAAAAAATGCGGCCGCGACTTGGCTGGCCCGCAGCAAACCGCCGCCCCGAACGGTCCCGGGTCCCCGATTAATAAAGGCAGAAAGAACCCTGGGACGGCAGTTCCGGCTGTCGAGAGCCACGCTAGTGCCGAGATCCAGGCCTCACTCTGTACGCGCAGATCGTGACGCTCATCATGCACGTCGAATGGGCGCATGCGAGACAGTCCACGCTGACATGCATGGTGCTGATGACCTCGGATCTCCTCTACTACCTAGGTGAGACATGGTGAAAAGGAAGAAGCGGACAGGCAAGGCTGCGATGATGTGCTGCGCGCACAGTCATCGAAGAAGCAAGAGGGCATTGATGGGGTGAAATAAGGCTTCCAGCCGCAAATGCGTCAAAATTCATGTAAAACGGTGTTGATTAATCAGGAACAATGTAGCGCCTGTCTGCACCTACCATTGGCAGGTATTACAGGACTTACAGGTGCCCTGTGGACCTGCCCTCGGGCGTCACAAACGTCACAACGTCCGCCCCCGTCTCCCGCATCAATCATGAACGAACCCCTCCTCGGGCATCAACAACACAGCACCAAGCCATCAGACAAAGAAGCAAGACACGCACACGCAGACACCCACAGCTTCCAGTCCGCCATGTCTACCCCCCAGTCACGGGTGGGATCGCTAACCACCACCGTCCGCCACCATGCCGCCGGCGCCTACAGCTACGCCCAGCGCTCCCTCGACCGCGTCGTCGAGCCCGAGACGCAGCGCAAAGCCTACGATGCCTCGTACTCGTTGGCCTCTACACGGCCTCTGTTCTTTGTACGTCCCCTATCATTCCTTTTCTCTCTATTCTCATTTTCCCCATCCATTTCTTTTTTAATTCTTCTCACTAACCAAAAAACAAGTCCGCCGCCGCCACCCTCCTCTTCTTCTCCGCGCTGCCCATTGTCCTCTTCGCCGTCTTTGCCCTCTCCGTCGCCGCCATGGCCGTCGGCGGCAGCATCCTCTTTGCCCTCTTCTGGCTCGCCCTCGGCGTCCTCGTCCTCATCCCCACCCTCGCCACCACCACCTGCCTCGCCCTGCTGGTCTGGGCCTGGGCCGCGGGTAGCTTTGTCGTCGCCCGTGCCGCGTACCGTGCCGTCGTCTCGTGGGATGATGATGCCGCCGCCCGCCGCGGCGCTCACGCTCACGCCCCAGCAGACACCAAGGTGCACTTTAAGCAGCCGCCGCCTGTGCCCCAGGTTCGGCCCGAGAAGAAGCCGGCCAATGGCAATGGCCATGAGGTTGCTCCGACGGGCAACGTCGAATGAGGAAGCGATGCTGAGAGGGACAAGCGGAAAGTTGTAAACTACTGGCGTCGCGAGGAACTGAGAGTGATAATGATTAATGGACGGATAATGGAATAATAAAAGTTATACCTAGATTGGCACACTGGCTCACAGACTTAATATAATTCATGTACACAACGGTATTGGGCGTTTTATCAATTCACAATGCATTCAGTCAGTTTATTCAGTCACAGTGCATGCAGTCGCAGCCCACTCCATTTCAACCATCTCCATATCATCTATCAAAGAACCTCCTCCGCTGCTCCGCTAGTGGCACACGTCTAATTACAAGTACAGACCCTCCGGCTCGCCCTCCTGCTTCGTCTTGAGCACACGCTCTCGGGCCGTCCTGAAGTCCGCCATCTGCACGCGCATACGGCGCTCGCGCAGCGCCATCATGCCCGCCTCGGAGCAGATGGCCTTGATGTCCGCACCAGACAGGTCGTCCTTTTGCGAGATAAACTCCTCCAGCTCCACGTCTGAGCTCAGATTCATCTTGGACGTGTGCAGTGTGAAAATCTTGCGCTTCGTGTTGGTGTCGGGGTTCTCAAACAGAATCTTGCGGTCGATACGCCCAGGGCGGATCAGCGCCGGATCCAGTGTCTCAATCTTGTTGGTCGCCATAATGACCTTGACGTCACCACGGTCGTCGAAACCGTCGAGCTGGTTGAGAAGTTCTAGCATAGTTCGCTGCACTTCGCGCTCACCGCCCGATGTAGAGTCGTATCGCTTCGTACCAATGGCATCGATCTCGTCAATAAACACAATAGACGGTGCGTTTTCTCCAGCAACCTAGATGGGTTAGTCTTTCGAATATCAAATACAGCCAAGTTTCTGCGTTTCTTACCTGGAATAATTGTCGGACCAGGCGAGGACCGTCACCAAGATATTTTTGGATCAGTTCACTGCCCACAATACGAAGGAATGTCGCTGATGTTTGGTTTGCCACAGCCTTGGCCAGGAGTGTTTTACCGGTACCCGGCGCACCGTACAGGATGACACCCTTGGGGGGTTTGATACCCATCTCTTCGTACAACTCGGGGTGCAACAGCGGCAGCTCAACAGACTCGCGCACTTCCTGAATCTGCTGTTCCAGACCACCAATGTCGGCGTATGATTCTGTGGGCGCTTTGTCGAGCTTCATGACGCTGACAAGCGGGTCGGTATCGTCCGTGAGCACACCGACGATACTGACGCTCTTATGATGCAGGAGAACGCTCGCGCCAGGCTCGAGAAGGTCCTTGTCGACAAAACTCATGATGCTGACATAGTATTCAGGTCCAGTCGTGCTGCTGACAATGGCGTGATCATCGTCAATCAGCTCCTCGAGCGTGCCCACGCCCATCGGGCTGCCGCGCATGTCGTCAACCCGGCTGCGCTCATCGGCATTCCTGTCCGCGTCGGCTTCCGAGGTGGCTACCTGACCCTCCTTTGCAGCCTTGGCCTTGCGCAGGCGCTCCTGGTTCTCGACGTATTCCTCCTCAAGCAGCAGGTGGTCGTGAATGCGCTGCATGCGGAGCAGGCGCAACTTGCATCGACTGGTGGGGAAGACAGCAGGCAGCTTGGCAGCAGCGCTGGTGCCGCCCTGCTTACGCTTCTTGCGGCCGACTCGGGTCGTAGGCCTTGGGGGAGGCTCGTACTTGGGCTTATCCTTCTGTTGTGCAGGTTAGTCGGGCACGGTCCAATGCATCGAAATTATCGTCCATTCGGTTTTGCATACCTTCTTATCCTTGTCTTCTCTTCCATTTCCGCCTCCCATGCCAGATTGGCCTTGACCCTGCGCGCTCGATTAGCCAAACATTGCCTCACCACTGCTAAAGCGACGACAGGAAGAGCTTACCATCTTGGCTGGTCAAGCTCAGAGAGCTTGCAAGAATCACCAAAGAAAGGTACACAGGCGCAAAAACGATATCAACTAGTCGGTGGATCGATGAATGCCGTGTTGATGCAATTCGCTGTGATAGGGTGAGATGGGGAGGACATAGGTGACGGGAGACGCAGCCATCAGGCGCCAGCGACCGCGACAGCTCCAGCGGGTCACGTGTGGCGGCAACGTCTCTGACTAAGCCAACTGCACAACGATGCTCAGTGCGTAGAAGGACATGGAACAGACCCAATCACGATAAAACGCATAGTAAAAAAAAGTTATTAAATTGAATAATTCAACAAGAGACTTTTGGTCTGAAAAGGTTGTGTGCAGTGCAACAGCGGCTACTCGCCGTCTCGCGCAATCGGCACATACAAAAACAACGAAGCAGATCCGAACCATAAAATAATGCCATCGAGTTCACCTCTTACAGCATTAGGTATCCATAAAACACCAAACACGAAATGCTTGATATACATAAAAGCCTCTGACGGCATCAAATGAATCTAATATAAAATCCTCCCCAAGTACAGCCCAGGTTTAGCCTATTATTTTAACCCCGTCTTCACAGAGCAATGAGGGCAGCCATGGCGACGACACCGGCGGCGAGGACGCCAGAGGGAGCAGTGCGAACACCAAAGTTCTCCTTGCCGCTGCTGCCGCTGCTGCTGCCACCGGTCGATTTGGGAGCGGCAACGTTGCTGGTAGCAGTGGCGACAGCCTTGTTCTGCTCCTTGGCGTCGCTGAGGCTCTTCTGGCAGTTGGAAGCAGTGTTGCCCTTCTGGAGCTTAGCGCCCTTCCAGCCGCAAGCATCAGTAGTCTTGCCGTTGGCCTGGTAGTAGGCGTCGAGAACGAAAGCGAGCTTCTCCTTGGGAGAGCACATGCTGTAGGCGCCGTAGTTGCCGAGCTTGGTGACACCGTTGATGCCAGCGCAGATCTTGGGGTTGGCGCCACAGACGTTGCCAAAGAGATCGCCGAAGCTCTTCTCGTCGAGGTTGTCAGAAACGACGCACTCAAGAGAGTCAACCATGCACTTGCAGAGATCCTTGTCGGGGGTAGGAGGGAGCTGAGCAGCAGCCATCCAAGCCTTGGAGACTGCAGGGCACTGAGCGGCCTTGCCGGCGGGGCTGTACTTGTCCATGTCAATACCCTTGGGGTCGGCAGCAGCGTGAGCCTTCTTCAGGCCATCGTAGTCATCCTGCTTCACAGCAGAGCCATCCTTGATCTCAACAATACCTGAGTACTAAAATTAGCCTGGTTTTAGTTACTGTTTGCGTGCACAGAACATACCGTAGTCGTTCTCCTCCTGGAAGTACATGTAGACGAGACCGCCGCTGAAGACACCAGTCATGTCGTCGCTGTACAGAGCGGCGGTTTCCTCCCACTTGCGGCCCTTGGCACCGTTGGGCAGGTTGCAGCCGTACTCGGCAAGGAAGACGGGAACGCTAAAGTCCTGGAAGAACTTGACCTGCTGGTCGTAGCCAGACAGCTGCATGCTGCTCTTGCCGCACCAGGAGTAGATGTTGTAGCCCCAGAAGTCGATGGATTCCTCTGCCTTGCCGCAGTTGAAGTAGTCGGCAATCTCGGAGCGAATATCCTTGTCGTCGTTGGCGGCATAGCCGACACCGACCCAGCGCTTGGTGTTGTCCTTGATGTACTTCTTGGTGTCGCGAACGGCGGCCTTGACGTAGGCGGAAGCGCCGGTGTTGTTGGCCGAGTTGCTGACTTCGTTGCCGGCAAAGAAACCAACAACGTTGGTGTACTTGGTCATCTCGTCGACGACGGCCTTGTAGCGGGCAAAGAGCTCAGTGTTCCACTGGGGGTCGTCGCGGTTGATCGAGGTGGCGGGCTCCGAGAGATCGGAGACGACGTAGATGCCGGCATCCTGCAGGAGGCCCATGCAGTACGAGTGGTCCTCCTTGGGGTCAATGGCATAGGTTCGGATAATGTTGATGTTGAGGTCCTGGAGGTAGGGGACATCGCGCTTGCAAGCGTCCTTGTCGGCGAGGGGGTCCATGTATTTGGCGGTAGGGTCGGACTTGGCACCAGCAGCACCAATGTCGCGCTGGTAGGCAATACCCTTCATGAAGAACTGTGTGCCGTTGGGGTAGAAGAACTTGGAGCCCTGAAGAGGAGAGAATATTTAGCATTGTCGCGGTGTCTGCGGTTCCTAGTCTCGTCTAACCTTGGCGATGATGGCAGGCAGGTCGGCCGCAGCGGACGCGCCCGCGAGAGCGAGCAGAGAAATAGCGGTCTTCATGGTTTCGAGATTCGCAGTATGTATGTTGGATTTCGGTCAACGAGATTCGGGTTTGAAAAAGAAAAAAGGGTAGGAAATTTTGTAACGCGGTGTCTGTGTAAATGAGTGTGAGAAACGGCCAAGTTCAAACGAGGAAGCCAACCCCCGAAAATAGAGCAATAAAAAAAAGAAGAAAGCGAGGGAGAGACGGAAATACAATAATGAAGGAGAGGAGAAGGAGGAGAGCGAAAAGAAACGAAGCTATACATAATATCAGCAAACGGGAGGCGAGAGACGGGACGGGGCAGGCCTGGGCAGAGGCTGGGCAATGGCCAGGGTCTTGGTCGAGTCTGCAACACCAAGGATGGCCCAGACTTGAGCCCAGACGGTAGCGCCGCAGGACAGTGGAGCAGGCCTTGTTCGACGACAGGGCATGCGGGCCTAGCGCTGCCGCATGTTGCTGGCACTAGCCAGTGGCCAGCGCCGGTGGGCTAATGAGGTGGGATTGTTCTATTAATTGTTATTATTAGCAGGCAGCGCCAAAGACGACCTTGGGCAGGGGGGATGAGGCAGGATTCAGTACAGCGGACGGGGGTCGTCCCACAGTGGTTGATTGTGCCGAGGAGCCCCCTGAAGCACGCTGTCAATGGCAGCAATACAGCGCTCACCTCACTGAGGCTCGCTATAACAGCCCCTGCCACTTGCGAGCGCCCACCCACCATCTTGTCAAGCCTTGGCCCTGAGGCCACCTTTTTGACCGCACCCATCATCCTCCTGCCAGGGCCCCCCCCCTTGTCTAGCCTGAGATGGCGATGACTGCAAGCCGTCTGCAATTTCACCCAGTCTACAAATGACTCCCCCGTACGAAAGATGTTCATCACCGTTCCGCCCCTGCCTGCCAATGTGCAACACGTGCGAGCCCGTTTCTCTGGAGCAAACCAGCTGCAATGTGCCAAGCAAGGCTGTGCCTGTGAGGCAATCTTGGCCAAACAGGCTTTTTGTTGCCGCCGAGCCCATCAATTTTTCCCTACAACTGACCCACCACACACATGCAAGGTACAAGCAATCCCTGGGCCCAACTTCTGTATCACTGGTGCACTGGGAAAAAAAGGGGTGGGATGTTACGGACTGGCGTCCTTCGGTCTGTCGTCCTTTTCTCCACCAAGATCTTGGGCCACTGTATTAACTGTTCGGCGACGAGGCAAGTAAAAAAACAAAAAACCCAGCTTTTTTGACGGTGTTGGATACTTATCCCTTGTCCCCGCCTGGGCCAAACGGTGCAGACACCTTGCGTTTCTCAACCTGCATGAGTAACGACAGAGGTCGGTCATGCCCGCCGCCCACCGTTGGCTCCGGTTTCAACAGGTTGCAGAAAAAAAAACCAGAGAAGGAAAAAATGCTGGTGGCATCAGATTGGCTGACAGTCCATGGCGCAGTAAACTGTCCATCCTGTCGTGCGGGGACGATACTCGCCCATCCCATTCCGACTACCAACTTTTTGGCCCATCTTGGCAGCCCCAGGGCCCAGTTGTGGCGTGCCCAGAGGTGACAGATGACGCGGCAGAAAACTTACTTTTTGCCTTGACTGCTGCTCTTGGTTCTTTTTGTCCGTGAATTGTTCGTAGAGCTTTCGATATTGTGGATTCACAGCAAGCTGGGCTTTCTTACTTGTCGAAACAGAGGCGGTGGGTTTGTCGAACAAGGTGTGGCTGCGGGTGGCTAGTGTAATGCTGTAACGCTAATAAGGCTCCCTGCTCACACACACATTGACGTACCGAGCAGAACCGCAGCTCCGGCAAACATGTCGGCCTTGACTCGGCCATCAACCTCATCCTCTGTGGTGACAAATGTCATCCAACTGCCGTGTGAGCAAGATTTGGTCAGCATCTAGAACTCACGTGTCTTGTTGAAGAACCCGTACCTTGTGCCGCATATCTCGCCGAATCGCTCCCCTGCCGCCGAGATCAAGGCTGCAGCCTGCTTGTGAATGTGCGATTGTGCGGTGGCAGCTATGATGCTGTTCGACAGCCAGAAAAGAAATCACTCGACAGCGCTGCGTACATTGCTTGGGCAGTTGAAGCGATTGCCATTCCAAACGCAAACTATTCGTTTTGTCCTCCCCTGCCTATATGGCATTTCTTACGCCAAGCGCGGCTTGTCCCTCGGGCTATAGCATCTTGATTCTAACTACCACCCTATCTCTTTGTGCTCCAGTCTGGCCATAATCCATAGTCTCAGATTACAAAGCTTTAGCCTGGCGTATGACTGCATCGCTTATGATCACAGCAACAATCTACGACCCCAAAGATGGCTGCATGTAGGGCGGGGTTGGCCAAATCTCACCAGCAGCTGGCTGCACGACCGGATAGCTCGGGCTATCGTCCAGTTTGGTAACAAGTTGCAAAGAAATACGGCTCGATCTTACGACGCGCGGCCGCGCCGGCACATACAAACGATTTGGGGTCGGGCTCGCTGATCTCCCGCGAGGCTATCGCCGGCGGCATCGCCCGCTCGCGGAGAAAATGTCTCCGGCTCCAAACTAACAAACCTGCCCGGCACTGTCCGGATTATTTTTCCATTAGCACGGTTCTCAAGGGCAAGAAACAGGAGATATTATAGAGATGTTGAATCTGTTTAAATTGTTTCTCACGCTTTGCAAACGGGTGGCGCAGAGTGGTGAAGTGCCAAAATATCGGGCGACCGCCCGGTGACTCTGCCCAACGACGATGTGAGTCGCATTGGGTAGACGAGCAAGTAAACGAAGGAAAATAGCGCATCGGCTCGGCGATGCAGTTCAACACACCGCGTGATCGCCGTAAGCACCTGCTCCGCCTCGAGATCTGCAATTCCCACAGCCTGGTCCTTCGTTCGGATGAGAATGGACCTCTGCCGAAAGACAAATTCTGCTGTCATCGGCTTCGCAAGGCCGAGACAATATTGTTTGCCACTGCAGTTTAAGTGTGAGAAGTGTCCAAAATGATTTAGAGGCATAAATCTTTTTATCGGGATAAATTCGCATGCTGTCATTCGGTACAGATCCCTGGCATAGGCGATGCGTTCAAACGCTTGTCACGAGAGGCTTGCATCACCATATCCGTAAGAGGAACGAGAGTCAATTTTTTTAATGGCCAGCGCCGATGGTATGCGTTGAACAGCGGAGAAAAAAATGAGAATTTTGCTCTAGTATTGAGGCTGCCGTACGAGGCTCCAGTCACAGTGGGCGGCACCGTGGTACTTTGAGGTTAAGGTGCATGGTTGAGGATATCAAAACGAGATTCAATATTCACGGTAAGCACTAACGCTGACTAGAGTTGATTCGTGGTTGGATTGCATGCATGTAACCCGTCGATGTCGCCTTGTCTTAGTTGCTATGCAATGCCAATGCTCTACGAGACGTCTGACCTCAGGCTAGACACCTGGGAGTGTATGTGCACGGAGCTGACACTGATTGATCTCGACAGAATGGAGGCAAGTGGTTTAGCGACGTTCGGTTGAAAGCCGTCGGAACAAATATAAAAAGGATCGTTGTTGCTGCCAATTTGGACATTCAACTCACAATCATCAACACTCACAACGAATACCAAACACAGACACAGACACTCAAAGCTCATACGAGTAAGCATAAGCCAAACCGACAACGATTGACACTGACTAATACATTGCTTTGCCAAGTTGTACTTGACTTGCAACAGTCATAATCTCCAACATGAAGTTCTTTGGCAAAACCTCGGCCACGCTGGCCATTTCCCTCTACATTGGGCTCGTCGCCTGCGCAACCGACGCCGAGACCTTCCTGTCCCAGCATCCCGACATCCAGGTGGGCCGGGACGCGCTCGCCAAGGCCGAGGCCAGCCACGGCCCGGACACGTTTGGCGTCGTCAACAAGCCGGTGGACAATATCGTGCTGTACCAGGAGTTTGACGCCAACACCAACGAGCGCATCTCGGCCGTGGCGCTCGTCGACGACAACAAGGCGGAAGAGTACTACAAGACGTACAACCGGGACGGCGACGCCAAGGGCCAGGTGATGAAGCGGTACGACGCCGCCGGCACGGGTGGCGCCGGCAAGTGCGGCCGGGCCGTCGGCGAGCCGGAGCCCAAGGCCCTGTTTGCGCGCGCCTCGCGATGCGGCCAGTTCTGCGCCCGCGGCCACAGCTGCACCGCCGACGCCCGATGCCCCTCGTGCCGCTACGTGGGCGGCAACTGCCAGCATCAGCTGAGCTGCCAGCCACGTTAAGAAAAAGGCTCCGGTTCCCCGATGCTCCTCCTCGGCAGATGGCCTGGTGTGGGTGGAGAGCAGGCACTATAAGGCTGAGCAACGGCAGTCGATGGCAAGATGATGATGGAATCATGTTTATTTAGGTAGCGGCCGACGTACTACACCACAGGCGACTGCAGTCAGCGACGGTCCAAAGGTGTGGTTCGGGGGGTGGTCGTATCTAGACAGCTCGTTTAACATGGCTCAATCCTTTGCATGAGTACTTTTTTCGCCAATTGTGAAGATCGAGTGTAGAGTATGTCTTGGGTAAAGATTGGCAGCGTCAGCATCAGACACGGCACAGAGCCTGATAGTTAATCCCGCCAATCGTGCGTTGGTACAGTGCCCTTGTATGTGTTGAATGCAGCCTGCCACGTACATACAAACGGCGGCCGTGGCAAATAAGACACTGTGCGTGCAGGTGGGCGGCACAGCCACAGTCGGCTGTACGTAGTACAAGTCCGGTTCAATCTGCACCTCCTCTCCGCTAACGACTTAGCATAAATACTCTCTCTCTCTCTCTCTTTCTTTCGTATTCTCCCATGAAAAGAAAGCTTGACCATTACCTTGTCAAAAATAAGAAAAAAACGAAAAATCATTTGCCAATTTCTTCTCCCAGCACTTTCCTCAACCCGGTAGGCTTGACGCTCTTCATGGTGGTGTGGCGTTGTTGTTTGCTCTCGCACGCGCTTACTCGAACGCTCTTCAGTGGCCGATTCTCCCATCCGCTAGAGTATTCTTAAAAAAAGGGAGAAAAAGAAGAAAAAGACTAGCAAACAGCATGGCGCAACCTACCACCGCGACCGGCCACGCCGAGGTGCAGGCCTTCCTGGCACGGCATCCCGAGGTTCTCGTCGGCCGCGAGGCGTATGAAAAGGCCGAGGAGGACGCGGGCGGCGACACCTTTTCCGTCGTCAACAAGCCGTTTGACAATGTCGTCCTGTACCAAACCTTCAACGCCGACACCCTGGAGCGCGTGTCGGCCGCGGTGCTGATTGACGACCAAAAGGCCCTCGACTACTACAGGAAGCAGAATCGCGACGGGGAGCCCGATGCCAAGAGCTGCCCGGGCTGCGGCGCTGGGTCCGGCCGGGCGGCCCTCGAGGCGCCGGAGCGTTTCTTGATGGAGCGCATGGTCAAGTGCACATGCCCTAGAGCGCCGGCAGGACGGCTGTGGCCGGCATAGAGCGGTTCGTTCATCTTGAAGAACCTTGTGGCGAATGAATTCAAAAAATAAATAAAAATTCAAAGCCATTGCTTTTTACAAAGGGGGTGGGGGAGTAAATCGTAGGTCGACAAAAGTAGGATGCTGATCATGGCAAAAATAATGAATAACAACAACAAAAGTAAGCAAAATACTAGCAGGTCATCTCCTAACGTCAAGTCTCCAGCAATGCAGGCGCTTCCGCCCAGAGTTTAGAGTACGAGGTGTCTGGGCATTTGAGCCAGAGTCGCACAAACAGCTCGGCAACGGATTTCTCCCCAAAGTATTTCTCCACAGATTGCTCAATCCTCGAAAACGATAGATGCGATCTACATATCACGTTCTTGTCTTCCTAGGTCGCCGGGGCAAGGCAGGGCTCAGCATCGTGGCCACCACTGACTGCTTGGCGGCATCTTGGCCACCGACTGCTTGGCGGCATTCTTGGCCGGGGCAGTGCATGAGCCTGGGCAGCTGGGCAAACTTCGCCTTGGCTCTTCTTCCTATATTCTGATCAGCATTGGCCAATACTATTGATACGAGGGCCAAGGGAATTGTTTCATAGTGTGGCAAGGACTGCGATCTACGCGGGGGAGATGAACGGCTCGGCGCCAAGGGTACTACGGCACTGCCGCGAAATAAAGGAGCAAAATGTTAAAAGGAGGGAAAACTTGGCTTCATGGTTATTTTTAGTAGCTCTGGTAGCTTACAAAGTTCCTCCGCTAGTGTACAATACAAAGTAAAAACATCGTCTGTGAGTCCCCAACGCTGATAACGCCAGTCGCTAATATGCCGTTTCAGTGCGCGCCGACAAAAGAAAAAGAAAATGGTGGATGAAAATGCTCCATGTAACTCCCCATAACTGCCATGTCCTTCTGCGCCCATAAATCATGTGTTAATCGAGTAGGATGTTCTTTGTTGGGTATTTCGTCGTCGTCGTTGTCTTCATCGCCCGCTCGAACATCAGCTGCCGCGAGCTTTGTAGTACAGCGAACCGAGTCCCACCAGCACGCTGTCCCAGAACTCGTGCGTTCGCCGCCAAATATCAATCTTGGTATGCCACGGCTCCGAGTATCGACGGTGGAAATCCGGCTCCGAGTACGATGTGTAGTGCTCCATGCTTCGCTGTCCTAGGGTGTCATGTTAGTCGACTACACACCACCGCAGCAAAACATGTGTCCGCACTGGCTAGCTTGCAAAGTCTTGGAATTGAAAGATGTTGTTTGGGGTAAATTTGGCGTCGCTACACATTAAATATCCCGAATTCCTTACCACAAAGCTGTAGTTTCGATTTGCCTCCTGATGAGGCGCACATGACGAAGCGCATGCCGCCCGCGCTGCGCCCGGCCACCGGCCCCACTGCTCCGTCACCTGCTCCCACATCAATGGAACGGCAAGGCACGTCGACGACCCGTCCGCCATGGGAAAAGGTAATTCGTGACAATCTTTTGAATCAGTTTTATGCGATTCATGACTAGAAGTATCATCAGAAATATCTCATCGCTCGTAGTAGCTTCGACGGCGATGTGACGTCATGCACTCTTTGCATCATCCGGAGCTGAAGCGCCGCCGGAGCAGAGTGACCTGGAGAGGTTGCATTTCGTGTGGTTTTAATATCGGGGTCTGCATGAAAGACTCCGTCTCCTATTTGATCGTGCCAGGCGATCATTGTACTCTACGATGCACAGCAGCTGTCAAGGAGCTGTTTAGGTGATCTGCCGCGAACCGAAGTTCAGGGTCAGGCACGCGAGCCCCCGTGTACATGTTTTTGTGGCTCGACTTGAGATACTTGATGGCATGCTTTGCATGTGCAGTGGCTTGTCGCCGATGGCCTCTAGTTGCTAGTTTCGGCCGTAATGCAGCCCAAACCATGGAACTCCTCGTGGTCGATCAGCGGCTAGGTCCAATAATAAAGTAGGCATGCCATCCTCACAGCACTCTGTCCAGCAACGCCATATCTCCATGATGTAATGATTACTACATTTTGGTGTATCTTGAAGAGTTGGAGAAAAAATCCTTCAATTACTGGACAGGTTGAGGGCAGCTCCAGTTGTTTGCTTCGGCCCAGCTCTCCATGATGTCATTCGCGATTCGAAATCTGTCCTGGGTAGTGCTTGAAATAGGTATTTAATAGTCTTCGTCACTTGGTAAAGACATGGGGGGTTCATTGGCTTAAGCACTTCATTTATTTTAATTTATTTTCCGCCACATCAGTTCCATCTTCATCATGTCCCACAACAGCCACGGTACAAAGGTAGGCAGATCTACGTTCAGGCTCCTCGTGATGCATACTTACATTGGATAGGTCGACCTTGGTAACAAGGCTCCCGAGCGGAGCGAGCGCGCTGGCATCGTCGCCGACAGCTCCCTCGCCGCCGAGTCGTACCGCAACGACGGCGAGTTTGCCAAAAATGCCGGTGCAAAGCCTGAGCATTTTGACAATGACGACAACATCCACAGCGCCCCAAAGGCCGCGCAACACGCCAACGGCGGCACGGCGCCGTCGTACCTTGTCGACCCCCAGCTGCGCGACCAGGGTGGCCCTCACGGCAAGAACATTCGCGAGGAGAACCTGGATCTGCTGGACAACCGCGACGGCTTGAAGCGCGCGCTGCGCTCAGAGCCCGGGTCGGAGAATGATCCCAGCCGACTGGCCGAGCAGCAATTTCAGGCACGCAACGCCATTCCCGGCGCCGTACCACCAGTACGGGACACCAAGGGAGGCAACAGCTTTGAGAATCTCGACCGCAACCCGTCGGCTTAATTTCTAATAATATAATCATGTTAACGATGAGCAAAAATGCAAAAAATACACCCTGAGTCACGAATGTTATTTATTTGTGACAGTAATTGAGCAAAATTAATAATAAATACACTCTGAGTCACTACTGTTATTTAAGTGTGACGATAATATAGCCAACATCTTAAAATGAGGCCTACTCCCAATCACCCGAATGCGTCGCCTGAATCGTGATACTTATTCGTCTGATATATAAAGCAGGGAAAGATTTTTCGTTCATTCTGCTGCCTAGCGAGGCTTGCGCGCCCAACCGTTGCAGATGGCGTGTGGTCCGGATGTTATGGAGCACGGCCTAGGCATCCGTATTATGAAGAGCCAGTGGCGTTTGGGGCGACGAATATCAAGTGCGTGTTGCCCTCGCAATCCAAAAATGGATCTTGCATACAAAAGCCATATTCTACACCATCTACAATAATCTTGATTCGCAGCTGTCATCATTTGCTGACGCTCATGTCAGACACGACATTTACACCTCGATCTACAACCAGAAGCTGCACTCACCCATTCGGCATGATGATGCAGACTTGTCTAGCCTGGTACAGGCGCCGCAGGAGCAGAACACAAAAGGACGATAAAAGACCGTGCAGCGATTCGACACTGGTGCCGAACAACGAGGTGGATGAGTTTAGCATGAAGATGGGCTCTATACCAGTCGACAGCCCGGGCGTCGTCAACAGGCAGCCGAAACCACCACAGCCAGTTGTTCCCGCAAGCCACATCGTCGAGCCACAAAGATTTTGCAAATACAGCTCCGAGTTGGACAGACGGAAATGGGGAGAGCTGCAGCCGCAGGTCGTTCCCACGGACATGGTGTTGCAGCGAGTAAAGTTGTCAGCCATGGACAGTTCACCACTACAAAGCAGCCCCCAGGTGGCAGCTCTTGGGTGAGGGCGGCCACACCACAGCGCGCCATGTCTATTTTACGCATGCTCGACTCAGAGCAATATACCCCTTTTAATTCATCACCCCAGACATGGATTTAAAGCGCTTGGGAATGGGTTGCCGTTGAGTGGCTTTTTCACGCACAGATCCAGGGTAGCGCGCGGGCCTGAAACATCTCCATCGGGCAAAGACGGGCATAAGCGCCATGACGTCAAACATGGCAGATGAGAAGCTGATTTTCGAGGCTGGAGCAGGGATAGAGAATGCGAGAGAAATGGGAAAAGTGTAATAATAATTTGTTAAATGGATGCATATGTTTTCACAGGGCAACCTCGTGCGTGACTGTGTAGTAAAGTTGAATGTCTATTGCTGTCGCAAGCTGAGTTCATGTCGTGTACCAGGTACAAGCCACAGCGGGCTGAGCGGTGTGCCAGCCGGGTACCTGCAAGTATCTTATACCACTGTAAAGCTTGCTGCCTGACTGGCTCGGACGCACCGTCACTTTGCAGCGCGGCGGCTTATCAACAGCCATAAAACCAAAATTTTGAGGGGCGCGCCCCACCAAAAAAGAAAAATCACCCCGCCTATGAATCAAACAAAATTTCAGCAGCCACGAAATTTATGATTCGATTTTCTTCTCCTCCAGCATCCACCACCATCACCCGGGGACCTCTCATTCTTTGCTGAAAATCCAGGTGTCCTATTTTCCATCCGGCGTGACAGTATCGCAAAGGCTCGAATATTTCATTATTCCTCGAGTTCGAGTCGCAGAGTTGTGAAAAAAATCAACCTTGCCCGCAAAACCACCCCGCCAAAAAAAAACCCCGCCATATCCCCCTCCCTCACCACAACACACACACCGTCAAAATGCCGCCTTCCGCCGCCAAGGAGAAGAGACTCGCGAAAAAGGCCGCCGACGGCAAGCTCAAGAACAAGTCCGGCACCAGCACGCCCGGCGGCAAGCCCGAGCTCGATGCCAACGGCAACCCCGTCCGCGGCGACGGCCCCGCCACCACCGACATGGACGAGGTCAAGCGTCTGACGGAGCAGATGGACAAGCACGGCATCTCGGACCGTGTCACCACCGGTGTCCTCGCCTCGACCGCCACCAGCAAGGACGTCAAGATCACCTCCACCAGCCTGGTCTTCCACGGCCGCGTCCTCATCACCGACTCGACCCTCGAACTCTCCTTTGGTCGCCGCTACGGTCTCCTCGGCGAGAACGGCTGCGGTAAATCCACCCTGCTCCGTGCCATTGCCGCCCGCGAGTTCCCCATCCCCAACCATCTTGACATCTACCTCCTCAACGAGGGTGCTCCCCCCTCTGAGCATGGTGCCCTCGAGTGGGTCGTCAAGGAGGCTGAGGCTGAGATGGACCGTCTCGACAAGATGGCCGAGAAGCTGCTCGAGGACGAAGGCCCCGAGAGCCCTGTCCTGATTGATCTCTACGACGTAAGATGCCCGAAATTTTGTGTCCTTGTCCCCGTATCAATGCTAACGCTCTACAGCACATGGACCGCATGGATCCCTCCACCTTTTCTACCCGTGCCTCCCTCATTCTCACCGGTCTTGGCTTCAACAAGAAGACCATCCACAAGAAGACCAAGGACATGTCTGGTGGTTGGAGAATGCGTGTCGCCCTGGCCAAGGCCCTGTTCGTCAAGCCCTCCGTCCTGCTCCTCGACGACCCCACTGCCCATTTGGATCTCGAGGCCTGCGTGTGGCTGGAAGAGTACCTCAAGAAGTGGGAGCGCACCCTTGTCCTGGTTTCCCACTCCATGGATTTCCTCAACGGTGTCTGCGGCAGCATGATTGACATGCGCGGCACTCAGCTCCAATACTACGGTGGTAACTACGATTCGTACTCCAAGACCCGCGCCGAAAACGAGACGAACCAGATGAAGGCCTACCACAAGCAGCAAGAAGAAATTGTCCACATCAAAAAGTTTATTGCCAGTGCCGGTACGTATGCCAACTTGGTGCGTCAAGCCAAGTCTCGCCAGAAGATTCTCGACAAGATGGAGGCCGACGGCTTCATCCAGCCCGTCCACTCCGACCGCGTCTTTACTTTCCGCTTCGCCGATGTCGACAAGCTGCCTCCCCCCGTCCTTTCGTTCGACGACGTCACATTCTCGTACTCTGGCAACCCTGAGGACGACCTGTACCGCAACCTGGACCTCGGTTTCGACATGGACTCGCGTACCGCCCTGGTCGGCCCCAACGGTGTCGGCAAGTCGACCCTGCTGCGCCTCATGACTGGCAAGCTGTCCCCCACCGGCGGCTCCGTCACCCGCCACACTCACTTGAAGCTCGGCCTGTACTCGCAGCACAGCGCTGAGCAGCTGGACCTGACCAAGTCCGCCCTGGACTTTGTCCGCGACAAGTACAGCGAGAAGTCCCAAGACTACCAATTCTGGCGCCAGCAGCTCGGCCGCTACGGCCTGACTGGTGAGTCGCAGACTGCTCTCATGGGCACCCTGTCCGAGGGACAGCGCAGCCGTGTCGTGTTTGCCCTGCTTGCCATTGAGTCGCCCAACATGCTCCTGCTGGACGAGCCTACCAACGGTCTCGATATCCCCACGATTGACAGTCTGGCGGATGCCATCAACGCCTATAGCGGAGGTGTCGTTGTCGTCTCTCACGATTTCCGACTCCTCGACAAGATCGCCAAGCAGATTTTGGTATGCGAGAACCAGACCATCCAGACCTGGAATGGCGGCATTGGCGAGTACAAGAACTACCTCCGCAAGAAGATGATTTCTGCCGGTGCCGTCTAAAGGGCAGGAAGAAAAGTTTTGCAATTTTCTTGATTGTTTGATTTTCTTGCTACTGAATACACCATCAAGGGTTATGACATGCATGAATGGGCTGGGTTACATATAGAATCAAGGGAACGAATTTTATCCCCGACGAAATAAAATGGTAGAAGAAGACTTGGGAAAAGAATACGGCAATAGGATATGGGGTACACGAAAGCGGCATGCCTAACGAGGAATAGAACCCTTTTTTTAATGATATAAAAGGCCAGGGCAGGACCGTCGATACCCCTCAAGAGGCGGGAATGAGCCTGTATGCATGACACGGGCCTTTTATTTGTTGGTTCATGGGATAGACTATTAGTTCCATCAATTTTCTTTGTTTTATTTTCAACGCGAATTTTATGGTCAAATGTGAAGTGAAAGGGTCTTGACTAGAAGGCTGCTATTATTCAGTTCCAAGATGAAGCTTTGTCGAATGTTGCCACTCAAAGGTGTGCTATCCCTCCCCCACCTACGCCTTGACGACTTGAATTTTTGCTGGCATTGCAAATAGAAATGGAGGTCAAGAGACTTGCTGATATTGGGGCGTGAGACGGCGTGAGTCAGAAAATGGTGTTGAAGCTAATGTAGCCAGCCGGTGGAGCACTGCTCGTTTGTTCGACGACGCTTTGGTGAGGCGCGTATAAAACACAGCCATCTCACGATCATCGAGCCGAGGCCTCATCCTAGCACATTCCAAAATTGCAACTCTATTCTTTGTACAATCACATACAGTCAGTTTCCATCAACAATGGCCTACACGTCGCCGCCGGCCGGCATTACCATCCGGCCCGGCACGATGGCCGACGCCGACGCCATCAGCCAGGCGCACTACGAGGCGCTGGACCAGTTCCACGAGTTTTACGGGGCATTTTTCAAGATGCACCCGCGGGAGCTGGTGCCGGTGATGACGGGGCGGGCGTTTGCCAAGACGCAGCCGGCGCAGGTGTTTTACGTGGCCGAGGACGGTGCGGACGTGGTTGGGTTTGTGCGTTATTCTGTGGACGAGGCCAAGGAGGGTGGTGATGTCAAGGAAGAGGAGGAGGAGAAGAAGGGAGAAGAAAAGGAGGAGGAGGAGTCGCCGTATGCGTGCAAAGAGGCGCTGAAGGAGGTGTGGAAGGCGTTTAGCGATGCGCAGGCACCGAGAGATGCCATGGTGGAAAAAGCCACCAAAGGGCGGCGACACATGTGTAAGCCGACTTCTTACGACACCTGCTCATTCTGCAGAGGCATTGGCCTTGACCTACGCTACAAAAGACAAGATTGCTAACAGGATTCGTACAAAAATACAGGGATCCAGCACCTCATGATCCGGCCCTCGCACCAGCGTCGGGGCATCGGGCACGCGCTGCTGTCGACGGCGCTGCGAGAAGCCGACGCGCAGGCGCTGCCGGCGGTGATTGTGTCGTCGGCCGAGTCGGCGGGCTTGTACCGCAAGGCCGGGTTCGCGTCGCTGGGCAGCTTCCGGCTGGACAATGGGCACTGGGCGCGCGAGGTGGCGCGGGTGCAGCCGGGGAGCGCGGCGAGCGCGATGCTGGTGGAGCGGTACGATGGGGTGTTTGAGGTGGAGGATGTCATGGTGAGGGCCGTGGGGGGCAAGTAGACGGCGTGAAATTTACATATTTTTTTTTGTTCTTTTTTGGTGTGATTTTACTTGATTGTGTATTGCGGTGGGATGAGTAGAAGCTGCCCATGTACTGGGGGCTGGGCTCGGCTCTTATCGTGATGGCGCTGACTATGATTTTGTCAAGGATCTGAGACTTGTTGGAAACGGAATGACAACCTGGCCTAGTAAATAGTACGGGATGACAACCTGGGGTCCAGATAATACGGGTGGCGAAACAGGAGCCTCGCACCTCGTTGCAAGGGGGGGAAAATGAGTTGGATGCCGCGCTCAGCGCTGCGTAATACAGTGCTGACACGCAAAGGTGGTGCGAATGTCGCAGTTGAGAGTCAGGACAAAGGCCCCGGGGGAACGAGGCGGGCAAACACGGCCAGGAGAGGGGGAAACAGCGAAATCTATATTTCGAGCCGCAATAAATCGGAAACGATGATATATGTACGAACATTGGGGGCTTTTTCGAGGGGATATTTCACGGAACCAGGATGTGCGCCATTTTGGCCTTGCCCGTGAGGCCGGATTGGCAGCATTCTGTCATAAGGGAAGAAAATGAGGCTATATTGGGTGGTACATATCCTGCGGGTGTACTATGCAAACTGGCTAGAAAATTTCTCGCCAAGGACTGCGTTATTCGTGTCGAAAATGACCCCTTGCTGATGCATCGCTTGATCTAGCACTGCAACAGCAGCGAACGGGAGTGCCGGGAGGCGAAAATGTGCTGGGTGGCGCGAAAGGTATTTGGTGGGTTTGGTTGGGAAGCGAGTGTTTTTTCTGCCTTGTCTTGTCTTTGGTGCTGGGGGGGGGAGGAGGGATGCGGTACTCAGCAAACAGCGCCACGCAACGAACTAGGTAGGTACCAACGTTACCTGTCAGAAGAAAACAAATAAAAATAAAAAAACAGCGCCCCCAGGGGGAGCGGAAGTGCGGGCGGCCTGATAACACCAAGGTTAAAAAAGGCGACTAAGAAGAAGTGCAAAGGGATGGAAAGATCGGATCGTTGTGGGCGGGCTGCACAGGCCGTGAGGGGGACAGGTAGCGGTACTTGGGATGGGCGGGGTACATGTGGAATTTTAATGTACCTGTACTTGTGGCTCTAACAAGACTTGCTTGCATGGTGCAGCTGCACACCAGCAAGCAGCAAGGCATCCAGGCTTGCTGGCAAGGTGCAGAGTTCAGGGTTCAGAGTATGTACAGGGCCAACCAGGACAAAGTCGGGGCTCGACAAAGTCTCGGGCTGCTCCCCATCCCACCGTCCACATCCATCCATCACCATCCTGGGTGTTCTCCCGCTGTCCAGTTGCCAGCCTTGGACCCCCCCTTCTCGCTGCGAGGCTTCCCTTTATCCCAGACGAATCGAGCGAGATGCTGCCATCATTTCATCGCATCCTGTGCATTCTTTCATCTCGCCACTTGACTCTTTCGCTTCACCACCCGCTCTACTCACCACCAAACCCACCATCGCCATCGCCAACACGGGCAAAAACAAAACACCCTGCTCCCACGCCACCACTAAAACCCCGGCTCCCGCTAATGAAGGAATACCGCCGCCCACCAGCCTCTTGGGACTGTAATAGATTGTAAATAGTAAATAGTAAAATGCATGCGCCCTTTTGTACTACGCAACTTCCCGCCGCCAAGCAAACGCTCCTCGTCAGCCAGGCCGAGATGTAGCTCCACGCCCGGCTTCCCATCCCCAGAAACGGCGCCTTTTGTCGTCGAGACTTGCTTTCCGCTTCCTCCACAACGCGCATCGCCTGCCACACCCCTTCTTTTTTTTTTTTTCCCTCTGCCTCGTGCATTTTCTTGCTTTGGGCCATCCTTTGCCCTCCCTTTTTTTTTTCTGCATCGCCCGCCTCTCTTTCTCCTTCCCCTTCCCTCCTTGACATCCCACCACCTAAACCTGCAAACGAACGCCCAGCCGCCACCTGTCGCGGGCATCACCACAATTCGCGCCACGGCTGCGCGCGCGCCCTCACCAAGCACCAACCAATCCTTTTTCTTTGCGCTGTCCCGACTCGTCGCCAAAAACGGCCACAATTGCCTGGCTGGTTACACATGGGATCTGTTTAGACTCTGCGTCTTTTGTTCATCGCCTCTTTTTCTTTTTTTTTTAATCCTCGACTAGTTTTTTTTTTGGGCTCCCAATTTCACTGGTGACACCATCTCGGGGTTAAGAGCACACAGAGAGGCGCCACGGGCCAATTCCCTCACGGGCCCGTCTGAAATTTTTAATCTTTGTTTGCAGCGGCCACACTGCCACCCGCAACGCCCCAATTCCAGTGAAGCCTAAAAGAAGGGTAAAAAAAAAAAATGAGTGAGCAGCATCGCCCCCATGGGCTGCCGCGGCTGCATCCCGACGAATCAGACCGTGGCAGAGACCGAGACAGGCTCGAGTACGGGCGCGACGTGATGGATCAAGGGCATCAAGGGAATCAAGGGACTCGTCCAGGTCCAGGTCCAGGTCCAGGGACGCAAGGGAGCACTGCTTCTGCGACGACGACTCCCACTCCCACAGGCTCCAGCACCACCAGCACCACCACCAGCACCACCACGCCGCACCGACACTCCACCTTCAGCCTGCGCTCGCCCACTCGCGCCCCGGCCCAACACCATCCTGCTACGTCTGCTTCTGGTCCTGTTTCTGCTTCTGCTTCTGGTCCTGCTGGTCCGCCGCCTCCTCCTCCTCCTTTTGCATCCGACCCGGCCGCCGCTTCCTCTGCCGCTTCATCCTCGCCTGCCGCCGCCCATCACCACCATCACCACCATCGTCACCACCATCACCACCATCCCGACGCGACGCCCGCCTCGGCCTCCCATCACCACCATCACGCCCAGGCCGCCCCTGCGCCCTCTGCCTCGCGACAGCATCACCACCACCACCACCACCATCACCACAACAACCCCCCCGCCCCCTTTGCTGCCGCGCCTGCGCACTCTTCTCCTGCTGCGGCGGCCGCGCCCGCGTCAACCTCTGCCACCATGACTGGCGGCCCTGCTCCTGGTGGCCTGCCGCCCCTGGGCCCCGGTGCTGGCTCTCCAAACGCGAGCCATCACCAGCATCACCCGCATCACCAGTCCACCCCGGCCTCGTCTCGCTCTCCGCTGCGTCCGTCCTCCGGCTATTATTCTGCCGCCGCCGATGCTCACCATCCTCCGCGCGACACCAAGCCTCCCGGCAGCTTCTACGATCCCCTTAGCGATACTACAACCAAAGAACGCAGAGTCTCCGAGGCTTGGCACAACGCGCCCCCTTCGGCTTCACCCAAGGTACGACTTTTCTTTTTTAATGGCTCGAATCATCGTCAATTCATCGCACGCCACGCGATTTTTGCATTTGGCCATGACCCAACAGCTCCATCTCCCCCTTCCCTTGCTTTTTCCCTCGCGCGCTGCTTTCCACGCCGCGCCCACAAAAATCCCCATTCATCTCAATTATCTGGCTTTGCCCTCCTAGTGCCTGTGCACCAGGCCAGTAAAACCAGTAGAACCATCCCGTCTTGCAATTTGCATCCGTACCACCGCCGCAATTTTCTCCCTCGCCAGTCCTCCATCACCACCATCACCTTTCCCTCATCCTCCATCTCGCACGTTGCATCCGAAAACCGGCATTCCATTGCACACTGTACTAATCTTCTCGGCAGAGTCGCGACAGCTATCCCTACCACCCACCATCCTCCGAATCCCATCAGCCGGGCTACTACAACGGCCATTACGCGTCTTCCCGAGACTCGCGTCCATCGCCTTCCTACAATCGGCCCAGAAGTCCGCTGACGCACTCGCATCCCAACCTGCCTGCGGGCTCCCACAGCCCTCCCTCCAGGCAATCACACATGACTTCGCCCACCCATCATCATGCTCCCGTCAGCTCGACGCCCAATGGCTCGGCGACCTTGCTCAGCAAGTCGGACTTGAGAGGCGCCTCGCCCCTCAGACCTGTCGCTCCGCCGCCATCAAGTGTAAGTGCCCGCTGTGCATCGCCTCCAGATCGTACCTCGACCCCTTGCTAACCACCCCCCAGACACCTAGCCGTGCCGACCCCATGTCCTTTTCCAACATTCTCTCGAGCGCTGAGCCGGCCAAGCCCAGATCGCCTCCGCCGGCCATCGCTCCCGCCCCTGCGCCGGAGCCGCGCGTAAAAAAGGAGCACAATGACGATACCGAGGCCGAAAAGGAAGTCGAGACAGAAACTGAGCCTGCCAGTGTCAAGGACACCGACCCGCTTGTTGTCAAGAAAAAGGCCAGCCGGCGCTCAACAAAGGGTAGAGCCTCTGATATTCGCGATGCCGCGGCCTCCAAGAGCCGTCGCTCTTCGTCGAGAAAAGAATCTACTTCTCGGGGCGCTTCGAAACGCCAGGCCGATGGACAGCCCAAGCCCAAAACCTGGTCTCCCGAGATGGAAAAGAAGATTTCCAATTATGAGGACAAGATTGAGAATGAAACCGTCGACCTCGACCCCAACGAGTTTGACGAGACCGAGTACAAGCACCGCGCCCAGAAGCGTCGCCGTCTCATGGACGAAGTCGACGTTCGCCAGCAGCGTCTCCGCCGCGATGACTTTTCCGACAAGCAGAGCAAACGCCTCCTTGAGCACGCCGAGCTCGGCAAGAGACGCTACGACGACATGTACTATGACAATGCCCTGCAAGAGGTCCGCGACCAAGAGGTTTTTGCCGAAAAGGAACGCAAAAAGGACATGCAGCGCAAGCGTCGTCGCGAAAAATCCATGGCCGTCACAATGGAACTTAAGGAAGCTGCCCTTGCGCGCGCCGAGGCTGCCCAAGACGAGGAGGAGCGCCAGAAGCATCTTCGCGACGCTGAGCGCGCCAGCAAAAAGGCGCAGCAGACCAAGCTCATCCTGCAAAAGGGCATCAAGGGTCCTGCTCGCAACCTCGAAATGAGCTTGGACGGCTCCATGTCCAGCTTTGTTGCCTCCGACGCCGAGTCTGGCAAGAAGAAGGGCCGCGGCGGCTCTCGACCCAAAAAGTCCAAGGAGCAGAAGCAGGCCGAAAAGGACTCTGCCGCTGCAGCCCAGGCTGCTATTGATGCCGGCGAGGAGCTTCCCGCTAAAGAAGAGGGCAAGGTCCGCATTAAGATCAAGGGTCGCTCTAAGAAGGACGGCGGCAAGGAAAAGGAAAAGGCCGAGGCCAAGGAAAAGGCCGACGACGTTCCCGAAGCCGACAAGAAGTTCATCTCCAAGGGCTACAACCAAATCTACGACCAGATTTGGCGCGACATGGCCCGCAAGGATGTCAACAAGACTTTCAAACTTGCCGTCGACTCGTACGCCACCAAGAGCTCCAACCTTAAGAAGACGGCTATTCTCGCCTCCAAGGAAGCCAAGCGCTGGCAGCTCCGCACCAACAAGGGCACCAAGGACCTGCAGGCTCGCGCCAAGCGTGTTATGCGTGACATGATGGGCTTCTGGAAGCGCAACGAACGTGAGGAGCGTGACTTGCGCAAAGCCGCCGAGAAGCAAGAGCTTGAAAACGCCAGAAAGGAGGAGGCGGAAAGAGAATCGGCCCGTCAAAAGAGAAAGCTCAACTTCCTCATCTCCCAGACCGAACTGTACTCTCACTTTATCGGCAAAAAGATCAAGACGGACGAAGTCGAGCGCAGCACGGACAACCCCGAGATTGCTCAGGACGGCGCCGCCATTCCCGCAAACAAGCTCAGCATTGCCGAGCCTACTTCCTCTCTGGGCGGCAAGGTCACCAACTTTGAGGACCTCGACTTTGATGCCGAAGATGAGTCTGTCCTCCAGGCTGCTGCCGCGGCCAATGCCCAGAATGCCATTGCCGAGGCCCAGCAAAAGGCCCGCGAATTCAACCAGCAGGGTCTGGACATGGACGACGAGGGTGAGATGAACTTTCAGAACCCCACCGGCCTCGGTGAGGTCGAGATTGAGCAGCCCAAGCTTCTCAATGCCCAGCTCAAAGAGTACCAGCTCAAGGGTCTCAACTGGCTCGTCAACTTGTACGAACAGGGCATCAACGGTATTCTTGCCGACGAAATGGGTCTCGGAAAGACGGTCCAGTCCATTTCCGTCATGGCCTACTTGGCCGAGAAGCACGACATCTGGGGCCCCTTTCTCGTCGTCGCCCCTGCGTCCACCTTGCACAACTGGCAGCAGGAGATTGTCAAGTTTTTGCCCGATTTCAAGATTCTCCCCTACTGGGGCAGTGCTGCCGACCGAAAGGTTCTGCGAAAGTTTTGGGATCGCAAGCACTCGACGTACCGCAAGGAGGCTGCTTTCCACGTCTGCGTTACCTCGTACCAGCTGGTCGTGTCTGACGTTGCCTACTTTCAGAAGATGAGATGGCAGTACATGATTCTTGACGAGGCCCAGGCCATCAAGAGTTCGCAGAGTTCCCGTTGGAAGTCGTTGCTTGGCTTCCACTGCCGTAACCGTCTGCTGCTCACCGGTACTCCCATCCAGAACAACATGCAGGAACTGTGGGCTCTGCTTCATTTTATCATGCCTTCGCTCTTTGACTCTCACGACGAATTCAGCGAGTGGTTCTCCAAGGACATTGAGTCTCACGCTCAGAGCAATACCAAGCTCAACGAGGACCAGCTCAAGCGTCTGCACATGATTCTCAAGCCCTTTATGCTCCGTCGTGTCAAGAAGCACGTGCAAAAGGAACTCGGCGACAAGATTGAGCTCGATGTTTTCTGCGACCTCACCTACAGACAGCGCGCCATTTACGCCAACCTGCGCAACCAGATTAACATTATGGATCTCGTCGAGAAGGCAACCCTGGGCGATGACCAGGATTCTGGCACGCTAATGAACTTGGTCATGCAGTTCAGAAAGGTCTGCAACCATCCTGACTTGTTTGAGCGTGCCGACGTCACGTCGCCCTACTCATTTGGCTACTTTGCCGAGACGGCTTCGTTTATCCGCGAAGGCAGTCAAATTACTGTTGGCTACTCGTCGCGCAGCTTGATTGACTACAACCTGCCCTCGTTGGTGTGGAATGAAGGCGGCCGTCTCTACAAGGCCGGCAACGACAACCAAAAGGCTGGTTGGAGGAACAAGGCTCTCAACCACATGATGAACATTTGGACGCCCGAGAATATCAGACAGAATGCCGATGGGGACAAGGCCTTTTCCTGGCTGCGCTTTGCAGACGCCAGCGCTGGCGAGGTCTACAATACCATGCACACCAGCGTATTTGACCGCGCTGCCGATGAACTGACCAAGAGCGACCGACTGAGCCAGTTTGCTATAGCTTATGATGATGAAAACGAAGCCTTTACGCCTAGCCACGCGTTGTTCAAGATTACCGAGCGCAGCAATCGCAAGCCTCTGGCGGACATTACCAAGGAAGGCATCCTGTCGCGTCTGATGAATGTCTCGGGCGAGTCTTACGAAGACAGCGGCATGGGCCGCCTGGATCTCGCTGGAAGACCTCGCGTCTCTGCGCCCCCGCTAGTCGCCTCTTCCAACAGCGTCGACTCTAGCAGAGAAGCCCACGATGTCTTGTTCAATGTGCCTATTCGCAAGAAACTATACGGAACGACGCCCAACGAGGAGCAGGTTCTCGTTCGCCAAAAGGTGCCTTACAAGCTGTATCCCCAGCACAAGGTTCTGCCTGAGCCTGACAATGAGAAGAGGCGCTTCACCAACATCGATGTCCCATCTATGCGCCGCTTCGTCACCGACAGTGGCAAGCTCGCCAAACTTGACGATCTGCTGTTCAAGCTCAAGAACGAGAACCACCGTGTTCTGCTGTACTTCCAGATGACTCGCATGATTGACATGATGGAGGAGTATCTGACTTACCGCAACTACAAGTACTGCCGTCTCGATGGTTCCACCAAGCTTGAGGATAGACGTGATACTGTTGCCGATTTCCAGACGCGCCCCGACATCTTCATCTTCCTGCTGTCTACCCGCGCTGGTGGTCTCGGTATCAACCTGACCTCTGCCGACACTGTCATCTTTTACGACTCTGATTGGAACCCTACGATTGATTCGCAGGCCATGGACAGAGCGCATCGTCTCGGCCAGACGAGACAGGTTACCGTGTACCGTCTAATTACCCGTGGCACCATTGAGGAGCGTATCCGCAAGCGTGCCATGCAAAAGGAAGAGGTGCAGCGTGTCGTCATCCAGGGTGGCGGTGCCAGCGTCGATTTCTCGGGCCGTCGCGCTCCTGAGAACCGCAACCGCGACATTGCCATGTGGCTGGCAGATGATGAGCAGGCGGAGATGATTGAGCGACGCGAAAAGGAGCTGCTCGAATCGGGTGAGCTTGACGCGAAGAAGAAGAAGAGCAGCCGCAAGAAGAAGGCCGAGGCGCCCGCCAGTCTCGATGACATGTATCACGAGGGTAAGTCACAGCTCAGAATGGTTGTTGACGAGAAATACTAACAGCTTCCAGGCGAGGGTCACTTTGACGATGGTAGCCGTGCTGGTGCTTCCGGGACAGCCACTCCGGCGGAAAGCGAGCCTAAGAAGCGAGGTCGAAAGCCGGGCGGCAAAAAGGCCAAGACGGCCAAGCAAAGGTTAGCCATGGCCGACGGCATGGTTGACGGGTAATACAGGACTGGAGCCGAGGAGGCTCATTTTTGTATCAACATAATACGGGATAAAGGAGCGGGGTTTTACATGTTTCTTGCTCTGCGGAGTAAAAGTCTTTGCCAAGTTTGTTGATTGTGTTTTATGTGTTTACCTTCGCTGTGGTATTTTCCTTCCTTTGCTGCTGCTGGCTTTACACAATATTTGTCTATTTTCGAGGATACGGGTGGGGGATGCACGCCTGAGCTGGCTCAGCTAGGTAGATGCCGTTTTTGGATGCATGTATTAGTATTAGAAAGGGGAAGAAAAAAAAGAAGGAGCGATTGAAGAAGAGGGAAATGATGACATTTGATATGGACTTGCCGAATACAATACCTTGCATTACTTGTTAGATGTATGCTTTTTGTTTCTTGAGCGTGGTTGGTGTGTGTGGGTACGAAGTGAAGTGAATGGCGAGGTGAGATGTTGCTGAGCCGGGTTGTGAATGGTGTGAATGTTGACGGACCTCACTTGGAGAGGTCTTAGGTTTTGGTACTTGCAACCTTTTTGTTTTCTTTTCGTTGCAGGCGAGTATTCGTGGGTGATTGTTGATGTACTTTGCATGAATTCGCTCTTGGCATCTGAAACTAGCATCATGTCGGCCGTGGAGCTTGATGATCCCGCCGCGCCTCTTCCACGGCTACCATCCACCTCTCCTGTGCCCGCGGGCACGGAAATGGTCCTTGATGATACAGGCGCGGAATATGCGGCTGCCGCGGACGGAAACAACATCATAGCTGGTGGCTCGCATACAATCGCAGAAGCCGACCCAGCAAAGGACAATGGCACGACTCAAGTCGACATCAAGACCTATTCCATCTACGACTACTTTGGGATCCAGTACGACGACTACTATCAGCTACAAATTGTCTTTGGCTGCCCGCACTTTGATACACAATGCGACGGCTTTGATCTTTCCTCGATACAAGAGTGTCTCGACCACGAACGGGACTGGCACGCCGGCCCGTACAAGTGCTTCATCTGTGGGCAGACTTTTGCCTCTGATACCAGGCTACAGCGCCACGTCCATTATAACGATTCGAAAGAGAGACAAGAGGAGGTCGACGCAGCAGAGATCCGAATGCGTGGGTTAAAAGTTTACACAGGCAACGAGCCGGCCCGACGACGAGCGCGAACCCTGGCAAAATTGATCAAAAGGGAAGTGGCTGAGACGGAAATGAAAAGAGCCAAGGAATACAAGAAAAGAGAGAGGTTGACAATGAAAGATGTCAAGAAAGAAATGGCCCGAAAGAGAAAAAAGGACGGCCCGTTGGTGGTGATTGGCGCCGAGGACGGGGTCGCTTTGGCCGACCAAGATGATAGGGATGAAATGCAGAGCTGCGGCGAGCCTTGCTGTTCGTTTTTTGAGCGCTTTCTTAACAACGCCGCCTTCAAACGACACATAAAATCCCAAGGCCACCTCGTTGCCGTTCGAATGGGCGAAGCGCTGCTCCAGCATTTTACGACCATGGCCGTGGGCCAGACCAGCTTCCACGAGTCTCCCCCGCAGGACGTGGAAATGTCTGGCTGCCGCAGCCACCGAGCGAGCACGCCTCCATCCGATCCAATCGACGCGCAGACGCAGCTCCTCTCGCCTCCTCCCACGCCGCACGGCGGTGCGCCAGCCACCGAGGAGGTCGAGGAAGACTGGGACGGCGCGGAAAGGCCCCCCCTGCAGCTGGAGCTGCGGCTGGCCAAGACGCAAAAGGCGCTGCGCGAGCTGCGGTGCAATGCTCCTGGATGCAGCATGTACGGCCGGCAGGTGGCGAGCGCGCAGAGGTACTGGGGCCACCTGGGCACCGAGGGGCACCAGCTGGCGCTGCGTGCGTGGACGGGCCGTGGCGGGGAGGCGGTGTATGTACGTTTTTGAGGGCTGTCTTTGTTGATAAAACACGTCTGGTTTGATGTAGTACTTGTCCCAAGAAGGAGAGATTTTGCAAATAGTGAAGCAATGTGTTGAGCTGGAAAAGAAAAGTGAGAGTTGTGGGAAGACAGAAGGACGAGCTTACGAAGGCGGAGACTGAATGGCTGGAAGACTCGCTTTTTCTGAGTGTTCAGCAAAGGGAAGAGGGAAATTTTGCTGTTCGACGTGGACACAACGTTGATAAGTGGTTTACTTATTATATAGGAAAGAAGAGGATAGTGCTAAAGGAGATGAAGGGATGGAATTAGCTGTCGAACAGGTGGATGCCACTCTATGTAGCCATGACAGTTTAGGCTGCTCGAGCTGCACTAATAGATAATTAGATATTACGCAATGAAAGAAACAGAACAACTTGCCAATTGTTTGCGTCAACTTCGGTGAATATGCGCTTGGTTCGGGTTTCTTGCATCAGACCAGACGCCTCACACGACGACAGGGCTGGTCTGGCAGCAAGTCTAGAGCTCACAGCTGGTCTACGCCACGGGACAGTACGAAAGTCCAAACAAGGGGAACGCTACCAACAAGGAATCACATCATTGACAAGTTACACCCAAGAAAAAAAGAGGAGGCTGAGAGAAGGACCGCGATACGTCCGGTATGGTTGGCGGCCCCGATCCTGAACAAAGGTCCGCTCCTCATTGGACGCGGATGGTGTAACACGCCCCCAAGGCGGCGGAGTGACACGACGCGGAGAATCTTCATGAGAAATAAAGCGCCGTCACGATGGGAGATGTATTGGGCTAGCCCATGATGGATTTGGCAGAGTCGACACCCAAAAACCTGGGCGCTACTGCTCCGGCCCGGGGCTCAAAGCACCGACTTGCACTCGGGACGGATAGAATGCCGACTCCGCCGGCTTGTTAGAGAACAACCCAGGCCGGAGTGCGCCGGGCGGTGGGATGCAGCAGCCAGGATATGGGATCGGTTTGGCCTAGACAGGAGGCTGAGAGCACCGGGGGATCATGGACAGAGGGGTGCTGCTGCGAGCATTTCGTCCTCCCGTCACTAAAAGCTATCCATCAGACAGTCGCAGCCGCCAATAGTTCAGTTCCCAAGTACAGACGTGGGAAACTGGTCTCTTGTTTGTCGCCAGCTACTGGACCATGTTTGCTCGGTGTTGACTACCGAGATGGGCAGCCTGCGCCTTTCATTTTATTTCAAATTTTCTTCTTCTTCGTCCAACGTCATTGCTGCATCTAGAAAAACAGGCATCGGGTAAATTTCACCCCTGTCCACGGTTAATACCAAACGGGCGTCTTGCTCAATGTCAGGATACGAAACGAACGCCCCCATGTCGTCGGTACGCACAGTGCGGCGCAGATCAGTGTGGCGCGGGGGGGAGCGGCCCCTCATTCGTGGAGATGGGTTCCCCCGGGCCCAAATGTCCTTCAATCAGAGCAGAGCGCTGGCAGTTAGCCATGAGATCGTAACATGGCTTATTAACAAATGCCGGGTGGCTTATTCGTGGGGAAAGGACCTGCGTCTGGTGGTGGTTGGGCTGAACATGATCCGAGACTTTGATGAAGCTGACAAGTTCGATTGTTTGCACCTTTCGTTGGTGAGACGGGAACATCCATCCGTCCACATCTTTCCTATAGTTACATTCATTAGTTTTGCCTGCCATTCAAAAAGGAGAATGCCCACCTGCGCGAAATACTACCTCGTGGCGCCCGCCCACCATCGCGACGCACAACACCAACGAGCAAACGCCACCAGGCATTCGAATAGATGGATAGATCCCTGCCACATATCAATAGCCGGCGGGCGCAAGGCCCTGCGGAGAAAGGTCAGCCTTTGGGACTCCCCCGGTGAACTCCCCCCCAAGGATAAATTGTGACGGCGGGAACGAAGCCCAGCACACGGTGCAAGGCCCTCCCCCCACTCTCTGCCCCCTCCGCACAGTGCGCCTTGGCCGTCAACTCACAGTCTAGATTGGCAGGGCTAGTTCATCTAATAGTCCGTCCATCTCTAGGCCCTCTGCAGCCACCACATCGCCAGAGCTGGGGTAGAAGATCCCTCTTTCTCTCTCAACTCTCTTTCTTTTCTATTTCTCTCTCTCTCTCTCTCCATATTGACATTGTTCTTCTGCTCTTGGCCATAATAAACCCCCCTTGCCCCCCCGCCCTCCGCCGGGCCGTGCGACGTCCTTTCTCCCCCCCTCTCCTCTCATCTAGCCTGCCTTGTCAACTCAATCGAACCCCCACGATCCAGGATCCTGCTCGCGCCTGTCACTCGGCTCTCGAACCACCCCAACGCCAGCCCTCTGCCTCTTATATACACCCAATCACCACTACCACCAAACACCAAACCCTCCCCAATCATGGCGCGCATGGCCAAGGTCCTCCGCGCCATTGTGCGCAACGACGCCATGCGCGAGGACCCCGCGGAAATCTACAACGGCCGCGTGCTCGCCCTCGTCTGCGCCGCCTGCTTTGGCGGCATGCTCTTCGGCTGGGACACGGGCGCCATCGGCGGCGTCCTGCACATGCCCGCCACGCAGGAGCGCTTCGGCTTCCTGGGCAAGACGGCCAAGCAAAAGGCCGACCTCGAGCAAAACATTGTCTCGACCCTCCAGGCCGGCTGCTTCCTCGCCTGCTTCTTCACCGGCTGGGCCGCCGACCGCTTCGGCCGCCGCCTCGCCCTCGTCGGCGCCGGCGTCCTCACCATTGCCGGCGTCGTCTTCCAGGCCGCCTCGGCCGCCCGCGGCACCCTCGCCGTCATGTACGTCGGCCGCTTCGTCACCGGCCTCGGCTGCGGCGCCGCCTCGGCCCTGACGCCCATCTATGTCTCCGAGTGCGCCCCGCGTGCCATCCGTGGCGGCTTGACGGCGTTTTTCCAGCTCTTCAACGTATTCGGCATCATGGTTGCTTTCTGGTACGAACCCCCTGCTGCTGCTGCTGCTGCTGCTGCTGCTGCTGCTGACCGTTTTGTATGGAACAATGTACTAACCTCGCAAACTCACCAGGGTCAACTATGGCTGTCTGCTCCATGTCGCCGCCCCCGCCAGATACATTGTCCCGCTGGCCCTTCAGGCCCTGCCCGCCTTCTTCCTCGTCGCCGGCATGCTCCTCTGCCCCGAGTCGCCACGTTGGCTCGCCAAGGAAGACAACTGGGAGGAGGCCACGGCGACTCTCTCGCGCCTGCGGGACCTGCCGCCCACAGACGCCTACGTCCAGTCCGAGATCCAGGAAATGGCCGACCAGCTCGAGATTGAGCGTCGTCTGACCGGCGGCAGCTCACCCAAGGCCCTCTTCCGTGAAATGTTCTTCATCGCTGGCAACCGTAACCGTGCTCTCATCTCGATTATGCTCATGATCTGTCAGCAACTCACTGGCGTGAATGCCATTGTTAGTCGAATTGTCGTCCTGGAATAGAAGCCATACTGACTGTGCACAGAACTACTACGCCCCTCAACTATTTTCCAACCTAGGCATGGATGCCACCGCCTCGTCCTTGTTCGCCACGGGCATCTACGGTGTCGTCAAGGTTATCAGCTGCGCCATCTTCCTGACCTTTGTCGCCGACTCGCTCGGCCGCCGACGCAGTCTCCTCGCCACCTCGGCCTCGCAAGGCGTCGTGCTCTTCATCATTGGCATCTACGGCCGCGTGCAGCCGCCCATCAAGGGTCAGCCCGTCACCCCCTTTGGCTACGTCGCCATCACCTGCATCTATCTCTGGGCCGCCTCGTTCCAGTTCGGTTGGGGTCCGGCCTGTTGGATCCTCGTCAGCGAGATCCCCACCGCCCGCTTGCGCGCGCTCAACGTCTCCCTCGCCGCCGCCACCCAGTGGCTTTTCAACTTCATCGCCGCCCGCACCGTCCTCACCATGCAGAGCACCATGGGCAAGGCCGGCTACGGCATGTACTTTTTGTTTGGCAGCTTCTGCTTCCTCATGGGCCTCTTTGTCTTCTTCTTCGTCCCCGAGACCAAGGGTCTGTCCCTCGAGAAGATGGACGAGCTGTTTGGCGTCACCGAGGCCTTCCACAGCAAGTTTGACGGCGACTCCGAGGCCGGCGGCCGCGCGCCCACCATCAATACTGTCCACGAAGTGCACGCCGCGGATCACGACGGTGATCGAAAAGAGCGCAGTGCCGCTGCGTGAGTGACGTGTGTGACTGGTGTCAACTCTCGCCTTCTATCCCGTTCTTCGGCAATATTATGAGCCCCACGTTTATGTTGAATACCTGCCATATTCTCCATCCTGTTATTTCTTCGGCAATTCTAGTCCTCGGCTGCTCGCTTTCTGCACTGCCGGTCGGCCATGTTCGCAAGCGTTTGATCCTCTTATCTCCAACTTGACTCAATGAATCATACCATTTTCCTCTTGGCGGTCCTCTGCCCGCCATTTCCTTACTTGCCGATGGATTGTTGTGACATGCCTTGCTTCTGCACGAGCAACCCCGCGCCGTTGGTCGCCTCGGCACCTTTGCGACACCTCGGCCGTCGCCCTCCGCACGGATGTCGGAACGGCAGATGAGGACAAAAAGGGCCGTGACATGGGGCCGGGTTAAGAAAACGGAACAAGTGAAGAAGTAAAAGACGCAAGGTTCTTTCCATGCCCATCGTGCGGTGTTTCAAGAATGTTGTTCTGATGACGCAGGATGTTGAGGTAATTGTGCCCCATCTCGGCCTCGCCGGGGTATAAGTGTGAAACACAACGTTTCATCGGCCATGCGGCAGTTTTTTTTGTTTTCCCCGTAGTATGATCTACGCTATAGCCGATTCCCAAAATAAAAGTCTAAAATAAGTACACTTTGTAAACAGAAATGCGGAAACTGGTGCTTGTCGCGCCCTAGACATTCGCTCTTGGCGCTGAGCAAATGAGGCGCAACACTGTCCCGTGGTTACGCACTCTACCTTTTTTTCTAATTCTTTATTGTCCCGGCGATGGCGAGCATGTGGATTGAACAGGGGTGCTGCCACAAGTCGACGAGAACTAGACTTTTCAGAAGAGGAGGGGAAATGTAGAGCTGCGGCATGTCGGAGATGGCCAGTAAGGAGACAGAGCTGCACTCTTCAACGCGCAGTCACCGATTCGCAACCCCGATAGTCATCGGATTCGCTCGTCTGTCTGGCGAAATGACTGGCCCTTGCAAGGGCCTCGACGCGGCGATGCCCCGGCGATATTTCCTGATCGGGGGTTTTCACAAGCGACGGGCACCTATTCATTTTGAACCCCCCCCCGCCTCCTGCCCGGGCGTGCCCTTTGCAAGTACTGAGATTCAACTCTAGGAGCGAGGAAAACGAGGCAAGGGGCCAAATCAAGGCTTCCAGCATCTTTCTGCAAGCGAGGCGGAGCCCTGTTGTGATCTCATTAGCCAGTGCCTGTTGTTATTGGACGGTGTACCGCTAGGGGTTATTGGGGGTCACTTTCGTGTCCTACCGGGTACATGTGCGGCGACTGAGGCGGCGGCGCAGACGCACAAGCCCACGACACCCCAGCCAGCGCGGGTGACCCGCGGGACGCCTTTTGGCTCGTTCTGGTACAACTGTCTCACAAGGTGAGAGCCCCGAAGAACACAGGTAGTATCGTCAATGGGCCCTTGCCAAGACTGTTTGACTGGGCTATAGAAATACTGGGTATTCATCGCTCACATTGGTTGCAGCCAGTTATCTGTCAATGTTGGCAAAAGTGGCGTTATCCTCGACCCTGGGGGCCCTGCTGCCCATTCGGCTCATAGTTGGAATAGGAAGCTGGTCGGAAAGGGAGGGGCGTCACGCATCCAGCCCAGATGCACACGCCCTCATGCGAGACTGTGTTATCTGCTGGCGGTATGCGAGCGGTGGCTGACGCTGGGCCGTGCTTGATTAACAACGGCCTTGATCACGATTCGATCGTCTCTTACGCTTGTTTCGATGATTCACATAGAGGCGTTTCTCATCTGATTATTTGGTCCTCCACACCCCTCGACTCTCTCCCGGAGTCCTGGACTGCCAAATTGGGTGGGAGGGGCGGGACCGGGTGGACGGACAGGGTCAGGGTCTGTCGACGAGGCTCACTAGGAGGCTCTCACTGGCTCTGGATGGCTGTCCCGTTGTCGTGTAGGGATGTGCTGTTCCCACATTGGTGAAACCTGCGGGTTGAGCTGTCCCTTGTGATATAATAATTATAGCCATAGGTGGTTGCAAGCGGTGCTTCGGCGGTGGTATTTACTTGCTACCTGTCACATACAGAAAGCTTGTCAACTTTCCAGCCTTGTCTCGGCTGTCAACCGCATGCACGGCCTTTCGACAGACTGGTGCGTTGTGCATGACAGCTGCATGACAGGAGACCAACAATGCACCGACCTCTAGCGACCGTTGACTAGCCCTGCAACGAGTTCGGTGTAGTGACGTAACATACGACTTTACAGGCATCCGCTGCTTGGTCTGTCGTGACCGCCGAGTACCACAGCACTGGAAATTACCGAGCCAGCAGAGCGCGGGGGTTCCACCACCCCCAGCTCGAGGCTCAACCTGCCCAAAACCTTGTTCTCCACGCGCTGCTAGCGGGGCAGAAGAGCTTGTCTTCTGTGTTATATCGATTTCACTGTTTTCACTACAATTCAGCAGTGTCTTGTTATCTTCCGAGAGTGTAGTTGGGTTCGATAGGAGCACATCCGCACAGAAAAGATGAACGCATTCAGCTTTGTGCATCGTTGCGGCATTAGCACAGAGATGAACCGTATGAAGGATGTTTGAGATCTTGTCGAGGAAGCCTGTGCCAGGCAGACGCGTTGCTCCAGCGGATTTGGTAGCAAGCATGTAATCACGCTAAAAGTGCTGCTGGGACTGCCCCCCACACCCTGTCTCCTGCAAGGCACCGCTGCACCATTCATCAAACAGGCTTAGGCGCAGTTCAGTTTGGCGAGCGAGAACTTGCTTCTAGCTCTTCTACTGGCGTTCCACGGTCCCGTGGTGGAGCGAGGGTTTCCTTGTTTGCCCCGTCTAGCGAGAACATCGCCGATATCTGGCTGGTTGAGAATGGTGCGTTGAGAATGACCTGTGCCGTTCGGAAGACGCTTGGGGCTCGTGCATTTCTAGTGCAACCCCATCGAAACTAGGACCGGTCAGCGCACGTATTCTTTGAAGGCGACGTGTCGGCGATCATCCGTGTAACTGTATGGTTGTTGAATTCGCGACGGGGGCCGCGCCACAGGACGTGGCTTGCCATAACTGACTCGGTGTCTACTGGAGTAAAAGCCCTGCCTCATTCCATTCTCCTAAAATACATGCGCCATGTCAAGTACTGCACAAATCATGGCCAGCCCCAGTGCTCTGGTCTCCATTTGTGAGTGGTTGGCGCCTCGCTGACTCGATGACACAGCTGCTGGCGTAAGACGGCCAACACTGTTCAAACTTCAGCCGCGTTAGCCACGTTGCCAATGAAGCGCCACAGTGAGCACAGGTGGAAAGGGCAAAGAACGTAAATACAAGGCAGTAAGAGAAAACAAAGATAGCCACTCCCAATCCGCTGGGTCGGCTGAGTCGCCACCTTTTGGTCCAATCTCCAACCTGTCGACATCGACTGCATACACCCCTGTGCTTGCTGCTGCTCACTTGGAAGACAGGGGATCCCAGTCATACTCCGAAAACGTTGGCAAATGTCTTGGACCGTGGCTCACTCGGTGGTATCTCTCTCGTAGCACAATTACGAATTGAATGTGTTGATAGGAATTAAACAGTTCCGGGGAGATGCTAGAAAGTGCGAGGGTGGTCAAGTGACTAGCCTCCGCACTAACGCCGGCGTAACACTTCCGCCCCTCCAAGCACGGTACCTGAGCGCTGGAAGCACTAGGATGATGGTATTGGTTAGCATTATTCAAGATATGTGATGTCAGGGTTGCAGTAGCGAGGGAAACCTTCACCTTGAGCGTGGTCGCGCACGGTAGTGGTATGTGCCGGGCGAGGCCTAGATCTGAGAAGAACGCCAGGGCCTTTCCGCCGCCAACTTGGAGTGGCAGCAAGCGAGAAGACTCACATAATACCAGTAATAGAGGGCTAAAAGAGAGTTGCAACCGGTCGCGCCGATCATTCAAACCTGTGACTTGAATGTGGATGTAGAGCCGTTGTCTGTGCCAAACCCAACCCAACCCAACCCAGGTCTCCACGAAAGTGGCTGGCTCGGGAGTCCACACCTTTGGTGGCAATGCGGGCTGGACAAGAGGCTGACGAAATTCATTGAGCGAACAGCTCCAAGAGCAGAGAGCCCAGGGAAAGGCTCCAATTGTCGTACCAATACAAGGCGGCGCGGCAAAATTGGGCCTAACCAGGGCGCGGAATCTGTACGGCACTTGCCACGTTTGAGAGGCCCGTAATCTATCTCGAGTGCTGGATCCACGCCCCCCTTGAGTAGCTAGCGAGGGGGACTTCATGACGACCATGCCATCCCGAGTTGAGCGACGTTTGTGAACTCGGTGGGCGCGGTACGCTTGTGCGCCGAACGAGGCGGCTTGTAGCTCTCAGCCCTTGTCCTAGATCGTTGAGCAGCCCCGGTCAGACTGGCTTGGACCATGGTGTTGCCCGTCGTCGTAGTCCACACATAAGGCCAAGGACCGCCTGCCTTTCCGAGTATTTGTCGCGACTTGTTCTCTGATCGTCTCGACCTTTCCTCCCTCCTATATCACAGCAGGGCTGTTTCTGGCTTCTGGCATCTGGCATCTTGCACCGACTCTGACACCGCAACTTTGCTGTCTTGTTGGCAATCCATCTGCTGAACAGCCACTCGCTCAAGCCCTCAAACACTGACCCAGCCCGTCGGAGCCCGGCAGATCGTTGCGGCACACGCGCGGTGAAGCCTCGAGGCCTCCCAACCCGCTCCGTCGTTCCGTTGATCGATAATCATATTCCGAGGCAATCCGAAGGCGTCTTTTGGGGCCGTGTCAATGTCGTGAAGGCGGGCGAAGCGTGTTTGCTAGAGCACAAACGCCCACTACACACTGCCAAACTTATACAAACAGCGCACCTGCCATATGGCCACCACCAGCCGGCCGCCAGCTGCAAGGCACGACAGCGCATCAGCTGCCAGCCGCCAGACGTTTAGTGCTCCCCCATCGCACGCGTTTCGTAAGTCTACCTGTTAGCCTGCGTTGTGAATAGCTTCCTTTTCTGCTGTGTTTCGTTTGCGCCCTCGTCCTGTGGCATCCTCCTACCCCTCTGTTTGACCTGTTTTACCGTTTCCACTGGTGCGGCGCCATGGCTCGTCCGCCTGCATACAGTGCCTGTGCCATCAGCCCATTTCCAAGCTACCTACAGGGCTACTACCCATCCCCGCCGCCGCCGCCTGCCAAAGACAACCGTCGCTCCCTCCACTTCCCCGCCGCGCCAGTTTGCAGTAACTTACTTATCCTCTGGTCTGCTCTGCTCAGCGCTTTCGGTCTTTCATCTCCAATCGCAGCCCCATGACACTCTAGCGACCGACGTTTGTTCTTCTTCATCCCTCTGTGCTGCTAGACATGACATTGCTTCCCTGACAATTGCTTTTTTTGCGACCATGGCTGACAGCTCGCCGCCTCCTGCAGCTACCCACAACTCGCCGCGCACATGGCTTCTGACAGCTGCATTGTCGCCGCTTGCGGTGCGCCTCATTCGACAGCTCCTCGCACACGGTGACTACGTTGTCGCGTGCCTCCCTCCTCATGAAATAGAAGACGACGACCGAAGCGCCGAATTTCGCGACCTCATCAGCGAATGTAAAAGCGCCAGAAAAGACCGCGAGGGTTGGAAAAATCGCATTCGCTCCATTCGCTGCGATGGCCGCGCCATTAGTGGCTGCGGCGCAGCCATCGACGAGGCTGTACAGGTGTTTGGCCGAATTGATATTCTGCTATGTTGCAAGTCTGAAGGTGAGAGAAGCAGCACCATCACCGCTGATCCCCGAAAGAAAGCTAACAGTGCGTGTGTAGCTGTGATCGGAACAGTGGAGGAGCTTTCCAATACGCCCGGCACGCAGAACCTCGTCCGCGACCAGTTCGAAACCATTTTCTTCTCCCAGGTCAACTTCATCAAGGCGGCGCTACCTGTTTTCCGAGCCCAGCATACTGGCCATATCATAGCCTTGACGAGCATCGGAGGCCACATTGGTACCCCTGGGATGTCAATCTACACCGCGGCGACATGGGCATTGGAAGGATTCTGCGATTCGCTGGCGTATGAAGTTGCCCCGTTCAACGTCAAGGTGACAATCGTGCAACCGAATAAAGAGATACAATCTCTGACAAATCGCATCACCTTTGCGCCACAAATCGCAGCCTACGCACCAAACTACAATCCGGCACCGAGCGTGCGTGATATGCTAGTCAATGTACTCAACACAAACCCCGACACGGTTATGCCGCCTGCTCTCGAGGCTCCAGAGTCACCAACGACGCCCGAGGCCGAACTACAGTCCATCTCGCTGGAACCCGACGCTGGTGTCGGCGAAATTCTGCATCGCTATCCAGCGCTGCCACATGCCGCTCTGGAAAAGCTTGTCGCCGAGACAGTCCATGCCTTGACGGCAATTGGTGGGCATGAAAATCCTCCTTCGCGACACATTGTCGGGACAGAAGGCGCTTTTGCAGTGCAGGAGAAGCTCAAGACGGTTGTGGAAGAAATGGAAGACTTTGTAGACGCGAGTCTCGCCGTAGATATATTCGAAAGCGAGCTGAATAGGGAGGCTCGCGAACGAAAGGTTACGATTGAATCGCAAGATCCAGGGCCCTCATCTGCGTAACTGTTTATAGTGAGGATGTCCGTCACTGGTGGCGGCGCAATGGCGTTTGGGTTGCACATGGAGTTTATGCCATATTTTAAATACCCATTTATAGCAATTTATTTTCTCTGTTAATTTTCTTGACCAATAATTTTCTCGCGTCACTTCTGTTTCAATTTTCAAAGCCGAAATAGCAGCCGGGGGATGAATGCCCATAGGACAAGCTGGCGCGTGGCCCCAAGCTGCCGTGAAGCTCCGCACCTGCGTCAACCTGCAGACCGACATCTCCTGGTCCCACCAACCCTGGCGACCACAACTGCGACGCGCTCACTGCAGCCTCCTTGGACGACCTTGTCTGCGCAGCTCAAGCTTCCAGCCTGCTTGACTGATTTTCTTTGCCCGTTTCCGTCCACGGAGCGAGCTGTCGCACAGCCCACCGGCCGCTGCGCATCCCAACCCCACGACCATTGTGCACAAAACCATGCTGCAGCGCACCACTCGCTAGAATGAGCCTGGACCCTTTGCTTCCCATTGCGCCCGCGAGGGTGAAGGCTCTTCTCCTTCCTGTCGGAAAGGTAAAGGCAGACAGATTCGCATCCTTTGTCGACAGGCTTCACAGCGAAAATGTCGTCTACCTACGAGACATCACCGCCGACAGCCGGCCGAATAGGAGTAAGTCGTGGCCGCCCTTGGGAGCGTCATCAGGCACTGCGCTGGACCACTCTTGCTGCCGAATAGATGCAGTTCAGCGCTAATACCATAGCAGACATGTTCTCCCCCCTCGCATACCCGGATGGCGTTATCCTTTACGATCTCATCTCTCACGCGCCCCCGCCTTCGCACCTGGCCTTGTCGCCCTTCGATCTCTATCGCGAGCCCCTCGCCATTATCGCCATCGCAGACGGCACCGAGCTGGGCGATGCCACATTCAGCAAACGACATTCGTCCAATGGCGCAGGCCTTACAATAACAGAACGAAATCTGCGTGCTCTATACCAAGAGCTTGAGGACCTGCGGGATGTCTACCCCAAGTCGCTGGTCCACCAAGTCTTGGTCTTTGACTATGTACCTCCCACCGGCCAAGTTCACGTTCCCGAAGACGTAACAACAATACCGACCATCGAGGCTTCGAAACGAACGACCATTAAAACAGTCATGTGCAACATTTCGTCGCTACTCCTCGCAGAAATGACCACACTGGCCAAGTCTGTCGAAGCCATGACCTCGATAGATTCTCCTGGGTCATACGCTGCCAAACATATGAGAACAAATGATGACTGGTCCAATGGAGTGTCTCGGCGCAACTCCCATTTGCCCCAGCATCTCATGCGATCAAGCTCCGGAACGAGCGATCGGGTGCAGACCAGAATGTCCATGCCTCCCGTGCCGACACGAACCCAGTCCGTTTCAAGCGGCTCGACTCCTCGCCCCGAAACACCGGTCAAGAAAGAGCGCCGGAACAGTGCGGCGCCGTCGGCCGATGGCACAGAGAGTGGCCCTACTAGCTCGCCATCCTCTCCCGAGCCCAAGATTCCCTCCTCAAGGAGTGGTGATTTGTCGCGCGATGCAAGTCGAGACCGAGTTTCAGTACAAGGGTTTGGCCCCGGCGGCGCCAATGATCGATGGCGTCTCAGAGGCAAAGGTCGTGCAGGCGTTGTCATTGGCTCCATGTACTTGCAGGCAGGCCGATGGAGCGATGCACTTCGGGAGCTAAGCGAAGGCGCCCAGGTTGCGCGTTCATTGAACGATCATATCTGGCATGGAAAAGCTCTTGAGCTGATCCTCATGAACCTTTTTTTGCTTGGCTGGCTGGACCTAGAATTCCAAATACCCATTGTTTGTTTGCCAACTCACGATCGTCCAATGGCGCAAAAAACCGAAGAACTCGTGGATCCGAATCAGCCCAAGCACCTCCGCAACTTGCAACTGCTACTGCCTGAGCTTTTGGATCGTATCCTCAGCCTGTATTCCAGGATATCAAGCGAGAGTCTTCCGCCATTGCCCTTCTCGGAAACCACCATTCGATTTTGCAAGATTCTCTCGTCACTACATAGCTGCAACGGCATCTTAAACCAACAATGCCTCGACATGATTGTCATCGGCAAGCCTCCCGAGCTATATTTGACGACGTCGCCAAGGCTCATCATCACTCCTAGCCGCCAACAAATTGTGAACATCTTGTTCAAGGCTTTCCCTTCGTCGGCTACTGAACTATTGACTACGGCAGACAGAGTCCAGATCCTCAGTGGAATTGCCACCGTCCTCGGCCAGATCGGATATCATCGAAAAAAGGCAATGGTCACAAGAGAGCTGGTTTCTGTTCTTATTGGCGGTCTTGTGGAAGCACGCACCAAAGGTGCCGCCGAGGCAGGTGTGCATCCCGCGGCCGGGCTAATACCTCTCGGCATGAGTGGCGACAAGGCAAGAGGTGCTGCAGTGTTGGATCTCGGAGAGGCAGATATTGAGCAAGGCATAGAAGCTTTCCTTGATCTTCTTTGCAGGTCCTATGGCGTGGTGAGCTTTGATCCTCTGGGCAAAACAGCCGACATCCCAGACGTGAAAGAAGACTTGGACGCTGCCATCATTTCCAGAATCCAAAGGCAGCTAGCTACGCGATTTTTTGGTTTCCCAGAAATCAAGTTAAATATTCTGCGCTCATGCATCAATTTCGCAGAAGCGTTGCCAGACTTCAACGGCGTCCTCAAATTCTCTAGCGATCTAATGCGCACGGCTGGCTCAGGCGTTGCACCAGCATCGCGAAAGGAGCATTCCCCGCCCTTGATTTTTAAGGAAGAGCAAGTGCGTCTAGCAGCCAATATTTCTCGCACATGGGCCCTCGCTCAGCGGTTGGGCATGACGTATCTTGATGCCGAGTACTGGGATGAATTTCTGATTCGCGGTATGGAGCTGGAGCCCTTGCCGCTAACAAGAACCCCGGTGCCGCATGCTCGCAATGTTCTACCTGGAGCAACGGCGAGCCGTGCATCTCAAGACGTGAATCCTTTCATCTATAATCCGTTCCTCAAAGAGGCAGCGGTGACTGCTGCCAAGAACCTGGTTGCTGGTGAGATTGCAAACTTCAAGGTTACGCTACAAAATACGTACGACATCGAAGTCGAGATTGAAAGCATCCGGTTAGAAGCGACCGGAGTGGAGTTTGAAGCACTGTCGACTCATGTCACTCTTGGCCCCTATCGCACCCAGACTGTCATTCTTCAAGGGCGGCCGAAAACGCCAGGGACCGTTGTTATCGTGGGCGCCATGGTCAAAGTTCGTGGCTGTAGAGAGCGCCTCTTTCCAATTTTCACAAACTCTTGGACTCCTCAGCGTGCAGACAAGGTCAAGTCAAAAGGCCTGGCTTCCCTCGACATCGGCCCTCCTGTGCCGACTAAAGGCAAGCCTACTACCCGACAACTCTCTGCCGACACATTTAGCGTGAATGTGGTACAAGCGCAGCCGTTAATTGTTGTAAAGTCAACAACACTGTCACAATCCTCCGTCATGGTTTTGGAGGGCGAGAGGCATGTTTTCTCGGTGACACTGCAGAACTTGTCTGATACCGCAGTCGATTTCATGCTCTTCTCCTTTACGGACTCCACTCAGGAGCCCTTGCAAACAGCACTCAATAGCAGAGACGTGTCTGCGGCAGAAATGTACGAGTATGAGCTGATTCTTATGAAGAAGCAGGCATTGCGTCTACCGAAGAGCGAGCCAAACAGACACATTGCTGCCGGAGGTGAAGCTACTTTCCATTTTGAGATTCTTGGTAAACCAGGTCTCACGAATGCAACGATTCAGGTTGATTACACTTATCTCGGGGTTCCTATTGACGAGATCACGGAGCAATTCTTCACCAGACAGCTTTCTCTAGACTTGGCCGTGACGGTCAATGCAAGTGTTGAACTATCAAGAATTGATACGCTGCCCGTCTACGGGGGCATTCCTCAGAGTTTGCTGAATCGCGTTGGCGGGGATGCGTCGCCTGACGATGAAGAGTACTGCCTTTTGTCATTGGATATGCGCAACTCATGGCCCAGCCAAATGGCAATTCGACTCGAGGGCAGCGACGGCATGGCAGCGGAGGACAATATACTCCCTGGCAAAACGACGCGCCTTGTTCTCCCAGTCAAGCGCATTTTGCTGGAAGATCCGCACGCATCGATACCGAGCCTAAATCCCAAAAAGACGCGCCAATTCGTGGTTAGCTCGAGCAAAATCTCACCAGACATGGAGCGTGCTAACCGAGAGGCCTTTTGGTATCGCGAAAAGATTCTGGATTCTCTAAAGGCAACGTGGAAAACTACATCGGTGCCGAGAAAAGAGGGTGTGATTGATCTACGCAATATGCGACTGACGACACGCATGATTGAAGCCATCAAGATTGACGAGGTCGACATTAGCATTTCTATGGAACCTGTCAACGGCGAAAAGGGCACAAAGGCAGCGCACGGCGGTAACACGGCGCTTATTGACGAATTCATGAACCTTAGAGTACACATTGCGAACAGGACAAGCCGGCCCGTTTTGCCGATGTTGCGGCTGATGCCCGCGCTTTGCCACCGTCCTCTGACGGTGGCGCTCGACTACACACGCAAGATTGCCTGGAACGGCACGCTACAGCAGCTGCTCCCCGAGCTCCAGGCCCACGCGAGCCAGGACTTTGTCCTGGGTTTCACGGCGCTGTGCCGCGGCAAGTTTGAGGTGACGGCGTCGGTCGAGGAGGTGCTGGTGTGGGAGCCGGACCAGGCCGAGAAGCAACGGCACAGCAGGCCGCGATCCAACACCCAGGAGGCGATGGATGCGGCCCTGGGCGTCAAGCAGCGGCGGATCTGGCACTCGCGACACCCGTTTCCGCTCTCTGTCAAGGATGGCGAGTAGAGGCGGAAGTAAAGTGCCGGTTTGTTCACAGACTTATACTATATTAGATGCAGCTGTAATGAAGATGGCGTCAATGAAAACTATTTCCATAACAGTTGCAAGAGTCCCTTACACGCTTAGAACTATCTTGAAGTTGCTGTTTGTTCACGTTTTCTGTGCATGGTGACTACTCGCACCATAACTATTGCCGGTGCCCAGTCTTTCGACACTTTTCGATACTCGTCAATTTTCCGGAGAGGCGCATTCTTTGACCAGCCATGGTTCTTTTGGACCTTCACTTGGCCAGTTCTGCGAGCCGCCTCCCACACGACCAACGCTTTAAACCAAACAGCGGGACTCACAAGTCCTATGAAGCCTATATGTAGTACATCTACACGCAATGCGTGTTCCCGCGCCTCCTGGAGGTTCCTACGGGCCATCGATAGAGGGAGCAACTAGCTTCGGGTCTCATAAAGTTCAGGAACGTGGGTTTCCACCGGTTGGCCCGGGGCACAAGTCGGACCACGGCGCATGACGCCTACACTTTTTTTCGCATGATTGTCCGAGGCGACAGAGCGATTCCTGTAGCTCCCCCTACGGAAACAAGAAACAGCCCCCGCCCGAGCGTCCCGTGGCGCCATGCTCCCGCAGCACCCGCGCCGCCTCGTCGTGGCCGCCGGCCAGCGCGCTCGCCAGCGCGCCGTGTCCGCGGCGTCCTCGCGTCCCGCTGCACGCGTGGACGTCGGCGCCCGCCGCCAGCAGCAGCCTGATGCTCGCCGCGCTGCCCGCCTCGGCGGCCGCGTGCAGCGCCGTGCCGTCGCCGTACGTGCCGCCCAGCGCGTGCACGTCTGCGCCATGCTGCAGCAGCAGCGCGACCGTGTCTGCGTGGCCGCCGCGGCAGGCGCCCTGGAGAGCGGTGAAACCCTTGCGCTTCGCCGCCGCGGCGTTGGCGTCGGCGCCGTGCTGTAGAAGTAATGTGACGATGGCGCGGTATCCGCCGCGCGCGGCGCCCTGGAGGGCTGTTACCCCGGCCGTGGGCGACGGCGGCGCATTCACGTCGGCGCCGAGCCGGAGCAGCCGCTCCGCGAGGTAAAGGTGCCCACGATCGCAGGCGGCTTGGAGCGCCGTCCTCCCGTTGTATCTCGTGACGGCGACGCCGCGCGACGACCGTGACGCCCTGTGAGCACCACCACTGGCCGACGGCGGCGGCGTCACCTCCCCTTCCTCATTCACCCGCGCCCCGGCGGCCAGCAGCAGGTCGACGACTTTTTCATCCCCGTGGCCGCACGCAATCTGCAGCGCGTTCCTCTGAAAGTTGTTGCCGCCGCTAAAGTGCACGTCGGCGCCGGCGGCCAGGAGCAGCCGCACGGCCGCGGCGTCGCCCTGCACGCAGGCCGCCTGGAGGGCCGTCTGGCCGTAGTACCCGCGCGGCGGGTCGTTGGCCGCCGCCGGGTCCGCGGCCAGGATGCGCTGGATCTGGTCCGCGTCGCCCGCGCGGGCCGCCAGCTGCAGCGGCGTCCAGCAAAACTCGTCCGTGTCGGGCGTCTCGAGGCGCGGGTCCCAGGCGGCGTTGAGCGGCGGCAGGGCAGCAGCAGTGTGTGCCATGGTAGTAGTCACCTTGGCTACTTTTGCGTCATAAAGAGGGCATGTGGGAGGTGAGGGTGGACGGAGGGATTGGGGGTGAGCACGAGTGATGACCGAAATACTAAGCCGTTGAAGTGGCGCATTGTTTTATGTCGTCGCTAGCGTGCGCCTTTCCGGATGAACGGCATGTTATTCGCATGTCAGCACTATCGCCGACGGCTACCAAGTGCGCCTTTGCGACACCGTTTTGGAGAAGCCTCGCGACAGCCTTGTTCCATATATGCGTTGCAGGAGGAGGGATGGGGGGGCAAACCGACGCCCTAGTGCGGGCCGATTGCGAGGCCAGTCTGTGTGTGGTGATGCTGTCCATGGGCAGCGGAAACAGTGATGAAATATCAAGTAAGGGTGGCGTATTCCTCTAGGCTTCCATCTTCGTCATTAAGTACTGGTGAATTTATTTCATTCGACTCTGAGCCATCTCCATACCGCAGCGCCCGTACCACACCAGCCACTTACACGGTCACTTACAAGGGAGAAGGCTAGAAAGACACGGGGGTAGCAGCGCTGAGAGATTCGTTATTCATATATTCTGGCTTCACCTTGTTTGTTTGTGTTAATTTCTTTTTGTATACAGAAGCGCTTCTTCTTTACATTCTTTCCTGATGGTTCCCTTGCCCACTTGGTATCGTGTATTAACAGTATTAGAATGATGTAGAGATGTAAATAGTCCATCTGGACTTGGCAGGTCAAGCTTGTACAGCATGTGCTCCCGTCTGGGAACTCCCGCCGTTCGCCAACGTACTCTGCAAATGCCCGTCTTCGCCGTCCTGCCAGCCAAACGTCCGTCGTCCCACCGCACCGCCGCTGCCACGCGGCTCCTCCTCCGGCAGCCAGCTCTTCCTTGCGACGCCCCATCCGGCGCTCTGCGCGAGGGTCGCCGCGACATGCTCTGCCTCGCCCTCGGTATCGTAGGAAAAGGGCTGGCCGGGTCGCAGCGGGATGTGGTTGTACCGCCAGTCCCAGACGGCGGCGTACGAGCTGCGGTACGACGCCAGCGCCATGGCGGCGCCAATCGCCGCGCCGGCGGCAATGTCGTACCAGTTGTGCGCGGCGTCCACCGTCAGCGCGCAGGACATGGTGACGGCGACGAGCAGCGGCAGCAGCGTGAGAGCGAGCTTCCAGAAGGCCGGGCGGTGGTCGGCCCAGACCTTGAGCTTGGCGTGCGTCCAGAGGAAGAGGAAGCCGAAGCCGGCAAAGGCGGCCGTGGCGTGGCCGCTGGGGAACGAGGTGACGGCGTTTTTGAGCACCCAGGGGTCCGGCTGGGTGCAAATCTCGGTCGTGTACATGACGCGCTGGAAGCCGACGCCGTTGAGGCCGGTGACGTTGTGGGCCGGGTCCGCGGCCAGGGCCGGGTCGGGCATGCAGACGGCGAGGAAGTACGGGCGGAAGCCGCCGATGAGCTGCTTGAGGACGACCTGGAAGAGCGAGCCGAGCAGCGCGGCCCAGGCGGTGCCGAGGACGGCGTTGCTGGCGTCCCAGGGGTCGCGCAGGCGCAGCGCCGCCGCGGCGAGGTAGACGAGCATGGGCGCGCCGATGGACAGCGTGCCGGCCTGGCGCGCGGGCATGAGCCAGCCGCGGTACGGGTACGCCCACTGCGGGTAGACAATGTCGCCCGAGTGCTGGTCAAAGGTGACGGGGAAGGTGCGCGTGGACGGGATGGGCGCGTAGTAGATCTGGTGCACAAGGTGTGAGGAAGGCGGATGCGGCGGTGATGCACGAGGCAGGAGGATGACTTACGGTCATGGCGACGGCGCCGACGAGGGCCATGGCGACGAGATCGGGCCATACGGTCCGGGCCCATTCTCGGAGGAACGCACCGGCGGATGCGCGTCGCGAGGGCATCACGACGGCGCAGGCTGAGAGAGTGCGTGCGAAGTGCTGGTGGTGGCGGTATGATGCGCGTAGCGCAGATAGCACAGGAATAGACTGCCTCGGAATGTCCGGCTTGGCAGGTGATCCCGCGGCGCTTGTCGATGAAGCGCGATGGAAAGAATTGTCGTCGTGCGTGAGGTGTAGTGTTTGCAAAGTCGGTGTCGCGTGCTCAATGCAGCGGCCGTGTCATTGTCTGAGAACCAGCCATGGAGCTGAATTGGGCGTAGTTGACGTCATGTGCGCTCGTAGCCAGCAGCACCACTGCAAAGTATAAGCAGCGTACGTCTCTGTTCTTGTAAAGGCTGGACAATACACTATTTTATTTGTTTTTTTATTTGTTTTTTTCTGCGTTTTGCGTTTTCTTGCAGCGACTTGGTATTGTTGTCTCTGGTGATTGGGGGGCCTGCCCGTCCAGGACGGTATATAATTAACGAGAGGTGCAGCCAGCCATAGCCTGCCGATGGAGTCTGGACTGCCAGCGAACCAGAGATGCCTGGTAAGAAGGCAGTGCGCTGCATAGACTCATGTAGATTGGGCCACGGCGCCTTTTATAGGTAGCCTACAAGATCGGGCCTCTTTGAGCTGGCAAACGCTGCTGCTGTACCCGGCCAGCGTGTTGTCGTCTCAGCATGTTGAGCAAAGACGCCGTCGCATCGCTGAATAAACTGGCGATTGAATGGTGTGCTATGTTTTCCGTGTTCGTATATGCAAGCCCTGTCAGCATGTTTGTCGGGCAGAGAATTCGCAGCTCAGCGCCTGCTAACCGGCTGCATCATGGCAAGTTACTCCAGCTAGACAAAGCCCGCCAGTGAAGAAGAAAACGGAGGGAAAAGACACATGATATACATCGAAGCAGTAGATAATAGATCTTTCACCTAGTCTACTGCACAGTCAAGCAGTGACGTGCTGAAACCCCAGCTGCCCGAGCCGTCGCAGTAATCCGATGCCGCTTATTCGTTGGTCCCAGGTAGGCCAGACGCCCAACGACGGACTCTTTTGGGCCGTCGTCTGTGTCGGGCTTTATTGGTGCCTGGTACACATCGGGAAACAAATGATGCGCGGCCCCCCATCTGACAAGCATGGCGACTTCTGCCACCTGGGCTTCTTGTTTGCTGCAGAAAGATGCCTAGGCGCATTTCGCAGAGGGGAGGCGCAGCTGCAGCGCACCGCCCAAAACGCAACGTCAGCAGCGCCAGCCAGCGCAGGCCTTCAGTCAAGGGTGCGACTACTAAAAAGTGCCAAGGTAGCAGTGTAGTAATGGAAGGCAACAAGCTGCCAAGGTGACAAGGCGCCTACCAAAACCCTGCAGCCACCCCAAACCCGTCTTCCCGGTCCGTTGTGTCCTTGTCCGTTGTGTCCCACTTATCAGCCCGTCCAACATCCCCCCTCCACCAGAAACCGTCTCTCAGCTTCGACTTCTCCAACATAAAACTATTTCTTACGCGTTGCCATCACCAGCTCCCACTTGGTTTCTTAATTCTCCCCCGTCTTCTTTCTGTCTTCTGCATAGCCCATCCAGTACATCAACACAAATTCCCCTTCCGAATCACGCCCTCTCTCTTCAACGAACCAAACGAAGCCGCCCCGAGCGATAATATACTCCCTCCCCCCGCCACGACCCCAGTCCCTCCCTTCAACGACCGCGACCAGCCATGACGACTAGCAGAGACCGCCGCGTCGCCAAGGAGCTCGCAGACATCCAGTCGGACAAGGACAGCTCGGGCGTCTTTGCCGCCCCCGCTGACGGCGTCTCCCTGCGCTCCCTCGTCGGCATGTTCCCCGCGCCGCCCGACACGCCCTACGCCGGCGGCACCTACGAGGTCGAGGTCGACATCCCCGACAGCTACCCGTTCAAGCCGCCTAAGATGCGTTTCAAGACCAAGATCTGGCATCCCAACGTCTCCTCCCAAACCGTACGTTTCTTTTCTTTTTCCCTCGCTTCGCTCGATGTCGCGAGGGAGAGCCAGACTTCTGGTTCCCTCAACAGAACACAGAGGGGTGCATCATGAAGGTGATGATGCGATTTGTTTTGCTGACAGAATTAAAATAATTAGGGCGCCATCTGCCTCGACACCCTCACCACCGGCTGGTCCCCCGTCCAGACCATCAAGACGGCCCTCCTCTCCCTCCGCATGCTCCTCGAGTTCCCCAACTCCAAGGACCCCCAGGACGCCGAGGTCGCCAAGATGATGAACGACCAGCCCGAGCGCTTCGCCCTCGTCGCCCACGAATGGGCCGTTAAGTACGCTGGCGCCCCTCGTCGCCAAATTGACACGGCCCAGTTTGCCCGCACGCCTGCCGACGGTGCTGCCGCCACCCCCCGAGACGACCCCGCGAGGTACGGTTGCTGTCCCCCTCCCGCCCCCTCTGGAACCAATCTAATGAATGATGTGATTGTGCAGATACGACGGGTACAACAAAAGCCTGGTCGACAAGTTTACCAGCATGGGCTTCGATGTCGAGGCGGTCGTTAGCGCCTTCCGCTTCGTCGGCATCGACAAGAACAATGGCCGCTACTACGAGCTGGAGGAGGCTTACATGGGGGATATTACTGCCCGACTCCTCGGCGAGCAATAGGCCTTCCGAGCGGGACGACACCGGTCATTAACCCCCCTTCTCTCTCTATTCTTTTTTTTTTTGTTCTTGATGCATTGATTAGGAGTCTTGCTTTTTTCTGTATACATACCATGGGAGAATCGAGCTTAATGGAACAAACAGCCTTTCATCTGGGCGTATTTTGATGCCCAACGATTCTTCACATTGCGTAGCTCCATGCAAACACACACACACACACACACACACACACACACACACATACCCGGCCAGCCACAAGCACCCCAAGTCACGATGTCATGGTTCCAGAGCACACCGGCTGTCCCATTTTGTATTTGTTCCATATCTATCACATAGTAATGACACTGGGCGGCCACGCACCTGGAAAGAGCTCCCTCCTCCCAGAAACAAGCCCTCCTCAGAGAAGAAAACCCTATAAGTCAAAGGGTTTTTTCCCCCTCTTGTTAAAAATTAAATCAAAAGCAACGGCATGTCGCAGCTTCCGTGTCCTCTAAAACCAAGAAAAAACCAAAAAGAAAATTTGCACATTTCCCTCCTTTCTCTCCCTCACAGGTTAAATAATTTACAGGAGATCGCGACGGACAAACTCATCGTAGAGAGCCTTGCCGAGACCGGCGGGCGAGCGCTCGACAATGACGCCGGCACCCTCGAGGGCGGCAATCTTGGAGTCGGCGCCGCCCTTGCCGCCAGAGACAATGGCACCAGCGTGACCCATGCGGCGGCCGGGCGGGGCGGAGATGCCGGCGATGAAGGAGACGACGGGCTTGCCGCCGTTGACCGTGTTGTTGAGCTTGAGGAACTCGGCCGCGTCCTCCTCGGCGGCGCCGCCAATCTCGCCAATCATGATGATGCCGTCCGTGTTCTCGTCCTTGAGGAAGACGCTGAGGCAGTCGATAAAGTTGGTGCCCGAGAAGGGGTCGCCGCCGATGCCGACGACGAGCGACTGGCCGAGGCCGGCCTGGGTCGTCTGGTTGACGGCCTCGTACGTCAGCGTGCCGGAGCGCGAGACGATGCCGATGCGGCCGCGCTTGTGGATGAAGCCGGGCATGATGCCAATCTTGCACTGGCCGGGGGCGATGATGCCGGGGCAGTTAGGGCCGACGAGACGCGTCTTGCTCTGCGTCTTGAGCATGTCGGTGATGCGGACCATGTCTGTATGCGGGGGGAATTGCCGGTTAGTTGTCTGGGCTCGGAGGGTTCGCGGCAGTCGGGCCTGTCAGGAGGTGAAATTTACCATGTTGGGGAATGCCCTCGGTGATGCAGACGGCCAGGGGAATCTCGGCCAGCAGAGCCTCCTCGATACCGGCAGCGGCCAGAGGGGGGCTGATGTTCTTGGTCAGTGATGCAGCGCTCAATTGGATCGTTGGAGGTGAATGTGCGCTTACGGGACGAAGAGGGCAGTGGCAGTGGCGCCGGTTGCCTTTACACCCTCAGAGACGTTCTTGAAGACGGGGAGGTCGAGATGCGTCTGGCCAGCCTTCTTGGGGTTGGTACCGCCAACAACCTTGGTGCCTGTGTACATGGTCAGCAAGCTGATTATTCGAATCGCCGTGTATTGTATGCGCGCGTTGCGGCTATTGCGTCGGGATCCGTACCATATTCGATGGCCTGCTGGGCGTGGAAACTACACATGGAAGCATTGTCAGCATCGAAATCCCGGGAGTCGCGGCAACACCGCGCGGCCGCAGCCAGCAGCCAGTCGCCGCCCAATTGGGACGCAGGGCAACGTACGTTCCCTGCTTGCCGGTGAAGCCCTGGAAGAGGACCTTGGTGTCGCCGTTGATGCGCAGGTTGTCGACCGTCTTGGAGTAGGGGGACGACGAGGAGCTGTAGGAGCGGCTCGAGACCTGGCGGAGGGCCGAGCGAGCGGCAGATCTGGGAATGGCCTGCATCGTGAACGGGTTCTGGGGAGAGGGATGCAAGGAGACGAGATGCAAAGGAGGGAAAAGAAGAGAGAAAAAGGGATGCGCCGACAGTACCGCAAAAGGTGTAATGTGTTGTGGACGGGATGGAAAGGGAGCTTTTGCAGTGGAGGGTTTTTTTTTCGGGGGAGCTCTTTGGTTGGCTGGGGGCACAGCTGGGCTGCTGGCCTTCAGCGTGTCTGGCCCTTCTGAGCGTTATTATTTAGCGTTGGCTGCGAGTCGTGCTCGGGTGCTACCGGCCCCAGCGACGCCCCAACGGCGAATGACTTTTTCCGATTCTTTTCGTGCGTGGGCCATTGGCGCCCTGTAATTGCCTGTAATCGCTTTGCGACTCCCCATGTTTCAGAGGGTCCCCCGGTCCCAGTCCGCGACATTCCCTTGGCGGGTTTGAAAGCCATTACATACAGCAAACAAGACAAACAAAGAAAAATCAATTGCGGCTTTCTTGTGTTTGTGTATGAATGTCGGACATCTTTCCATCTTGATTTATAGCGGCTGCTGATATGTCGATACGCCGACGTTATCTGGACGCTATCTGCCATTGTACTATTTGTACATAGGTGGCAGTCGACACAATTGCAAGCCATCCACCCCACAACAGGCGTCCTTTCTACATCTTGAAATGAGCGCACAGAGACAGGGCGCAAATCCTAAAGATTTCCCTATTCAGTTTGTAGCTATTGTATATCCAAGTACCCAACATCATGTCGTAAGGCCACCTCCGAGCAGTTTTCGCACTGCTCCCCAATCATAAAAAATACATGGCGCCCGCTGTGAGAACAGCAAAAGTAAGTATGAATCGCAATGAATAAATGTTTATATGCACACAGAAAACGCCACGCCAAAAACCACAACATCTGCCATTAGAACCATCCCAGGCCATGGCTGACCCGAGGGCCGTTCGTGTTGGCCACCAGCGGCGGCACATGGCCGCCCAGGATCCGCCGTAGCAGCTGGCCGATGGGGATGCCCAGGATCGGGATATCGTACAGGCTCTGCAGAATCTCAATCTCGTTGCCTAGGATGCAAAACGCCGCCGGATGCAGGTAGTACCGCAGCATCACCGCCAGCGACATGAGCCCCGCCGCCGAGTGGGCGACGCCTGCGTCCGGCGCAAAGAAGAAGCGCAGGGCATGGACTTCGCGCGTCGCGTAGATGGCCGACTCCCACAGGTAGTGCTCAGATGCAGACACACTGGCCGGCGACGGCGGCGTCGACGCAGAGGAGGGCGAGCTGCCGTCGTCGTATTCATATGAATTCGTCGTCGAGGACGGCGTGCCGGCGGCCGCTCCCCCATAGGTCGCGTACCATCCGGGTGGCCGTTCCGGTATGCGCTCTTCGCCCTGCCGAGAGCTGAAGAAGCTCTTGATGCACGAGATCATGCCGGCCGTGAACCAGTATATCGTCGTCAAGTGATGAAATGCAAACTCGACGTCGTTTTTTGGAGGCTCTATGGGGCCTGTGTGCGCAAAACAGTCGAAGCGTTGCAGGGAGTCGCCGCGGTCAGCGGCCCAGGCATCGAGGTCTCCGCGCACCTCATTGCAGCGGCTCATGATGAGCATCTCAAGGTCTTGCCGTCGTTGCGAATTGGTACAGATTTTGAATTCATCGACGTACTCGAGAATCTCGGGCACGTCTTGCATCATGTCTATGAGCTCGTCTTTGACGGCTTTGGGGTGCTTCTTCCACGGGATCTTATCCCATGCAGGGCTAGCAAAAGGGGAACGTTTCCGTTGGCCCATAGACAACATGACCTAGCACTTGTTAGCACACAAGACACAAGGCTTATGTTGTGTTGGCATACCATGTTTATGCGGGCATCAGAGTACAATTGATGCGCCGGCCCTGTCGCGAAAGCCGCCGGGCCGCGTGCCAAGAAGATGGCTTGCTGTCCTTGGTTGTGACCTCGCCAAGCTAAAGGCTCGGGGGTGTCTTTATCTTTGGAAATAAATAATAACTGCGATGGCAAGTTAGAATGCATCCTCAAGGTTCATCAGTCAAGCCTCCTCACCTCAAACGTGGCCATAATGCGGGCCGCCGTCAGCAATCCGTCGCGCTTGTACCAATTGGTCCGCTGTAGTCCCTTGACCATTTCCATGACGGAGCTGTTGTAGGCCTGGATGCCCTTGACCTGCAGATTCTTGTCGTTGTGCAGTGTGGCGATGATGGCGCTCGAGGTAGCCATGGCGGCGCACCGGACCGCCGGATCCGTCTCGTACAACGGGCCGATATGCTTGGTCCAGCCCATCGACGCAAAGCCCATGGCCCCTTCCGAGGGCATCGTCGTCCCTGCGGCGAGAAGGGTCGAGCCAAAGTAACCCATGTACAGCTGCTCGCGCGCCGAGCGGGCCAGGTGCGCCGGCAGCAAGATGTCGGCCGAGCGGGCCACGTCAGCCACCCACGCCGACTCGGGGCTGCCGCCGCCGGGGCTGGAGGAATCCGGGCTGGACGTATCATCATGAAGAATTATTTGCTGGCTATGCGCCGAGCCTGGCTGCTGCTGCTGCTGCCTCAGCTTTACTTGCAGCTTTGGGCGATTGTCCACGGTACGGTTGACCCAGACTAGGCCGTCGGTATACCCCTCACACTCTATGCCAGCCTTTTCGCACTTGAGGCACGTAGGGGCAGTTTTGTCACACTGAATCGTGCGGAAAATAACCAAATTTGTTAGCAAAGACACAAACCCCTCCTGCGACGGGCTCATTGGGAATCGTCGCACCTTTTTCTTCCGGCGGCGGCAAGTGAGGCACGAGACTGATCTGGTGGGGATGCCAACCATTTTCGGGGTGTCTCGCTCGCCCGTCTCGAGGCATCAACGACGGCCGCGACGAATTCTGATGACGATGAAGCGAATCGGGAGATGCGCAGAGGTCGGCGGAGATACGTCCGCCCTCAGCGTCGACGTCAATGGCGTTGGAGAATAATGGAATTGGAGGGGTGAGATCCGACAATTCACCGGCAGAAGGGCGCTCCAATGGCGCCTATATTTTAGGTTGAGCGTTGCGACGGCCGAAAGTACCTAACCCTGCACGCTTTGGGCCCCAAAAGTCCGCCTCGTTCACAACTGCCGGGCCTTTTCTGCTGACCACCCAGTTACCAGTTCTGTTTCTCCAGAGGGTGGAGGGTTGTGCAAATGAAAACCCCGGCAGATGCCGATACGAGGGATATTACGCTGTACAACCCCTCATCATCGGCTCTTGGCATGTGCAGGTCAGGGAGAAGAAGGAGATGCTGATACGTTTTTTCAGAATTAACAAGGCGGGTTTTGTCTCGGAAGGCGGTTTGTGGAGTAGCTGCTACAGACGCTGCAGACGACAAATGCGTCGCCAACTTGAACTAGACGCTGGGGTAGCTTTTCAGCTCCCGGCGACCTGGGTCTTTTGGGTGTTTCGCATCTGGCCCTGGCCGATACGGCCGAAGTACGGATACAGCTCAAGTGGCGCCTGGGATTTAAATTGGATTCGCAGCGGTGTCTATCGGCGACCTGGTGACCAGCTCGCCATCCATCTCAGACTACGTAGATTCTCCTCGGCGCTGTAGGATGACGCTGGCCATTTTCGTCGACCTCATCCAGCGGAATGTCTCCTCTGTGGTCTTTTGGGTCGTTGTAGCCATCGTAGCCGAATGCAGCCTCGAAATTCTGGCGACGGGCGCGATTGATAATGACTGCCATGAAGTTGAAAAAGTGATGGCCACTGCGCGACTGAGTTAACGAAATGCCAGACAGTAGGTAACTGAGACATACACTAGACCCCAGAAGAGACAACAGTCAAGCTCAACCGGCCCCGTCGGAAAGTAGAAATCCGGCCCATCGAAATGGTATCTGTCCAGTTCGTTCTCGTACGGCCTGGAGAGAATCATGGCAAGAGAAAAGGCCAGATTTATGAGCATGACAGCGCAATGGGCGAGCGGATGCATTCGCTCGCTGAGCATGCGCGACTTGCCATTCTTGGCGATTCTCGTAATGGCAAAGTGCAAATACACATTGGCCGTTATTGTCAGTACAATCTAGGACTCGTCATTAGCGTCAAGCCATCAGCGCCGCACAACAACTTGGGCCTAGTCGTACAGTTGTAATCGCGAGCGGTCTCCGATTCTCGTGAGGAAACACATATTGGCTTCTGATGGCACCGAGTAGAATAGCTGCGACAAGCGAAATCAGGGTACTGAATGCGCCAATGCAGAGCTCAAACGGCACCGTCGATCCCATCTTGGCGGTGGGTAAGCAAAGTGAGGGTATTGGCGTCGACCTTGTGCACAATTGGTTGTGTTGCTGATTTGCTTTGTTCGATGGAAGCTTGCATGATGCGACTGGCCGGCCTAGTTATACTACATGCCAAACGGATAGCCTGGCCGGCCGTTCGGGCTAGGGTAATCAACAAACATGGTAAAGCCCTGGTATTCTAGGAGATACCCCGAAGTAGCCATTGTCCGATACTAATGCCATGGCGTGTGAGGATAATTGTCGTGCTAGCAGAAGTTCCCAAACAGCGACCAAGGACAAGGCTGAGCCGGGGATCTTTGGCAGCAACTAGGCCTACTAGCAGCTAAGCCATTGGCCAGCGACGGCAAGTCTTGCCGGGCTGATGGAGGAACTTCTGCGAGACTCGGGCTAATGGATTTGAATTAGATAGCTGCAGAACAAGGCTCGGCTTGGCGTCGACGGTACGGCAATGGCGGCGATGGCGCAGATGGCAAACGATGAGAATGCTTGCGATGAAGGTGGTGGTTTGGTCTGTGCGGCACGCCGCCAGCTGCACACCCCACTGAAAGCCGCTGTACTTGGTCCTCAGACAGCGCCTCACAGTGCAAATTCAGCAGCTGTTTAGGGACGGCATACAGCGCCCTACAGCGCCCTTACAGCGCCTTTACAGCGCCCTTGGGACACGCTGCTGACAGAGCCACCCCACGTAACTGGCCCGGCCTGCCCCACACATCCCGCCATCAGCAAAACCATCATGGTAAAAAAAGAAGAAAAGATTCTGATAACAGAACGTATAGCCAACACCGTCCTGTCCACCACAAACACCGTACAAATCCCATCATGGCGACCGCTACAGTCACCGTAACGGCCGCCGCCACGGGCAAGAAGAAGGGCGCCGACCTTGCCCCCGAGAACGAGCGGTACCTGCGCTGCTGCGCCGACGTCGCAAACGCCCTCATCGAAGACCACGAGGCCAGCAAGAGCGGCCGCCCCAGCCGCGACATCAACCTCAACGCTCTGCGGAACAAGCTGGCCAAGAAGCACAAGCTGACCAATATCCCGCCCCTGACTGCCATTATTGCCGCCATTCCCGAACACTACAAGAAATACATCCTCCACAAGCTCATCGCCAAGCCCATTCGTATGTCGCCGCTCGACGCCTCTGGAAAATTCGCGATACGACCACTAACGCATCGCAGGTACATCGTCTGGCATTGCCGTCGTCGCCGTCATGTGTAAACCTCACCGCTGTCCTCACATTGCCTACACCGGCAACATTTGCGTCTACTGCCCCGGCGGCCCCGACTCCGACTTTGAATATAGCACGCAGTCGTACACCGGCTACGAACCCACCTCGATGCGAGCCATCCGCGCGCGATACGATCCCTTTGAGCAGGCGCGCGGCCGTGTGGACCAGCTCAAGTCGCTCGGACACTCGGTCGACAAGGTCGAATACATCATCATGGGCGGCACCTTTATGTCGCTGCCAGAGTCCTACCGCGAGGACTTTATCTCGCAGCTTCACAACGCCCTAAGCGGCTACCAAACAACAAACGTGGACGAGGCTGTCGAAGCCGCCGAGATGAGCAACGTCAAGTGTGTGGGCATCACGATCGAGACCCGCCCCGACTACTGCCTGCAGCCGCACCTGTCCGACATGCTGCGATACGGCTGCACGCGTCTCGAGGTCGGCGTCCAGTCGCTATACGAAGATGTTGCGCGCGATACCAACAGAGGTCACACTGTTGCTTCTGTCGCCGAGACGTTCTGCCTGTCCAAGGATGCCGGTTTCAAGGTTGTCAGCCACATGATGCCCGACTTGCCCAACGTGGGCATGGAGCGCGACCTCGACCAGTTCAGAGAGTACTTTGAAAGTCCTGCTTTTCGAACCGACGGCCTCAAAATCTACCCCACCCTCGTCATTCGCGGAACTGGTCTCTACGAGCTGTGGCGAACCGGCCGCTACCAAAACTACACACCAAACGGCCTCATCGATCTGGTCGCTCGCATTCTTGCGCTCATCCCGCCGTGGACACGAATCTACCGTGTGCAGCGTGATATCCCCATGCCTCTTGTCACGTCGGGCGTTGAGAATGGTAACCTGCGCGAGCTGGCCCTCGCCCGCATGAAAGACTTTGGCACCACGTGTCGCGACGTGCGTACCCGCGAGGTCGGTGTCAATGAAGTCAAGAACAAAATCCGACCCAACCAGATTGAGCTTGTGCGCCGGGACTACACTGCCAATGGCGGCTGGGAGACGTTCCTGGCATATGAAGATCCCAAGCAGGACATCCTGGTCGGCCTGCTGCGTCTGCGCAAGTGCACCGAAAAGTATACATTTCGCCCCGAGCTCACCGCGCAGCCCACGAGTATGATTCGCGAGCTGCACGTGTACGGCACCGCTGTGCCTGTCCACGCCCGTGATCCCCGCAAGTTCCAGCACCAGGGCTTCGGTACGCTGCTTATGGAGGAGGCCGAGCGCATCGCCCGCGACGAGCACGGCAGCGACAAGATTAGCGTCATTTCTGGAGTAGGCGTGCGCAACTATTATAGGAAGCTAGGCTACTGGCTCGACGGTCCGTACATGAGCAAATGGCTAGATGGACGCCCTGGACCGGTCGAGGAATAGCGACGAACTTGGGCCCTCAAAAAATAGAAGTGGATTTTGGCGTTGGGGATCTGGGCTAAAAGCAGCATCAACGAGATGCATGCGAGTATATTATGACATACCGATGAATTACATGATAATTTACCATGCGATAAGGAGCCGTTTATCTTTTTTATTTACATGTAGTTCTTGACTTGTGTTGAGATTATCGTCCTAGGATCTGCAGGCCGACTACGGGGCCGACTACCCCGCGGACGGGTACCGGCGCCGGTGCGGAGCCCACCCCAGACATACTTATACCGGTCGGTCGCTACGCTTCATATTTCTTCTAGACTTGGCACCTGCTGTAATTACGAATCGTTGAAACATTTCAGTTGCAATTGACTGATTGATTTTAGCAAATCATGACTCGGCGAATCCCTACCCGTGCTTCTCCAGCTGCGCAACAGCCTACGATGCTCCCAATCCGTGAAAATGGCATCCCGGAGAAGCTCGTCAAGCCCTGGACTCTCCCTCCGCAAAAGACGTACGTCCTTCACAATGCCAATGTCGTCGACACCGCCCGCGGCACCATCGTCCCCCGGCAGACCGTCACCCTGCGCGCCGGGCTCATCGACGCCGTCCAGCCCACGCAACACTACAACCGCCCCATCGTGCCGTTCTCGGCGGACGAAATTGTCGAGGTCAATCTCGCGGGCCGCTACCTCTGCCCGGGCCTCATCGACTGCCACGTTCACCTCACCGCCGTGGCCGGCAGCGCCTCGCTCGGCTTTGACGAGCCCGACATGGCCGTCTCGTATTTTCGGCAGCCGTTTCTGTGCCAGCAGATGCTCAGCCGCGGCTTCACGTCGGTGCGCGACACGGGCGGCGCCACGCTCGCGCTGAAGGAAGCCATTGCCGACGACGTCTTCCCCGGCCCGCGCGTCTTCATCTCCAACAAGGCCATTTCGCAGACCGGCGGCCACGGCGACGTCCGCAAGGCGCACGACAAGACGGGGGGCGATTGCTGCCAGTGCGGCGTCCAGTCGTCCATTTCCGTCGTCGCGGACGGTGTCTCGGCGTGTCTGGCCGTGACGCGGGAGCAGCTCCGCCAGGGCGCGGACTTTATCAAGATCATGGTCGGCGGCGGCGTGGCCAGCCCGACGGACCGCATCGAGAACACGCAGTTCACCGCGGCCGAGATTCGCGCCATCGCCGAGGTGGCTGAGAGCTACGGGACGTACGTGACGGCGCACGCGTACACGCCCAAGGCGATCCGCCACGCGGTGGACAATGGCGTCCGCGGCATCGAGCACGGCAACCTCATGGACGCGGACACGGCGCGGTACATGGCGGAGCGCAGCGTCTGGCTGACGCCGACGCTCATCACGTACAAGGCCATGGGCGAGGCCAAGTACGGCGCGTTCCTGCCGCCCGAGAACCAGGCCAAGAACCAGCAGGTGCTCGCGCGCGGCGTCGCGTCGCTCCAGCTGGCGCACGACGCGGGCGTGACCATCTGCCACGGCTCGGATCTTCTGGGGCCGCTGCAGGCGGAGCAGTCGCGTGAGTTTGGTCTGCGCGCGCAGGGCCTGAGCAGCGCCGTCGTGCTGCAGGGCGCGACGGTGAATGCGGCGCGCATGCTGCGGCAGGAGGACGTGCTGGGGCAGATCAAGGCCGGCTTCGCGGCGGATGTGCTGGTGCTGAAGCACAACCCGCTCGAGGACGTGAGCGTGCTGGACGAACCGGAGAAGAATGTGCTGGTGGTGGTGAAGAATGGGCGGGTGTATACGAGTCGCTGGCACGGAATGGTGGAGGATGCGAAGCAGAGGACGGCCGTGATTGAGTAGAAGAGAGGCATTAGGGGGGAGTGGCGTGTGTGGGCTGATGGTGTTCCTGTTGAGGGATGGTATCTAGAGTGTGATGGGTGCATAGCAGGGGAGTTTTGTGATGTTCAAGTTGGAGTAGAATGCGACGTTCAAGGCGGACGATCAAGGAGCAATAGGCCTTCATTTAGTAATATGAGCCCCACGCCCGTACATGATTCTGCGTCTCAATCGGAGACAATCGATTGTTTTGCGTGATATCTACCTTTTTCATCTTCCCGTAATTTACAATGTTTGATCTTCTACCAGCCGCCGGCAGTCACTTGTCAAATCACACTCTCAATAACCACCGTTTGGCCTAGTATTATCGATGCGAGTATCCTCTCCGCTCTCCTTTTTGTTTCATTGCTTTTGCTTTTGCATATTCATTGTATTTTACAAAAGTTATGATGCTCAATATTGTTTCCTAAGCATTCTACGTGCTGCTACACGTCTGACTTACCCTTTCCTTAGCTCTAGATGGTTCTACCAGTCGCTGACGGTTGCCGCTCTAGTTGAGGCTCACAAATGCTTCGACATCCCAATCGTCAAACCATCCTGCGTTACGCATCCAAACCCCGACGTTCGACTCCATCAAGGCCGTCACAACGGCCAGTTCATCTCGCGACAGGTCGAGCAGCCCAGCATCAGTCGTCTGCTGCCCATTCCGTAGTTGCACGGCCCCGTGCGGCGGTGGGCGCATGTTGGCCTCAATCTGGACATGCCGCAGGTTTGGGAACCGGCCCCGGGCAATATGCGCCGCAAGGCACAGCGCGTCGTACTGCTCTGTGCATCCGTACATCAGCTCCAAGTGCAGGACTTGTACGGACTGTGGCAGGATCCTCGTCAGACATTCTGGGGCGACGGGGGCTCCGGAGTTTATGTTTCTGCTGTCGGCCTCTGCTTGGCCAGGGTGTCGGTTGCGGCAGTACGCGGCCTCGTCCAACCGCAGGACCTGCAGCTTGCTGAACCGCGATATGCCATGCAAGCTGTCGGTGCCACCCTCCAGGTAGGACATGGCGGCGCTGTAGCGCAGGCCCAGGTCGACAAGGGTGTCGTAAAAGGGCTCGAGAATGCTGAGCACCCGGGAGCCCGCGAGCGTGTTGAAGTTGATGTTGAAGCCGGGGCTGAATTGGAAGCGGCAGAGGTTCGGTGCAATGGCGAGCAGTGTCTGCAGGCCGGCAAGGTTTCTGCCTGACGCATCGTCAGCGACTAGGCAGTTCTGTAAGTGTATAGACTTCAGATGGTGCATGATGGGCAGCTCGTCCAAGAATGGGCCTAGATGTGCCTGGTGAGATGCGCTGCTGCTCTGGTCCATGCCAACGGCCACGAAGTCTATTATATCCGCCACCTGGGCAATCACGAGCGTGCGCAGGTTTGGGGCAGCGGAGAGGAATATGCTTATACGCGGGTCATTTAGGACAAAGTCTGCACCTCTCTCAGGAAACAGAGTGAGTATCTGCAGATTTGGCAGGCTGGCACCACCGACCAATTCGGTCTGTTTGGCGAAACTCACGGCGGCGGCCAGGTCTGCGGTTCTGTTCTCGCCGCGCCGGAACCCCAGCGGGAAGCTCAAGTTTGTGAGATTTTGCGTCAAGGATACAAACAAGTCTCGTGTCAGCCGAGTAAACGACACCTCATCTGTGTCGCTCGACGGTGCCGCCCCCGTACAAAACGTCCGTTTCCGCTCTGCATCCCGCACCACCCCGAGTCGCTCCGGGCCAAGTACCATCTCCGAGCCCCCGAGCGTAATCTTGCGAACCGAGGCGGCCAGCTCTGGGCACTCAATCAGCGTGCACAAGACGGCAAAGTTGCTGTCGTCCTTTTGCTTCCTGAACCCGCGCAGGCCAAAGCGCAGCCAGAGGCTGTGGACGAGGAATGCCTGCGCCGCGGGCCGCAGCGCGCGGCACACGAGGCACAGGCTCCGGAGCGCCCGCTTTCCATCGTCCAGGTCGGAAAGCTCCAGGTCCGCAGGGCGGGAGCAGTGCTTGCAGAGGTAGCCGAGGATGAGGTTCAGAATCTCAACAGGGAGCGTTGTCAGGGTGGCCGGGTGTAGTGCGGCGGCGGACCGCTTGGCGACGCGCGATTTGAATTTGTGACGCAGACTTTGGTAACGCAACCTGAGCTCCATGGATACTGAAGTTCCAACCGCCGTTTGCCTAAGCAGGCGTCTTGGTTCCCCTTTGTCCAGTGCGGAGCAAGGAGAATGTAGGATGCGGGTGCCGCGTTATTGTAGATCTTCAGGCTTAAGATTAATAGTGGCATCGCTCGGCCATGTACCGTACTCTAGCTAGAGGACAACACATTGGCACATAATTCTAGGAGAACTTTTTTTTTTTTTTTTTTTTTTTTCAAAAAAAGATACGTCTCTACAACCCAAGCTACTATCTTACATATAATCGATTTAATTCAGTTCTTTATTGCATATAAACCTACGAGTGGCGCTGCAGATAACGGTGGAATAATCTCCCTCCTTTTTTAAATAAGGATAATAGTAGGAGCTTTTTCTTAGCATCCTATGTAGATACTTTATGACGAATAATGAAACAATCAATCCCAAAAATCAGGATCAGCCCGGTTTTTCAGGTAAGTCCTGTACTGCGACATGATATGGTCGCGATGACATCTAACGACGTGTTCATGGTTCTTCTCGTCTTCCTCGTACACACTCTCCAAATCCACCACCATGACCCTTCCGTTGACCACCATAAAGTTGTCCAACTTTGGATCGTCATAAACCACCCCAAGAGTGGTAAACCTGCAGAGGATGGCCTCAATCTGCCGCTCAAATTCCTCCGCAGGCAGTGGCGTGGAACACTGCCTATGCGAGGGCGTACCATCAATGGACGATACGACAATGGAAGGGGAGTTGTTGAACTCGGCATCGCCCAAGAACCGAGGCATTCGGTGACCTTGTAAAGATTGAAGCCTCGTATACATGACCTTTTCATTAGCAAATTCCTCATCCCAGCTGGGTTTGAGCGTCTTCAAGATGACGCGGTTCGGGAGGTAGAATCGAGGTGGTAATCGGAAAAGCCGAGGAACAAAGCTGGGCAGCAGATTCAGGACCGCGGCGACGCATTCTGCAAACCTCGAGCGGATAAGGGAGACGCGCATGACATTGTCATGGATGCGATCGACGCGGTCGGCCCAAGCCCTCAGCGGCGATCCCGCAAGGGTAAACTAGACGGCCAAGTCAATGCCAGAAGCGCTGAGGAAAACATTTGCATAGGCTCATTACCTGTATTACTCTGCGGTTTTTGGCTTGGTCCATGATTGTGATTTGTTTGTTCACAACAGGGGCAGGCGCAGAAGCAATTCACGTTGAGCCACCCAGTGCACCGCCACATGTAACGGTCAACCAGGGCTCTCGCCATTATCCTTGTTTAACTAAAAGACGGACACAGATTCTGCCTTGTTACTGTATGCCTACGTCTGTAGGCTGTTTAATTCAAGCTCTCGTATGGGGTCGGTTTTTGTTTGTTTGAATGGTCTATAGCTTGACAAGCCTGCTGTATTGCCCACACAGCCCGTCAATTCCCTGCGAAGATCGATTACAACGAGATGAGCGCCATAGCCACACTTTCAGTTGCCGCTTTCAACACCCATGTCACAAGCTGAAAGCCCATGTACTTGATTGGGGCCCCGTCAGGATGAAAAACTCGAGTACATCATTTCTTCATCCGAGACTATCACTTGCTGTCTCATCTTTCCAAGACTGTGACCTGTCTTCATCCGAGACTGGCACATCTTCTGTCAACTTCTTCATCATCTGCGTAGCAACCATCGCATACAGTTTCTATCTTGTACAGTCCCGCAATAACCAAACTACAGTGAGCTGGGTGGAGGTTGTGATTGACGACGGCTTTGGCGAATCGAACTGCATGGGCTCCCGTCACCTGGTGCGCTGAGATGCGTGTACTTGTGCATATTCATGGTATTTGTGGAGGTAGTAAGCCGTGTTTATGAGTTATTCGGCCATGATTGGCTATGATCCTTGCAAGTGACTGCATCGGAGCCTCCGGCGCACTCCGAGCGATGCAACGGACCAAATCGACCGCTCGTGGCTGCCCATCCTCTACGCGAGTCACTTGCACTAAAAGTACTCAAGTTTTTTACTAATTTCAAACCCCAAGTCTAAAGTTTTACAGCATAATACTTGGTATGTGTCGGGCCACCTGCTACACAGCATACCTGCCCTCTTCGCCTAGTTCAGCTTCCACATCACATCACACGCATCAAATCTCAAGTAATACTTTGCTCCATTACGCTCTCCCTATTTCCTATGCCCTTCCCTGCTTACGCTTCGTACATCACCGTCTGGCTGATGCTGATAAGTGACAGCCTTGTTTTCAGCACCGCAGTCGTGTTTCAGCCGCATGCATGGTTATATTGCTCTGCTCTGTCATAGATTAATACATAACAGGCTGCAGCATAGCCCTGGACAACATTTGTCTCAAGTCTTGCTCCGATATTTATTACAATTCCGCACCTGCGGCCCAGAAAACCGCGAGATGCTCTTCTCTTCATCATCACCTGGACACTTGGCAGCTGCCATGGCTACTTTTGCATCGCCCAGCCTGATAGGTGGCACTTTACACAAGGAACTCCCATCTTGGAAAGTGAATGGCATACAGACGCCCCCTGAGTATGATGCCGAAAGCGCCCACCAGGAGCGTGCGTCCGCCGTCTCCCTGGTGGATCCTCGCATCGACGACAAACCTCAACTGGAATCCAAAACGGAGTGGTACTACTTCCAGTCGCACATAACCAGCGAGATATCCGAAGATCCTCGCTATACCGTTATTGTGTGCATTTTCCGCCACTTGCCCGATGGCGACAAAGGGCACAGCTGGGCTGTCATTTATGCCGTCCTCGACTGGAGGACGCACAAGTACACCACATACTCCAAGATGCCTGCCGGCGTTCCTGCAGGTGTGGCAACGATGATGAAGACAAGCCATCCACGTCTCAGTTCCATCATCCAGGATCTGGTAGACACTGGTCCCAGTGACGAAGGAGCGCCCTTTCTCCCCGACATGCCCTTCACAGACCCTGTCAAGATCCGCCAGTCGGAAGGCCCGGCTTTACAGCTCGACTGGGACAATGGCGCATTCATCGTTGGTGAGAACGGCTCGTACCATCTCAGGGTCCCGGAGATTGAGCTCGACATTCATCTTCGGGCGACGAGGCCGGTGATGCTGCACGGCTATGACGGAGTGACTCGCAAGGATGACGAGGTGTGTACGGGCTTATATACTGTGTGGTACATGTCGAATACTGATTTGGTAGTACAAAATGTTTTATTACAGCTGGCCACGCACCGCGGTGGTGGGGGAATTTCAGGGGACCAGGGTGGTGGGCTCAGCCTGGGTCGACCACGAGTATTCCCTGGACGGGACGGGTAACCAGAAAAGTCCGGACGCGCCGGTTCCCGGTTGGAACTGGTTCTCGTTGATTACTTCCGGTGCAAAGTTGCTCGACATTTGCATCACGCAGGTATGCCAAGCACTGTGTGTCTTATCATCACTAAATCTAATCGTCTAGATCTTCCAAGGGGAAAGTGTCATTGAGGAGTACATTGTGTACCTGGACAAGGACGGGAAGCGTCGCAAGCTAAACGACTTCAACCTGACTGCATCCAAAAGTTGGGTCTCTGCGCAGACGTTCCAGAAGTTTGGCACTTCCTGGAAGCTTACTGTCCCCAGTCTCGACGTCGATATTGACATTGAGTCGGTCTGCCAGAACCAAGAGTTTCAAACGTGGATGCGGTTGCCATCCTTTTACGAAGGCGCGGTCCGCTTCTCGGGCACCTGGGAAGGGGCACCAATTCGGGGGTTTGGGGCCATGGAACTGGCCAACGAGACGAGCTCGTACGACAAGTACATGGAGGTGATACTGGACAATGCTTCTTCTCTCGTTCGAGCGGAAATCGAAAAGGTTGTCCCGACGTCTGCTCATACTGGCCACTTGCAATCCATCACCAACGTCTCATTCGACAGTGAGGAGGAAAGAGTCATCCAAGAGTCTGTCGTCAACCCGTTTTATCTTTTAAACAATCGGGGCGGCAAAAACTGGTGAGTCCGAATCTACCAACCGCTAACCTTTTGCATGCTAACAAATCATACTGTCAGGCGTCCTATGCTTCTCAGCGCGGCTGCCAGTCTGGTCGGCGGCAACGCGAATGACTGGCGCCCCTTTCTCGTCATCCCCGAGATGATCCATACGGCCTCGCTCATCATTGACGACATCCAGGACGAGAGCGAGACGCGCCGCGGCGGACCCTGCGTGCACAAGGTCGTGGGCGTGCCGACCGCCATCAACGCCGGATGCGCCATGTACTTCTGGGGCGAGACGATTGTGCGCGACTGCGCGGCGCTGACCGAGGTGCAGCGGCGCGACTACTACGCCACGTACTTTGAGATGATGCGAACGGCGCACGCCGGCCAGGCGCTCGACATTGCGGGCATGACCATGGAGACGCTCCCGACGAGGGAAGAAGCGGAAGCGATACTCGCTCGTGTGGTCAACATGCACCGGTGCAAGAGTGGCAAGCCGGCGTCGTGCTGTGGGATTGCCGGATCGCGCCTTGGGGGAGGCACCGTGGCGCAGACGGACGCCATCGGTCTATACGTCCAAAACCTAGGTTCGTTGCTTTTCCTCCCTGATGTGTCTATAAGCACTGTAGATGTTTTTTAACCGTACAAAAACAGGCCTCGCCTTTCAGATCCGCGACGACGTGTTGGACGTCCTCGGCAAGGTCAAGGGCAAGAATGCGGCCGACGACCTCTACAACCACAAAATCACGTACCCGGTCGCGAAGCTCTTTACGCTGGACCACCCGGACCGCGCGGCGTGGTTCCAGCTCTGGGCGCGCCGCGACGTGCCGGGTCTCGTGGCGGCGCTCGCGTCGTCTGGTACGATGGCGCTGTGCAAGGCCGACATTGAGGCCATGATCCTGGACGGGTGGGCGGCGGTCAGCGCGGCCACGCCCAACTCGTTTAGCAAGGTGCTGTTTCGGATGTTTGGGGAGTTTCTGATTGAGCAGCACTACTAGCTGTTGGGTTGGAATACTCTTTTCTGGGCAGCCACGTTTGGAAGCATGAGTGTATATCTGCATCGCTAGCAGGAGAACACCAGGACGAGGTTACATTATGGATGATAATTAGAGTATTATACGTGTAGTACATTAGAATGAAGAACGCCACAGAGAATAGCTGAGCTTTAAAAAGAAGACATTCTTCATCCGCTTTTTATGATGGTATTGTATAGTTGGACACATTCTGAGAGAAACAAGATGACTTTTTCTAGCTGTCATAACAAGTCAAAGTAATTTTTATTTTTATTTTAATCATCAATCTTAATTTTTTTCATCGTAACCGGCAGACTTTTGTCCTGCCGCCTTTTAGTGAACGACTTATAGATGCGGAGTTCTAGCGCCCACCAACGAAGCCATCTCCACAGCACATCAACCCTGTGCCACTCACCACACTTCCATCTTCCAACCCACCACGACATCCCACCCGTCATGCCGCCGTCTCTCCGCCACCAAGTAATCGCCATATACAAAGGTTTACCTCCCTTTCCTATTCTCCATCCCTCATTCACACTAGGGCCCTCTAACATCTTGCAGAGCTGCTGTACCTGGGACGCGAGTATCCGCTCGGGTACGGCTACTTTCGCCCGCGGCTGCACAAGGCCTTCATGGCCAAGGCGGGCGAGCGCGACGAGGCCAAGATTGCGCAGGGCATCAAGCAGGCTGAATACGTAAAGAAAGGTATTTTCTTCTTCGTTTTATCCCCTTCCAGGTGTGCTAGGATGCTAATGGGGACGTAGAAATCGAAGCATTGTATGATGACTTGCCCACGTCGACGTTGATGACGGTGTACTGACGACCATCCAGATACTATCTAAAACGATACCGTACGCTGCGAAAACGCTACGTGCCAGATGCGTAGCTTTCTTAACGATATTCTCAATGTACCACCATGTATCATAATATAAATACAATAAATTCACTTTTTATTTGACAGCTTCATGACTAAAAAAACAGATAAATCACATGGTCCATCGCTACGATGCTTGTCCGTATCAATTCATATTCCACACCATCCCTTTTCCCATCCCATCCTTTCCATTGCAACCAATTTCCATGTTTTACTCAAGGAGCCTTCCCGTTTCAATCAATTCCATGCTTTACTCAAAGCAGCCTTCCCATTTCAATCAATTCGCTGCTGTACCGAAACCGTGCCGCTGTCATGCAAAATCATTCATCGCTTTCGTTTCGTCGCAGACCAGGCGCCCACCTCCAGACACTCGCCCCAGCTCGTGCCGCCATCGCTCATGAGGTCGCCCATCATTTTGCCCAGCCAGACGTCCCACTCGTCCTGGCTCTTGCCCGAGACCTCGCGCAGGATGGGCTCGAGGGCCTGGACCTGCTGCACGACCGTCAGGAGCGCCGTCTGGCGGAGCGCCTCCTGGCCCGGCGAGAGCACGCGGCTCTCGACCTTGGGTGGCGCCCTGTCCTTGGACGATGACGCGGCCGTGGGCTTGCCGTCCTTGGTGACGACGCCGCCGACGCCCTCGCGCTCCCAGCGCACTTCGCTGAGCGGAATGGCCAGGCGCCGCGAGCGGACGTCGGCCAGCGTTTCGGATTCCTGGAGCAGTGTGGGGCCGATGAGCGTGCAAGGCACCGCGGTGAGGTCGCGGGCTTCGAGGGCGCGCGACAGCCACTGGTTGTATTCGACGAGAAACGTGTTTAGCGGCGGCGAGAGTGGCGTGTTGGCGTTCATGATGTAGGCACCGAGACTGGTGGCGGCTTCTTGGTCTTCGGTGTCGTCGCCTGAGAGCTTGGTATCGGGGACGTGTGGGCGAAGCATGCGGATGAGATGGTCCGACTCCCAAATCTCGAGGACGCCGCCGGGCCGCAGCAGGCGAATGTACTCGTCGATGAACGGCTGGTGCTGCAGGTTGGTGGTGGCCAGGCTCATGTCCTTGACCATGACCAGGTCAAAGTGCTCGTCCTCCATGGGCCAGGGCAGCTGGCGCAGGTCGTGGCTCATAAAGGTCCAATTCATCTCGGGGTCAGGCTTGACAGCGGAAGCGGCCGTTGTGTTGCTCGTGGTCGGCTCGGTGGGCGCCAGCGGGGCAATGTCGATGCCGGTAAAGGAAATGTTGCCGTGGCCGCGGGACTTGAAGTAGCGATGGCACATCATGGACCAGAAGCCGGAGCCGCAGCCAATCTCGAGGACGCGCTGGGGCGGGCGCTTGGAAAAGGCGGGCGAGCAGACGGGCCCGCCAAAGACCTGGATGAGCAGCAGGGTGCGCATGGACTGGCGGTGCAGCTCGGTCAGGTCGGCGGGCAGCGGGTAGGGGAGGCTCGTGTCGTTGAGGTAGGCGCGGCCGTTGCGGAGGACAAAGGGCTTGGAGGTGAGGAGGTTCTCGCGGGAGCTGGCCGAGGCCGAGGCGTCGGTGGTGGCCGAGGAGGACATGTTTCTGGCGGCGTGGGCAAAGATGTCGGCGACGGTGTTGCCATTCATGTGGGCTACGGCGGCGGCAGGGAACCGGGGCGTCGAGGAGGAATTGTGGTGGGCATGGGCATGCTTGGGGCCCGTCTGCAGCGAGAGAGGGTGGTGGTCGTGATGCTTGGCCCGGGCGATGATGGAGTGCGAGGCACGCTTAAAGGCGCCGTGCTGCGGCGGCGGCGCGGGCTTGGGAGAAGCGGCGGCGGCGGATGGCAAGGGGGGAGAGGAGGAGGAGGAGGCGGATGGGCCAGGCTTTTGTTGGCTGTGGTGGCGGCTGTGGTGTTGCGGATGAGGAGGTGGGGTAGCGTCCGCAGAGGCTCCTCCGGCTGGTTGCGTTTGGCTGCCCGGCGTCGTACCTGTGCTGCCGGCGGTGCTGGTGGTGGTGTTATTATTGTTATTGTTGTGATTAGCGTCTTGGTCGTGCTGCTTTTTGCTGCTGCGCCGCTTATGCTTGCGCGGATGCTGATGCTCGGGCTCCACGCCAGCAGCGGCATCGGCGGGGCGGTCCGACTCCAACGGCGCGTCGAGTGAAGCCCGCGGTGATGATGATGGCTCGCCTCCCCCGCCGCCGCTCGACGTCTGGGAGCTTTTCGAGGTGGACTTTGTCAGGGACTCGCCGTCGGCCTCGGACGACGATGCTGCCGCCGCCGCTGCTGCTGCCTTTTTGCGGCGTGAGGCGGGCGAGGGCTGGGCGCGGGGGATATAGGGCAGCATGCCTCTGCTCAGGACCGACTGGGACATCATGGGGGAGTACATGGTTGCGGTGGTGGTGGCGCTGGTGGGTGGTTGCCTGCTGGGTTGTGCGCTGATGGTGCCGCACAGCGGGCCGCGTTCTGGGGCAGAGGGGGGGCCACGACAGGGGGGCCGAGTGCTGTAGGCCCGCTGAAAGAAGAGCGCTAGCAGGAACCGGGCCCTGCAGAGCGGACCACAGAGGGGGCCGCAGAGGGGACCACAGAAGGCCAAAGCTTGTCTTTTTTAGCGGTTCCAGTCCTCCAACCGCTTCACCGGATTGCCTGTAGCTGGCTGCCGGGTCGCCTGCAGACTCTTGTCCTCTCTTGTCTCCTTTCGCAGGGGGTCGGGGTATCTGTCCGGGCCCGGAGAAAAAAATAACAACACTGGGGAAAATGATTTTGTGTGGTTCCAAGATCAAAGCGGTCCCGCCGGGTCCGTCGCGGACAAAGTTCTCATGCAGTATGGTGGTATCGAGCTGTAAGCCGAGAGAAGTTGTGGATGCTGCTGGGTGCAAATGGCGCGAATGTATCCCGAGGATGTGGTTGTGGCGTTTGGCAGGCAGGGTATCGTCGTCAAGACACGTCGCCGCCAGCCTGATGGAAAAAGATTCAAAAAAGGCGCAGGTTTTTATCAATGTCGTAAAAAAGATTCTCAATAGGGCATTTTACACCGTCGAGGTGCTTGCCATCGATGGTGTGTCGAGTCGTGTTCGTCTGCCACAGTAGTGTGGCTGACGTATGTCGCTTTCTCCTCTCCAGCGCTCATTCATGCATCAGCGTAGTAAACCGAATCCAACGCTGTTAGCCCGCCATCATTCAGCTTGCCCAGCCGAGAGGGGAACGAAACGAGCAGGTCGTCGAATGCAAAGGAATGAATTCTGGGCCCCAGAAGGGGGTTGCAGCGGTGCGGGCGACGACGCGCGATCAAGGACACAGCTCGCACAGACACCGGGCAACTGGATGAAACCGGGGTCCAGCCTCGTCAAAGCAGGAGTGCAGTAGCCTCGGGCGTTCGGGCGGTGATGTGTTGTCGTTTCTGCAAGAACAATAAGGGCGACGCCAGCGTCTTTGATGTAGTTACCTAATAGCAGGTCTGCCGTCTGGTTTTGGTCATGTTGTAGGAGCGCAAAAGAGAAAGATGATAAAACTCTGGCAAAACAGCCGCACACAAAAATCAATGGATACGGAACTCAGCTGCGCCTATGCTAGTTGATCCCTCCTTCCCCCCCTCCCCTCCCCTCTCGCCGAAAACAGAGGCTGCCCGGCGCTTTTTATCACTTTTTTTTTCACGCTTCCGTCCTTCTCCTCCTTCTCCAGAACGTGGCGTGCGGGCCAACGCGGGGACAGGCTTGGAGGTCCCACGAGCCAGCTGGAGCATCAGCTCTGCCTGGTCTGGTGGGCACACGACTTGAAGCTGCGCCGGCGACTCAACGTTACCTAGATACCTAGATACCTGCCTAGATACCTACACCCAGTATCCGTATGCCAGTCAACCCTGTCATCAGATAACGAGTCTTGCTGGGAGGGCACTTTGTCCTGGCTCAATCAGCGCTTTCCCCTCAACAATCACGCAACCAACCAGCAGCCTCCCCTCTGCAGCCTCTGCGCCGGACATTATTCGAACCCTGTCCAGCCCGGCGGGGTTCCCATCATTCACTTATCTTTCCTGTCCCGCCTGTCATCCTCCCACCAGCCTTGGAGTGCAGTTTTGGCTCGTGACAGCCACATTCTCTCCAAACTCGAGTCTGGGCCATATCGCAGCATCGCATTATCGCATCTCGACCCCGCCTTGGATTGCCAGCACCAGACAAATGGCCCCAAAAGTCCCCAGGTCTCGTACCCGTACTGATACACTTGAGCGTTGGCTCCAACTGGGCGTCAAGAAGGGTCGTGGCACCCATCGCACCCATCCGTTGCGACGGCAGACTTCCGTACACCAGCAACCATGTAGCCGCAGCCTTTTTTCACAAATCTCGTCGGCCATCATCCGTTTTCGTTATTATTCTTACATGAGAATATTCTTCACCCCCGCCCGCACCCTCCAGTGGCAGACCTCGGCAGCATTCGCCAGGTCATTCACTCACTTCTTGCCTATCGCCGACGATCACAAGTGGTCTTGAGCAACGCGAGCGATCTTCAGACCCCAAAATCTTCGACCCACAGAACGTCCCCATCAGTTAGTTAAGCTTTTTCCATACAGACAGCTTGGACAACCCAAGTGCCGTGTCCTTGCCCAGTCCGCCGCGGTCGACATCTGTTCAAAACGATTGGCTCATGAAGGCACGCATCCTTTCTCACTAGAGGAGCATCGACCTGCCGCGCCTGACGAACCGGTGATTCTGCTAAATAAATTACTCTGCGTTGCTTAGCTTGCTTTGCGCCCCAACATCTCAGCTGGTGGTCTCGCCCAGCGCCACCTCGACATAACGACATTCCTATTTCGGCCAGTGGAGATTGCTTGGTGTGCGCCACGCTGGGCAAAATTCGTATGCCCTCGAATTATGCGCGCGTCTTAGTCTCCTTCCTTGCCTAGGTCGTGTGAGCAGCCACATAAGATAGGCCATGCCCATCTCAGGATGGACCTGTTTCGTTGGAGGGTTATCGAGAGCACGAGGCTGATTTGGACCCCTCGTGGCGCCTAGCTCCGGCGCAATGGTGCCGCTTGTACATCTTGGCATGGATACAGCGCCTGACCCAAAGGCTAAAACTGAGCCGAGGCGAAACCAACATGCTGAATGCTCGTCGGAACCTGAAATCGTGACTCGTAGGCAGTAACCTTTGTAGACTTCTTCAAGAGACCTGGCAGTGTTGGTTGCCTCTATAACCAGGCCGGTATCCCTCGTCGCAAGATGAAAGCCTCGTTCAACTTGGTCTCTTCAGCTTCTTGCCAGGTTAATGGGCCAATAATTACATGTAGCAAGTACAGATCTCGACGCAGTCCAGGGCGGATTCTCCGCACTTCCGTCATTAGGTGGCACGAGAGCCACGCAAGACAAGACGTGTATAGGAGAGTAAACAGGCAGCGAAAATGACAAGACTAAGTCGGGTACATTGTTCAACCCGCTTTACAGAATAGAACCCACAGACATCGAGTAGCGCACGATATAGTTCCTCTTATCTACGAGCCATTTATAGGGTAGGTTTCAGTGTCCTGTATAAGCGCCGTTATGGAACTCCATTGCAGCAACCACTGCGGCAAAAGAGGGAAAATAACATATTATATGACGGTCAATATAACATAATCTATCTCCGGAGATTACATACCGTGCCTTCCCGCTGCATTCCCGCAACACCTACCATGTTATGCCAGAGGAAGTTTCACTCACAAGGCGAAAGCTGCAGCCACCGACCGGGCCGCCGTGGGGTGTCATCCGATCAGCAGCACCCGTCTTTTCCGCAGTGGGACGAGGCATCTGCTAATATGCCGCGTGCCCAAGGCTGCAGGAGGCGACCCTGAACCACCGCCTCCTCCAAGGAAAAGCTCAGGGCACTGGCAAATACCCCACTGAGTTTGGTGGCAAACCGAGCAGAACTGTGGTGGCACACAAAGTGCCGCTTTGGCCGCTCTTGTCACTCTGCCGCCTGACTTGCCTTTGAGGGATGGTATTGGATCTGTGTGACGCTGGTGTACATGGTGTGGAGGTGAATATGGTGCTTTGAGTGACAGAGTGGATAATACGATGGTATACTAAGCATGGGCTGAGATGGGATTTAATTTGCTCCTAGCATGGTAAAACTGTGACTTGTTTTGTGAGAAATTCGACCTACTTGATCTGGTGTAAGATGCATCGTCACTTGTATTGACGACGTGTGGAGATGAACGCTTGCCGCAGCGTAGCATCTGCAGGAACACTGCACTGCATCCCTTACACAGTCCCGCCATCAAGCATAAAATACATACTATTTTGGTCTTTATTGCACTCTCCTCTACTCCGCCCCCCATTTTCCTATTTCCTTAAGAAGCTCGTTTTTTCCTTTGGGAGCCGTCCGTACACAATGTGTTACAACGTGGTACCCTGCACAACGTATACCGCATAGGTCATTTCGTTTACCGAGCCGTCGTGTTGCGTCGTTTGTAGTACGTGATACACCAAGCTAAGCGCTGGCTATTTCACGCAGAAAACAGCTCGTTTGGTTGGAAATGAGCTGGTGGCGCTGTCCTGGCGCTGAAGCTGCACTGATCTGCTTGGCATCCTGGCTAGATCCGAGTATATGTAGGTGCACGCGTCACCAACTTGTCCGAATTGAAATTTTGCGTGCTTCACATCATTCTCGCCAGCCTTGACTCGTCACTCCCCTTCCTTGCTAATTCTTTTCTCACAGTCCGTTTCAAGATTGACACCTGTCCAACTCGACAGCCGGTATCAGGGTTCCACGTGATCTGATTCGCCGGCTTGCCCAAGATCGGCCAGTGCGGAGCACCCAACACGTGACCACGCTTCCTGTCTCGCTCAACGCAGTTTGACGCTTTGGTGTGCCGCCTGGCAGCACGACACGACGCAAATCATTGACTAGACCTCGATATTGGTTATCATTCTTCTGCGCCACACTCTGCTGCTCGCCCAGCGACCACCGAGCGCCGTCGCAAACATTCATTAGCTGTGCGTGAGTCCCACAATGGCTGTACTGCCAGTCCTTTCCGCCCTCCGACTCGTGTTCCCCATTCCCGTCCTCCTAGTGCAACTCTCCAGCCTCTTCCTTGGACTGACCTGGCCTCCCTTTTATAGTCACCCACCCCGGCGTTCCAAGCTCTTGCGACTGCAGCCAGAAGCTATGCCGATCTAGGCTCCTGTCTTTTGCACTTCCGCTCCTTACGACAGAACGAACTTTTGCTTCGCGTCACAGCGACAGCGCGCGCTTCTCCACTCGAGCTTTCGCAAGGGACCAGCCAAACTTACCGCCCTCCCTCTGCTCGCGAGTGGCCTCTGTCCGCCGGCGACTCCCCGGAAGCCTTGTCCTCCGCCGTCTCCTAAATTAGCGTACGCGCAGATTCTCATCGACCCAAGCCCATGCGCAAATGCGAGCTTCATCGTCCGACTCTCCTGATCCGCCGACAAGCATCACATATCGCCCACCGTCGGCCTCGTAAACGTCTCGCACCGCGTCTTCAGCGACAAATGGTTACCGACATCAGGTTGACCATTACGAAATTACAAAACATACCCGAGTCCCAATAGTCTGTCGTGCAACATCTTTGCCGACAGCTCTCGCGCGGGGACTATTGTATTTTAACCAGCGAATCGATCTCACACCTATCAGCTTGTCATCGGCATGTACTCGCAGAATCATCAGCAGGGCCATAGCGCCCGGCTGAATGGTGGTGGTAGAGGAATGCCCGGCATGCTCTACAACTACCCGCATGCGCAGCACCAACATCCCTCGCAGGCTCAGCACCACCAGGGCCTGCAACATGACCACGGCCTTCCCAACTCCAACGGTCTTGGACATCACTCTTCCTTCCCATCCGGCCTCCTCTCCTCGGCCCAATTTAACTCTGGTCTACAAAATGGGCATTCTTCCGCGTCCCGCGCAGGTCCCGTACCGCAAAACGAAATGTGGGCGGAGCAGCTGCGGTTGCACAAAGAGTCTGAACGCGCTCACTCTGCCATGACGGACCAGCAACAACCCCATTACTATGCACGACTAAAAGCCTCGGAAAACAAGGGGATCGGTGGCCCGCCGCCATCCAGTCAAGCAGAAGCCGACGGCGAAAACGACGGCGATAGACGGCGACCGTGGGATGCTAGCAAAGAGACGACCCGACAGGACTGGCACAATATGGACATGAGCGGCCAAGGCCTCCGTAACCTCGCCCCGGCGCTGTTTCGCTACCAGTTTTTGGGAGAGCTCTATATCGCCTCGAACAAACTCTCCAGACTGCCGAGTGAAATTGGTGATCTCCGCCAACTGAAACACTTGGACGTCTCCTACAACCAGTTGACCGAGATTCCACCGGAACTCGGCATGTGCACATTTCTGAAGCAGCTCTTATTGTTCAACAACAACGTTTCAGAACTGCCGTATGAATTGGGCTCCCTACACATGCTGGATGTACTGGGAATTGAGGGTAACCCTCTGGAAGCTGGTCTCAAGACGGAGATTATGGAAAAGGGCACAAGGAGCCTAATTACTGCCTTCAGAGAAAATGCACCAGGTATGCTTCAAACTGTATGACGTGAGTGTTCACTGCTGATCCGCTCCTAGAACCCCCCGAACCCACGCCTCGCAAGCCAATTGTCCTTCAAGAGGACGTTTCGCCAAACCTCGAGCGAGTCAAGGTTTTCTCTTGGAATATTCTTTGCGACAAGTATGCCACGGCTCAGCTCTACGGCTACACGCCAACCAAGGCTCTGAAATGGGATTATCGACTGGACTGTATTTTGAGGGAAATACGCTACCGTGACGCTGACTTTGTGGCTCTGCAAGAAGTATCTGGAGAGGCGTTCCGAGATGAGCTGGCCCCCCAACTAGCCGAAATTGGCTTGAGGGGTATATACTGGCCTAAAACACGTGTGAGGACCATGTCCGAGAAGGATGCCTTGCAGGTCGACGGATGTGCTGTCTTTTACAAGCAGAGCAAGTGGTTTATGCTCGACAAGCAATGTATCGAGTTTTCGTCGATTGCCATCAACCGCCCCGACATGAAAAACCAGCACGATGTCTTCAATCGAGTCATGCCCAAGGACAACATTGCTGTCATCACGCTATTTGAGTCTCGCGAAACCGGAGCCCGGATCATCGTCGCCAACGTCCACCTTACGTGGGAAACAACGTTGGCGGATGTCAAGGCTATCCAGACTGGTATACTGATGGAACAGATCACCAAGCTGGCAGAAGGGTATGCGCGGTTGGGACAGGCCTCGGACAAGGACAAGAGACTGATTGTTCTGCCTGGTGAGGAGGGCAGCGAACCTCCCCCAACGCCGCCAAACGTTCCTAGCCAGGAGTACCGCTGCAACACCGAAATTCCTCTCGTCGTATGTGGCGACTTCAACTCGACAGAGGATTCGTCCGTGTTTGAGCTCATGTCCAAGGGTCGCGTGGCTCCTGACCATCCAGAGTTGTCTGACCACCAGTACGGAAGCTTCACGCGCGACGGTATCGAACATCCTTGGAGCCTGCGAGATGCGTACGCCGCCACAAGAGGAACTGCCGACGAGATGCCTTTCACAAACTACACTCCTGGTTTCTCCGGCGTCATCGATTACATCTGGTACTCGAACAACGCGCTAGAGGCTGTCTCGGTGCTGGGTGCAATGGACAGCGCGGATATTAAGAGGATTCCGGCGTTCCCCAACTGGTGGTTCCCTGCGGACCACATTCAAATTATGGCCGAATTTGCCTTCAAGGGCCGTAAGGAGAAGAAGCAGAGCATCCAAGATCGTGAGCACAGCCTCAGCGGCTCACGGCGGGCTTGAATCGGAGGCATCGATTCGTTAAAGGGATTTTGAAAGCCGGTGTTTGCTCTTCACTCTTGGACAAGGAACAAAAGAAACAGAACCCTACGCGAATGGGCAACGTTTTTACATATTGATGACAATCCAATATATGTTTGGTCTTGATTTTTGGGTCTCTCTGAACTGGAGTTTTACCGGACGGCCGCGGAACAAGGGTGGAAACTGGGATGGGAAGGGAAACGGAGGGGGATTTAACCTTTTGGTGTGGTTGTACTCTTTTCTTGTCGAGCGAAGAGGGAGAAATCTGAAAAAGGGAGGCAAGGGACGGGCACAAGGTGGTTTGCGCTCTTGCTTCTTCTTTTTTTATTAACTTGTAAGAATTGTAGGAGTTGAGGATGATTTATTTGTTTTTTATTATCTATTATTCTTGTCTGTGTTTGGTTCCTTTTTTATTTTACTCTGCGCAGCATTGTTTCCCCGCCCTTTGGTTTTGTTATTTTTTGTTGTTGTTGAATCTGCTATTACTACCTAGTCTTAGACGTCTTTTTTTATACTTGCCATGTTGCAGCGATGGGGTGTGGCTCGCCAGAGAAAGGGAAACTAAGTTGGACAGCAGCGTGAATACAAAAAGTCACTGAACCATGTGAAACAAGTCTCTGTTCCCTCTCTATGTCTCTCCCTGCCCGAAAAATGATGTCTTTTTTTTGTTTGTTATTTGCTTGTAGAAATTACATGCTTTACAGCTCCTGAGACTGCCCGTCCTGGCTGGGTGTGCGGATGAGGTGGAATCGCTCCTGGCGGCCATGGACCCAGTCGAAGCCGCCCTCGGGCGTCCAGTAGACGTCCTCCTCGAGCGGGAAGCTAAACGTGGCGTTGAACTCGGGCACAAAGTGGTCGGCGCGCAGCTCGACGCTGTACCAGGTGTTGGAGAGCAGCGGCAGGTCGCCGAGGACGGGGACGTGGTCCTGGAGGTTCGTCATGCCTGTGCGATTCGCCAGTCAGCAAAGTAAAGAACATATATCAAGAAGTGGTTATAGAGAATACAACGTACCAATCACTGTGCCGGCAGAGTGGCCCCAGTCGCCAATCGCGTGGCAGTAAATCTTGCCCTCCAGGCCTTCCTCCTGCATGGCGCGGCGGATGGTGGCCAGGATCTGGTTGCCCGTGCGGCCGGGCACCATGTGCTTGCGCGTCAGGTCCTGCAGACGGTTTCCCTTGCGCAGGCCGTCGCGGAAGCCTTCGGGAACATCGTCGTGTGACGTCTGGCCCGGGTAGAGCACGTATGCGAGGTGCTGCGTGTCCGTGTTCATGCCGAGCGCGGTGACGCCAAAGTCGACGTGCAGCAAGTCGCCATACTGAATCGCCTCGTCAACCGCACTCTCCTGTCCCAAGCCCCCGGTCGCAGCACCCCAGGGCGTGTTCGGCTTGATGATGGTCACGCTCGGGTGGAACCACGTCGTGTAGTTGAGGCTCTGAATCTGCTCCCGCATCCACCACTCGACGTCGCCCGCCGTCGTCGCCCCCGGCGTCACGACGCGCTCACTAAACCCTTCCGCGATGATGGCCCACGCCGTCTCCTGCATGCGCTTGTACCACGGCAGCCGCGCCGCAATCTGCGTGCCAATGTACTCGACGGCCAGCATGGGCACCTCGTCGAGCACGAAGCGGTCGGCCCAGACGTCGCCGAGGCCGCGGCGCGCGGCCGCCAGCTCCCCCGCGTGCAGGCCCGACGCAAACGCGATTTCCGGGTGCGCGTTGACGGCGATGCGCGCGGGCGCGTGGCGCGCGAGCAGCCCGCGCACGTCGTCCCACACCTGCGGCGTGTTGTCGATGAAGGTGTAGGACGTGGGCAGCGACGGGTCTTGGGGGGACGGCGCGAAGAAGAGCATGATGGTGCGGCGGCGCGCGGAAAAGGACGACGTGAGCGACCAGAAGACAGTCTCTTCGGCGTACTCGCGCTGGCTGATCTAAGGGACGGGTGAGTGAGTGAGTGAGTGGGCGAGAGGGTGATGTGGTTGGGGAAGCTTACCAGCCAGGCGTCGACGCCGTGCTTCTGGAGGAGCGCGGGGATGGCCTCGCGGCGCTCCGCGTACCACTTGTCTTGCAGGGCGGCCTGCTCGCGAAGAGGAGGCAGATGCTGGTAGCTCGGCGTCTCTATGGCTGCAGTGAGCGGCGCCACGGCGGCGGTCGCCAGCGCCGTGAGCAGTGTGAGCTTCATCTCTCTGAAGCCGACGCTGCGGGGGAACGGGATGATAGGTCTGGATCGATAGTGAACGGCAGAAATAGGGAGCGCAATTTCAGGCCTCAATGGGATAGGAAAGAAATGAGTGTGTAAGAGTAACAGCGAGTTGAATTGACGCTGCAGCTGCGGCGCGGAGTATATTGGTGGCTGGTCGTCCGGTGCGGGAACTCCACCCCGATGGTACCATCCACCAGTCAGCAACACACCTCCGTAGGTTGTAATTCGCCAAATATCATTGCAGGAAATGCATGGCATCTATTTATTTATATATACATATATGCTATATGCTTGTAAATGGGGGGTATATACAGGCTTTATCCAGCCCCGGTTCTATAATGCAGCATCTCTAAACTCCGTCCATTGCTCGCTCTAATGCAGCTGGATGTCGTACCCGTCCTTGGTGATGCGCACCTCGTCGGCGCCAAACCCGTACTTTCGCCGAATGAGCTCGAAAATGATGAGGCCCGCGCTCGTGCTGGGTACCTGCCGGATCGCGTTCCACCAGAAGCCGCGGTACAGCCAGCGGCTCAGCGACACGCCCTCGGCGGCGGCTTCCGTCGCGCAGCCGGCCAGCGTCTCCTGGTAGGCGTGGTAGTAGGCGCGCATCATGCGGAAGCGCGGCACCTTCTTCTCCGGCTGCGCGGCGGCGGACGCGCGGTACCGCGCCGCCTTGGCGTCGAGCTCCTCGAGGTGGTCCCAGTGCTTGACCTGGAAGTGCGTGAGCGGGTGTAGGAACAGCTGCTGCGTAAAGGAGGCGCTGATGCCGGCCGCGAGGAGGAACATGGGCTCGAGGGCGTAGTGCGGCCGGATCGTGGTAGTCGGGGCGTCCGCCCCGTTGTCGTCGTCGGCGGAAGGCGCGCTGGCAGGTCGCTTCATGGCGAGCAGGTCGACAATGTCCTTGCCGAGCCCGCCGTAGTACCACGTCACGAAGCGGTAGTACCCTTGCGCCTTGACGTACTCAAAGACGCTGAAGAAGACGGCCGACCCCATGCTGTCCTTGGCAAAGGAGAGGCCCCAGCCGGCAAAGATGCCGCGCAGGCCAATCTCGCGCAGCTTCTCGGCGCCGAAGCGCCACATGCTCTGCGGCTTGCCGCTGCCGTCGCGGCGCATCAGGTCGTTGTGATCGAAGCGCGCCTGCAGCGCGTCCAGCGGCGCGGCCACGACGCTCTGCAGGCCGCCGGCGAGGAAGCCCGCCGTAAACGTGCTGCTCGGCGCCGGCGGCGGGTACACGCGCTTGGTGGCGCGGCCGCTGCCCTCGTGCAGCTGGCCGAGGATGTGCAGGTAGCTCGTGTAGAGCACCGCGCCGACGCCGACGTTGGCAATCAGCGGCGGCAGGATCTGGTGCGGGACGATGCCCCAGCCCTCGTGCCGGATGGCCGACGTCAGCACGCCGGGCGTGGTGCTGCGCGCCCAGAGCCACGACTGGTGCAGCAGCGCGCTCATCCTGGACCGCGGGCCGCCCTCGCCCGTGGCCGCGGCGGCCGCGGCGCGCATCAAGACCTCGGTCTGCGCATGGTGAATCGTCCGCGCGTAGGCCAGGTAGTCGACGCGGGTGCGGAAAAAGGCCTTGGCGGGCGCGCGAAAGTAAAAAGCGACGAGCTGCGCGCTGAGGGCCCGGACACCCGCGGCCGAGGCGGCGGTTGCGGCGTTGCTGCGCGGCGCGCGGCTCGGGAACTCGTCGCTGTCGGGCGGGATGACGGGCAGGATGCCGCTGCGCGAGTCGCCGGGGACGAGGATCGGGTGGTAGGGAGACGGCGAGATGGAGGAGGCGGAGGAGGAAGGCCCGTCGTTGCTGCGCCCGGGGATCATGGCGCCGGCAGCAGTCCCATCATGCGGAGAGAATGATGGTCGGAGATGGGACAGGGTCGAGAGTCGGTTTCTGCTGCTCGGGGGCAGAGACGGGCGGCGAGAGACGAGGTGGACAAGGGCAAGCGTAATCGAAGCTGGTGGTTGGTGGCTTGTCGCTTTTTTCGGGCGTGATCGGTTTGATGCGGTCAGATGCGCCCGGCCACGCACACAACTGAGGTCACGTGAAGATAACCGAATGACCACACCTCCGCACGTTGACAGAGGAAATAAATTCAAGCAAGATAGCGATTTGGTTTTGAGTTTTTGAGATTTCTATTTTCAGCTCTGGTTTGCTGCGCCGTTGCATGGTGGCGGTTAATTGTCTCCAGTATAGCCCCAGGACACGTGCAAGGGCACCACCATCTCAGATCTGTGAAACTTGGCCTGAGACAACTGCCGCCTTATAACGATATTGATAAACTCAAACATGTTCAAATCACCTTATTACATCGATACACATTCTAGACATTGATTCAAGCCCAGAGTTGGGTGGTTTACAGTCACGATGAATCAGGCAGTAACTGAGTACAACTCGGGAATATATTCTCTATATCTAAGTCTATCTTGGTATCGCTAAATCAGACATCTCATGTCATTATTTTATTTACTTGTATGCATCGGCACTGCCGCATCTAAAACAGCGGCATGGTCACCGACTTGCTATAATCGACGTTGTCGGCCTTGGCCTCGATGCGGTCGGTGCAGGTGCCAAAGAGGCGGTCCCAGACCCTGGTCTGCTTGCCGTAGTTGAAGCTCTTCTTCCAGCCCCGGCGGTGGTGCAGGTCGTGGTCCTCGAGCACCAGCTCCATGTCGAGGTAGGCGAGCAGCGGCGTGATGGGCGAGGGCACGTTGCCGTAGACGCGGAGGCCGCTGTGGCCGAAAATCTCCGAGTAGGTGACGTACTCGAAGCAGATCCACCACTCGTAAAAGTTGAGCTTGAGGCCGACGGCCCACAGCGTGGCAAAGGTCAGGAACGGCACAATGACGATTTCCATAATCTCCTGCTCGTCGTCGGCGAAGCCCGAGTGCAGCGCCGTCGGGTGCTTGTTGAGGTGGTGCGTGCGGTGGTACTTCCACAGCCACGTCACCTCGTGGCAGGCGCGGTGGTAGATGTAGAAGAAGAAGTCGATGATGACGCCGTAGATGGCGAGCTTGAGGAAGAAGGGCGCCCAGACCGCGCCCTGGCTGAAAAAGGCCAGCGGGGACTGGCCCGGCTGGTAGGCAATCAGGGACGCCATGACGATGCGGAAGCCGGCCGTCTTGTGCATCTCGCCGATGATCTTGCCGCTGCCCTCGTTGGGGATGCCGTCGCGGTCGGCCACGTCGCCGTCGAGGCAGCCGTAGAGGTAGGTGAGGCGGCGCAGGAGGCGCACCTCGCGCACCGCCGTCAGCACGTACGCGCCGTTGTACAGCATCATGACGGCCACGGTGCCGAGCGGGCGGCCGGTGTACGAGACGTAGGCCTGGTGCAGCAGCAGCGGGATGACGGCGTAGACGAGGATGAAGACGTGCTGCGACCACTGCGCCAGGAAGGGCATCTTGGCCGTCTTGGCGAAGACGGGCAGCGGCTTACCCGGGATGACGGGCGACACGTCCACAAAGTTGATGAATTTCTGATAGCCATTCCAGGTCGACGGGTCCTTGGTCTGCCAGTCGGCCTTCATGTTATGGGGGTTGTGCTCTTGCGCTAACCCCATGTTGGCGGCTTATTGTCTTGCAACTGTGTGTGTGTATGTCCAGTTTTTTTTTGCTTTTTCTGAAAGGATATAGCAGGTATGTTGAGACAGTTGGGATAGTAAAGTAGTTTAGAGTAAAGGTTATAAAGGCTATGTGGAAGTGCGCCTGTCCCCAATCATATACTGACCCCGGCTCTCCTTGTTACGAAGCCGAGGACCAGGTTTTCAGACCCCGCGCGCCGCCCCTGCCCAGACTGCCGCGCAGGGACGGAGAGCCGGGGAAACAGTGCCAAAGCAGAGAGGAGATGCGGGGAAGGGGTTAGGTAAACTAATCATGTGTATGGAGGGCATCGGCTAAGCCGCTGGAGACTGTCCTAAAATTGCTTAACTCTGGGCTAGTTAGTGGCGAATAACAACATACCTGGCCCATAAGCAGATGGGGGCGCCAGTATGGGGCACGCATGTGATTGTGCTTTTCTGCTTTTCTGCTTTGACTTTTTGACTTTTTTTTCGTCAAGGCGAGCGAGTAATAGGGCAGCGAGTCAACCCAAAGGTGGAGAGAGCCCCAGCCTTTCCCAAACAATGAGCGGGAGCGCGGAGCAATTGTGAAAAGTAATAATAGTAATAAGTGGCGCGAAGGGGGGCAAGTTGCTCTAGGGGAAGCCAATAGGTTTCGTCGTTGCGCTGTCACTTTGGCATGTGATGGCCGTAGGGCTTGGGTTGTGTGCGTGGCAATGTGCGAAGATCCGGCGCCATTAACGAAGACCAATCTGCCACGTTCCTGAGCGACTACCGTTTGTTCCGTGCCCGTGCGATGACGTGTTGTGTTTTCTTCAACCCTCGACGCTCATAGGCTATTAAGCTCTATAAGATGCTTTTTTAGCATGTGGCCGTTGACCCCAGGACAAAGCGGCCCAAACCCAACAAACTGGACGGTAATGAGACTTGCCGTTTTGACTAAGCCGCGTAATGTATCAATCTCGATGGCGTCTTTTTGATCATTATGCCCATAGAACGCAGGCAACGTTGGGTTGATTGGTTGTCTTGTCCTCAGGGAGCGGGAGAATAATGTGTTCCAGAACCCGTCCAAACATGGTTCCCCTCTTCACATGCTGAATGGGAGCAGAATGCAAATGTAGTCGTGGCTACTTGCAAAATTGTTGGGAGTCTATTGTCCTCACTTGCCGTCGCTCCACATGCTGCGCAACTCGTTTCCTCGTCCATGTTCAGAATTGCTGGTGGTTTGAGTATGGAAACAAGTCCAACAATGGCCCTACTAACTAACTAGTACGGACTACTCCGTGCGAACTATGGCCTTATTATGCAGTATTATGCAGGGTCTGGATGCCGAATACGCCCATGCAGTTGAAAGCGCACTGCTTTGGCACCAATGAAACTGCTCGCCTAGCCGATAGCACATATCAACCCAAGCCATAGTTGCCTATTTGAGACCGTCTTCGAACGTTTTTGTCCTCATTCTTGAACATCATGATCGGGCTTCTCGCCCGCCACGTCCCTATTCACTGTCTACCAACGGCAGGTCTAGCCCAGCCACTAAATAGGAGGCTGAGCGATGGTGGCGGCCAATACGAGCACTTCCCCGCCTCATCTCCGTAAAATGCCAGATCACCAATTCAAGACACATTCTTGATACAGTAATCAATCGATATTCCGCCTCCGACCATGATCTCCCTTGTCGCGTTTGACCTCGATGGCACCCTTGCCGAGAGCAAGCAGGCGCTTAAGGACTCCATGAGCCAGGCCATCGCCGAGCTGCTCTCCGTCGCGCACGTCGCCGTCATTTCCGGCGGCGACTGGCCGCAGTTTGAGAAGCAAATCGCGAACCGCCTGACCGACAAGGCCGACCTCTCCAAGCTGTGGCTGATGCCCACCACAGGCACCAAGCTCTACACGCACCGCGACGGCGCGTGGTCCCCCGTCTTTGCCGACATTTTCAGCGCCGACACGCGCCAGACCATCGTTGCCGCGTTCCACGCCTCGCTCGATGCCACCGGCTTCACGCCGGAGCAGACGTGGGGTCCGCGCATCGAGGACCGCGGCAGCCAGATTACCTTTTCCGCGCTGGGCCAGGAAGCGCCGATTGCGGAAAAGAAGCACTGGGACCCGGACTTTGCCAAGCGCAAGGTGATTCAGGCGGACCTCCGGGGGCGCCTGCCGGGCCTCTCCATCAACATGGGCGGCGCCACGTCGATTGACATTACCAAGGCGGGCGTCGACAAGGGCTACGCGCTGAAGCGGCTGGCCGAGGTGAGCGGGCTCCCGCTGGAGCGGATGGTGTTTATCGGGGACGCCATCTTTCCGGGCGGCAACGACTACCCGGCCAAGGAGATTGGGGTCAAGACGGTGCTGGTGCGCGACCCGGACGACACTTTGACGGCGATTGCGGCCATCATCGCCTGTCTGCAGTGAGGCAGGAGATGTTTGCGGCTACGAGGACGGGATTTGAGCCATGATCGGGCGTTGGTGTGTTGGCGGGGATGATTTGCTTAGGCCAAAGTCCAACCAGCATAATTCGTAGCGTTTCTGTCAAGAGGACTCGAAACGCAGTTAACATAGGTTAAATTGGTGAATCGAAAGACAGCGTCCCTAAAATACATAATGTGTGGTGGGTGTAGTGCTGCTCATGGGAGCCGGGTATTCCAGTGCCATGTTCCAGGAACCATCAAGGATAGCTCACAAATGATGACGAGCTGAAACACGATAGTCATAACAACGAACAAGCTAATAGCAACGCAAAGCGCTGCCATAAGAGCGAAGGAGTATAGAAAGGCGGCTGATGCGATGAACCCGCGACCTGCATAATCAGGCCATGCCTGCCCAAGTTTGCCCGCCCCCCTCATCAGCGTGACGGCAACCCAGTATCCTTCCAGTAGCTGACTTGAAAGTATGCTCACATTCAACAACAACAGGGCGTTCTTGCGTAATTTGGTTGTTATATAAGGTGCGAGATGGAGCGTGAAATTCAGTCGGACTGTTCGGCTGTCTTTATCATCACTCGGTGGCGGTGGTGTGTTGACACCAAGAGCAACAGTGGCGATCCACCAACCCAGCAGGAATACCCCGAGAATCCAGAAGCGCGGTTGAAGGGCGTATTGAAGCACGTATGTGTCGTATCGGGGGGTCTTGTCGCTGTACATTATGAAATTTGTACACGAGGATTGGTGCTAGTGAGGAGTAAACGGGGACGGTTCGCAAGACTGCGAGACGAACAACGGTCTTTATTCTGCAAGGTTAGAGTCGGCAAAGACGGATAGGCGTACTGACAAGTGGATGGCCTTGAGTGGATTTTGGTCGCAAACTGTCGATGATTGGGCGCACGATACAGTAAGAGTACAAGGCATTGGTTGTAGCATCGATGATGCATGCACAAGAAGCTGATTCTGGTACTCATGGTGGGGATCAGTTGCAGCCTGAGGCGACCTCGTGTAACCTTGGGCAGCCTTGTCGAATACACTTCTGAACAGATTCTCGCATAACTATCCAGCTTTCCAAAATGTTATAATGTTACCGGGTTATTCTCGCATTGTATCCTTCGGTGCGTGACCGAAAAATTGAGTGGTGTAATGCAAGTCGATGCGGAAGCTCAGCCAGGTGGAGGATAGCCTCGACAGTCACTTTTATAAACACGGCTTCCTCCTAAATTTTGATCATGCTCCTGGTTCAGCAAGCGCAAGTGATTCGAGCCAACTAATCATTTCGGCATATTAATATCTTCTTTCTCTATTCAGTACACTATGAAGTCGTACCATTTCCTTCTCCTTCCACGGGTTAGTCGACGCCATACGATCGCGCATCTCGTTATTTCCCATCTCCAACTTTATCCGCATTTAGGCGTGAGCTCATGGTAGCCTTTGTGCTTGCCATTTTCCTGCTTCCTAGAATCAAACCCCGGCTTGTTATGAAAGTGGGCATGATGGTCGTCATCAGCGCGAGCCTACTTCTAGCCACTATGCTAACGTGTACATCAGATGTACTTGGCCCACGTCGTTCCCTCTATTCTGCTGGGTATATTTTGCCCTTGCTTTGACTACCTGGCCACACAGGTCATCGCTAGCAATGGCATGAATTGGAAACACTAGGGTAGCGTGAGTAGCCCGCTGGGCACCTTGAATCGTTACTTGTGACCCTAGGACGGGCCTTGGCAGGACCATTGAGGTCGACCTAGGCAGAAGTCTATGCGGCCAGACGAGGAGGAAAATCTTAAAGGCATTATGACAGACTTTAGCGCTGTGATTTACTTGAATGCAGCCTTCCCCTCTGTAGGCTTGCTGTCGGACTTTGCATCTGTCAATTGCCAAAGATCGACAGTCACTGCCGGAACATTGATGCATCATTTTTCAATCAACTTAAACGGATTGATTTTGTCAAATTTATAGCAGATTGACTACTTTACTAGGGTTTTAGTAGCAATCACACATGATGAATCAATTACTGGGAGCCGATGGTGTACTCATTCACAGGTAGAGTCGATGGTATGAGCTGTGGCTCATTCCTCCAGGTGGAATATGCTTAAATGCATGAAACATAACAAGCTAGGCTGTTCGCGCCAGCCATGGTAACCTTATTTCTTTTGAAAAAAGGGAAAATACTCTTGTTTCTACATCACAAGTGCTGTATGCTTCTACTCAACTTCAAGCTCGCGGCTAATTAACCCGAAGACTAGTGTCAGCCTTGGCTTCGCCATGTGCGCCATCATGGCTCGCCTGTTTGTCTTCTTCTTTGCTATAACCGAACCTCGTTTGGACGTTGTCGTTCACCTTGATCTTGCTTATCGGGATTGCCTGACCGAAAAAAGAAAAAAAACTCAATCTTATTACTCGTCTCCATCAGCCGGTGCACTGTTCGCTTTTCCGGTGTTCAACCTGTCGGTGTAATCCGATGCACCGAGGGAACCGACCCAGGGTGTGGTGGGCTGTGTCATTACTGTAAGTGTAGATTCAATAGCGTGGCCTGCCGCTGGCGAACCAAGGTTTTCCGGCATCGCGCCGATAATACCACCCTGCCACGCATTATTACGGCACTGACCGTGTGTACCAGTACATCAGCGTCAATGCGGCATCACCTGGCCGGTCTGTCAGCGACCACGAGTAGTCGGCTGATTTAGCTGCGCAAGTCTGGATAGCTACAGGACGAACCATGCATGTACTTACCCCATTGTCCCGCTGGGGCGGCTGGTTGCGAGTACCTGCGTGGGCCTGATGCGGCATGCACGTCGGTATTGAGCAGGGCGAACCATTCGGGGATCTGTCTGCCCTAAAAAGGGCTGACATGCAAGAGTGTCATTTCCTCACACACATCATTTCCTCACACACACCAAGCATGGGAGGGATGCATCATTCGCCCCGTAGGGTGTGATTGACAGCAACGTTGGCGGCCAAGAAAAACGTGGCGATGGCGCCCACGAACTAGGAAGCCATCTGGTGTGTGTGGGCGGACGCCGCCAATGCAGATGCAGAGGGCAGACCACCCCATGTTCGCAAACATCCTATTTTAGTCGTACAGGGGTCTCGGGGATTGCACCGTCTGTTTCCTGGGCTGTAGATCCGTGGTTACTGATAGGATGGAGGCTGTCAGTTCAGCTCTAGTTTAGCTTGGGCCCTTTTTGCCCCGGTTGATCAATGGTGGCGTTCTGTCATGGCATGATCTTTGGAATTTTTTTGGGATGCGCGCAACGCACGGCCAAGGCGGCGAACTTGACCGAGAGGTGTAGATTTTTTGACTTTTTCTCGAGATGGAGACGGTTGGGAAATTAGACACCGCCGAGAAGCGGGTAGGGCGAGATTGCCCATGACAGAAGATAATAAAGAAGAAGAAAACCCAATATTTCACATTGTTGCGACGCTGGTAGTTTTTACGCATGCGAAAGAGTAGGTCGCATCCCGTAGTTAGCTTCAACACCTGTGTGATGATGCTGGGCCAGTATTGACCATCCGTCCCCCTTCCCCAGCCGCTGTCATCCCTTTTCCCCGGGTCTTCCATGTTCCTTGCTTTTTCCATCTCGTCGTCGTCTCATCTACGGCGTGGCGTTCCTTTTCCCACTCTCGCCACCATGAAGGCGGCGGCGCCGGACTAAGGCTAGCTCTATGCATGATGCCCATGCAGGTACACACATCAAAGTTTCAGGTGAAGCTTGTACTTCTTTTGGCAGCCGACGGTGAATTTCTCTTCCTTCTTTCCTCACCCCCCCTTTCGGCTATGGAAACTGAGAAATCGGCATGTCGGTACGAGGCAAAATCCCCAGATCCCGTCTGCCTTGCGACAGGGCCCATCATCACCTGGCTCGGTGACATCTTCGTGCGACGCTGGGCCTGACCCTTCGCTCCGAGTCTGCCTAATCGGGATCGACTCCCCCACCTTTGCTGTCGCTTTGTCTTGTGTTAGCGTGGCATTGCGACACCCTGGAGTGTCATCCGAGGTGCGCAGGCAGCCGCCTAGAGACCCTGTAACACGGGTAGGACGCTGTCGTAAAACGACTGCACAGTGAATTTAATAGAGAGATTACGAGTCTTCATCTTCTTGGTAAATTGACATGTATTAATAAAATTTGCATATACTAAGTAATGAAATTGACATGTATTAATAAAAGTTGCAGATACTAAGTAATGAAATTGACATGTATTAATAAAAGTTGCAGATACTAACTAATGAAATTGACAGGTATTAATAAAAAGTTGCCGACATTAAGTAAAAAAAGTAAAAAAAGAAAATGAGAGTAAAATTACAGATGGGGTATCTAAAGGACTGTAAGCCGACGCCTCCCAAAAAATGTGCGACCGTCATTGGCATGGTTATAACGCTTTCCATCGTATCATAGCATTCAGAAATAGCAAACATTATCATTCACATCGTCGTGTGTGATTTTCTCATGCCGCCACGCGAGGCCGAAAGACGGCATTGGTAAGAAGCATCTGTGCTTCTTTGATAAAATCCTTCTTCGGCGGCGCACGGGGCGACGGCGGTGATGCACGGCCTGAATCCACCACCGGCGGCGGCGGCGATGCCGTAGCCGAGGCAGCAGCAGCACCAGTCGCAGTCACGCTGGATGCATCGCCGTTCAGCTTCTCTTGGCTGCGCTTTCGCGCTTGCTCTTTGAGGGGTTCTGTGGGCAGGGGGGCAGCAGCCACAACAACCTCGTCCTGGCCCGAGCCCAGTCGGGAGATTTCGTCCTCGACGTCGGCCAGCAGCGCATATAGATCGTCGCCGGCATATACGCGTATGCTCTCGACGGCCGTGCGCCCCTTCACGGTCGTCGTGCTCGCCGAGCGGTTGACGTTCTTGCCCGCCGCGGCGGCCAGCTCCTCAATGGGATGCTCAATGATGGTGCTGGGGACTTGGGCCACCACGCGCTGCGGGGAGGGCGAGTTGCTGCCGGTGCGCGGCGACGTGGGAATGTGCTTGGTCGGGCTTCGGGGAGGCGTAGACATGTCCCGGATGCCCGGGCCCGAGGCGCCTTGTGTCTGAAAAGGCGACGATGCCATGCTGCCATCGGGAACGGGCAGAATGGCCGCGGCAGCCACGTGCTCTAACAGCTTCTGACGAACTCTCGTGCGTCTGTTCTCGGCCTGCTCGAGCTTGGTGACCCAGTCGTCAATGGACGCATCCAACTCGGCAAGGGCTTCTTCTTGCTTGAGCATAGACTCGTGGCTGAATTTGGCTACCCGCGGTGAGCGGAGGTATTGGCAAATCCGAGAGTGGAGGTTGCGGCGACCAGCTCTAAGCGAGCTGTAAGTGCGGCGGAGGTACTCAGTGCGATCATCCAACTGGCGAAGCTCCTGTAAATGGTTAGCACAGTGTTTATGGGTGGTACTGCATTGCATGTCGCACCTTTGATAGAGCGTCAACGTCTTCAACCTTGAGGACTTCGAATCTCTCGGCTTGTCCCAGGGCCTGCTTGTGTAGTGCCATGACGTCGTTGGCATTCAGCTTGCTGATGGCCTCACACGGTCTCCACCCTGCTGGTAGCTCTTCAAATGCGCGTCGTTCAGAGCTCTTGGTGTTTTTGGCATCGCTCGTCTTGCTGCTCTTCTCATTTCTCTTTGAAGGCCTGCCTCTATCGATCATGCCGGACGACTCAGAGCCTGCCCGTCTGTGACCCAAGGCATTCGACGTTCGGCTGCCATCTTCATTAGAGATGCTGCCGCCTTCCCAAGGCCGAGGCGAGCTCCTATGGTCGATAAGTGGCGCTGAGATTGGTGTAGGAAGAGTAGATGCGGTAGATTCTGTCGCTGTGGCGGATCGAGGAATAGACAGGTCTGGGGTAGAGCCAGGTGTCATGCGGCCAACGGTAGGCGTGCCCATTTCGAATCGACCAGATCGGAGAGCCTCGGTGGGGGGCGTACTTCCTGACCGTAGCTGGCTACTGGAGTGCTTAGACTGTAGTCGAGGAGCCGGAGTATAAGCAGGCGGGATGACTAGAGGAGCCAGCTTGCGAGGCGAGGACGGGCGCGGCTTGGTGGTCGGTAGCTCAAAGGCATCTTCGATGGCTCTCGTCAAGTCGTCGGTCTGTATGTTTGCCTTGAGTATCTGATCAATAGGCCCAACTAGGATAGTGCTCTCGTCCGGAGCACTAGAAGATCGTTCGTGCAGAGGCGGGCGGCCAGGTATCGTAGCTGTCACCTTGTCAGCAAGATGAATTGCAGCGAGTGGCATTGTACATACGCGAGTCCATTGAAACTTCTTGCACTGTTGTCATAGGTCCAAGCTCAGGAACGCTCACTTTACGGCGTCTAACCAGGTTGTTCTGATTCAAGCGAATTCTGATTCCGGCCAAGGGAGATACTCTACCAGTGGCATCGGACGTTTGAGGAATGGGCAAAGCCTTGCTCATGTTGGGAATGTTTGGGGTAGGTAACGGCTTGTCCTTGGGAAATAGCTGATATCTTTGCGGCTGCTCTGCCTGTGCTGCCTTGAGGCTAGCAAAGGACTTGGCCGAGTGCTTTGGTGGTGAAGAAGACTGTAGAGACTGCATGTTAGTAGGATGTTGTATAAGTCTAGGATGTATGATGCTCACAGAGAACATGGCTCGCGAAGGGGATGCAGGCTTTGATATAGTAGTAGGCTCAACAGCAGCCATGCAAGTGGCAATATGTGCCATGATCGACTGGGTAAGGGCAGCCTATATGTTAAGGTGGCTTGCTATAGTATTAAATGCTTAATCCGGTTTGCATTGTTTAAGCCACTGGGACGTTTTTTTCCTTTTGATGTAGATGAAGGACAATGAGCAGTCAGATCAAGTCGAGGAAGTAGACGGATATGTGACCAAGAGGTAGATGGGGTTTCACGAGAGCCGCACGTTGATGATATATACCATCCATAGCGAGGGAGGCAGTGGAGCGCGGGCCATGACCATGGGACTTGATTAGAGCGTGGCTATGGAGTCCGTGGAGTGTGTTGGAGTGTGGCAGCGTCTCAGAGACAAGGTGAACCAGGGTCAAGGCTAGCAGGGGTTGCTGTGGCCCATCGCTCGCAACCGGCCATAGCGTGGGACAGGGGTTGAACTAGAAGCCCACCCTGCCGTTGATGAACAAGGCATGGGCATGGGCTGGGACACGGATGCCAAGGGGGGGACAGTGTGCAAGGCCCACGGGCTGGTATCAAGAGCGCAATCGTGAAGCTCCCATCTGAGACGGGGCGACGAGCACCAGAAGGCATGGGACGGCAGGGGTTGGTCCAAGAGGGCTGTACTACTACACAGCCGGGCCTACGGAGGCGTGTGGCGGCGGGTAGGCAGTTTTGAGTCGAACCCAAGGCAAAAAAAAAAAAAAGTCTTGACTATGGAGGAGGGAGGAGGAGGGGCGGCGCCGCGCCCCCCCCCCTACCTAGACTCGACAGAGGCAGGCGAGACACGTTGGACACGGAGGAGGTGTTCCAAAAGGGAATGGAGCAGAAACACCATGTGCATGCGGAGGCGTAACAGTCTGACAAGGCCGGTGTCTTTCTTGGAAGAGACGTAGGAGCAGCCCATCGGCCAGACTCGCACGAAGGAGGGGCGACGATGACGGAGGGGGAGGGGAAGGGGAGTGTGACAGGGCGGGAGGAGGAGCAGGAGGAGGAGGAGGAGGGAAGATGTGCCTGGGAGCGCGGACGACAGCCCAGCACACCATCGCCGCCGCGGCGCCGTCGGCAGCAACCATTACTTGGTGGTCAAGCAACGACCACCGGCGTGCAAGGAGCAAGCCCCGGGGGGCGTGTGACGGTGGACGTCCGCTCCGGTGCTCTTGTCGTACTCAGTAGCGTCCTTGTCTCTCCCATGGGCTGTCCGCCCCAAGCCCGCAGATGTGGCCCCCTAGCAGCGACGCTAGGCTATTCAATCTACAGCGACGGCAGAGTGCCTGAGCACTTCTCGAGGCTGGGGGGCTAGTAAATAGTTTGGCCCTTTCTCCGAGTAAGTCAACTGGGGAAAAAAGGGCAAAGAAAATGGGCTGTTGTTGGGGGGGGAGGGCTTGCGAATACGGTGGCGGCGTTCCGGGTAGGTACAGCTCGTACACTGGAAATTGCACTTGGCATCTGGTGACGTTTCTTTCTTTTCTATTTGTATTCCATCTTGCTTCTAAATTTGATACCATCAATGATGATCAGTTTCGCAACGGGAAGCAGGAACCAATCACGCAACCATCAGATTTAGAGTCTGAGACAAACTCACAAGGCGGGAAGCGAGTATTTCGCCATCTCAGTCCCCGGAGAGCCGCCGAGAAATGTGTTCCAAAAGACACTTGCAACGGCATTGTCGCGGCTGAGCGCCACCCTCGAATGCCAAGCTTCATGTTCCAGCCGAACAAAGAGAGATGCAGCCCTTCTCTCACCGCATGAGCTTTCGTTTCCAGGCCCCGGCCGGCCCCATGACAGCGCTGCGGCACCAAATCGTGGTTCTATTAGACTTGATAATAATAATAATAATAATAATAACAGCGGCAGCGTGCAGGCCACACCGACAGAATCGCTGTGGGCATCAGAGGCCGTGCGTGCAGAACGCCCAGTCATGAAGACGAGTCGTGGCAAAAAAGTCGTGGTCTGCGCGTGCGCGCGCCGCCCCGGGAAGCCCGCCCGAGATGGCTCTTGGCCCCGAAACTCGCATGTTGATATTTTTTTTTTCTTTGGTTTTCCAGAAGCCCTCGGCCGACTTTAAAATTACCGTACTGTCCGGTCCGGTCTTTTTATTCCCCGCCCGTATTGGTGGGCGAGTGCGTGCGCACGGCTGGCTTTGGTCGCCAACATCGCGGCCATCATCTTTAACTTGAGCTGTCTCGAATCTGCTCCAGGCAAAACATGGAAAAAAAAAAAAAAAAACTTCAAAAGGCTACTGCTTTTTCAATCCATGTACCTTGCTCACAACAAACAGCAAGCAACAACAACCCCGCAGAAATCGAGGGTTTCCAAGATAGCGCGGCCAGCGACTCATGATTCTCAGACCCCGGGCCCTGGCTCCGTCAGTGCAAATCACCAATGAGCAGCGCCTGTTGCGCACCCTTGCATGAAAGAAGCGGATATTTTTCACGTAAGGTCCTGCTGAATCGCGCGCATGCCCCCCCCATGCCAACACATCTTGAATCTTCCAAACACCATGAGGCCCCCCCATGTTTGCCAGTGCGAGAGGTTGCAGGTCACTCGAGGGGATCGGCAACTGCTGCATGTTTTTGCACGGGTGAAATCTGTGCATCATGTCAATTGCCAGGCTTGGCAACGGCGGCAATTGTACGGGCAGTTTTTGCTACATGCAAAGAAAAATCGTGACAGCACGAGGCATGTTACATGTAAGAGCGTCATTAGGTAAACGAGGCTAGCCGTGGATAGTTGGCTGCAAGCGCACTGACTGCACCCCAGCCATTCAATCATATGCCTGAGACTTGGTGTTGGCTTTTGTAGTTCAATATGGTTAGCTAGAAAAAAAGAATGATTTTTCAAAATACATCTACTTGAATTGCGAAACCCATGTATAGGGCGCAAAAGGTTGGATAGCTGCCTGCCTGCCTGCCAACAGCAAACTTTCTGCTTGCATGGATGATGCGCATGCATGTGAGCCACGATACTCCGTAGTTTTCTGGGAACTGTATGCAGCTGTGGATATCCGCCAAAAGAGGCAAGCAGGGTGGTGCTCGTGTCTTACCCTAACAGTTCGTCTTGGAACTCCATTCGGGGTTGTTTCCAAAGATGGTTGGCGACGTTGGTCCTCTGCTCTCCGAGCTGCGTCGCGCCGCCCATAGAGATTCGATCCTCGGAGCCCGTGGTCGTTCCGCCCAGGTTTCCACTCAGCCCTGCGTCAGTGCGGTCCTATTTCCTTCGACTGTCCCGTGGGAGTGTGTGTTCGTCTCCCACGAGATTCTCGCGACAAGCCCGTATCCACCTGTCTTTTGAGCTCGGACATCTTGTATCGGTTGGCGTGTCCCAGCCCACTCAGCAACGAACTGCGAAGAGGGGCCGGGAGTATTGTGGTGGTTCTGTAAATACACACAAACCACCTTCCAGTTCAGGGAAAGAAGGGCAGAGGACGCCGTCTTGGAATCCATATCCGCTTCCATCGTGATGAGCAAGTGTCCAGGCAGGTGAGATTGCAACGGTGCGGACCTGTCACACGTCATGTTTTTGGCCGGCTGACTACTAGTATACCCGGATATGGTTGCACAACAAGCCTTTGTTATCCGAGATTCATGGAAACAGAAAGGGAGCTGAGCATCGAACCCGTCCGAGGGCTCTTGCTCGCAACACCAACTACCATTTCCCTCTAGCACTTTTGTCCGTCTACTTGCTTCCTAGACAGCGGCTGCACTCGACCATCAATGTGCGATGAAATGACTGGTTATTACCGTCGCGCGCGCTTTGACCCTATTTATTTTCAAATATACGTTACCACGAGACGTCCATGTATCGAGACTCACTCTCGTTGCTATAGCCCTGTGCGATATCGTTGTAAGCCCATATCGACGTCATAGCTCCGTGCGATAGCGGTCTGCCACGTTGGAGAGCAGATCTGCCAGAAAAAGCGACTTGCCTGCCAGCAACTCCGCTCTCAATGCTGCGTTTGTTTCTGTCGATAGAGGGAGCAAAGCGGGAGGGGTTCAATGTAACCAGTCCAATTAAATCGCAGAAGCAAAAAAGGCGCCCGTGGTAATTTAGTAAATGGTGCTAGACAAGCCTGTGTAAATAGCGCCGATGACAAAATGCAAGCCCGTTTTCTTCTAGTCCCAGTCGTCACCCCTGTCCTCCAGCTGCGTTCTACTGGCGTGATATCGCACAAGTACACCGCATAAATACATCTCAAATGCAAGCCTACTCTTTTTTCGTGGCTAGTAACAGGCTCCATACGACCACAGGTTTCCGTAGTTTGTCCACCCGTGATGGAGCGGCAAGTTCCGCCCAGCAACATGTTCTGCTTGATTCATGAACATGGCGCCGCGAGTCTACCGACAGCCGATATTTTCCCACCTTGATTCTATTTTTACTGTCATAATGTTTCTACTATGCATTCCCGTTGCCTTTCTGCGCCCCTCCGTTGCCGTAGAGGGGAATAGTTGGGCTCCATTCCCGCCCTCGCAGGGCTTGGCAACGGCCACAATCCGGATACTGCTTCCTCTCGTTCGGGGGACGAGACGCTGGTTTCAGTGCGTAGATTCTAGACAGGTGCAACAGGGAGACGGGCTCCTCTGAGATCCTTGTCACACTAGCCCCCTCCGCTCCGTTCTTGACGGGTGCGATTTCGCTACCAAGCGGGAGGCCTGTGCTTTTTGCCGTAACCCTGTCGGAAACACAGAGGGGGAGGGGTCAGCGAGAGTTGATTATCTATCAGACACTGATCGCCACAATCACAGACTTGTATCGTAACGGACAATATTCAGCTTGGCATGCCACGGCGGAAACAACGTCTTATCTGTAAACGCAGCGAGCATGCCTCACGCTCGCACAACATCCATGGCCTTGTAGTAAAAGCTCTTGGCCGCCTCCCAGCCTGCCTGTTGCTGCGAGTAAGGACCCTGGTCTGGCGTGTAAGTGGCGCTGTCATCCATCTTTTCACCCCACACAGGACCAGGATACAAGTCGTATGAAACAGAACAGCTTGGCTGGGAAGGAAATCTTTTTTTTCTCTGTCCGACAATGTTCGGTTTTCATAACCTCCGTTTCTTTGTCGCGGCATTTGCTCCGCAACTGTCGTGTTGCAGCCCCAGACCTTGGGAACACACACGATGCAGCAAAAGCACACTACGCCGGCAGATTGGCGAGCTAATGGCGAACAGACAGTCTCGCAAAATTAGCATCTCCGCGCTTGATACGCGGCCAAGAGAAGGGATTGAACAAGAAAGAAAAGAGACGATATCAAATTTTAAAAATAACGACAACTGAAACGAGCCGGGCTAGGTTCTCCGGAATAGCGTCAGGGGGGCGACAGGAACACGCAGGCATTGTAGTTCATCCATTGAATTTTTTTCCTTTTTCTCGTAAATTACCAATATATTCCCCGCGAGATACCGTTGAAAAAAATGTGATAATCTGCAGCTTCGTGCATACAGTCTTATGGGGAGGGGGAGGGGGCAGAGAGAGAAGAGCCCGTGCCTCAGGCAGCCTGTGTAAGAGATGCAAGGCCCCCTTGTCCCCAGGCGGCGACCGGACGCTGCGGCAAGGGTTGGGAGCCTTGACAGACCAGAAAAAAACCCAGACAACTTGCGAGAGAAGAAAAAATGTGAGACTTCCAGATTACTGTCAATGTGTACGCATCGGCTTGGCTCAATTGGGAAACCACTGCCCGAGCAAAGTACGGTCAAGAGTCATGAGGGTGCAAAATCGCGACAAGCACACGGCTCTCAATCCGGATCATCCAACTAGATTGGGACAAGCCTCGACGGGCACACGGCACAAGTCCATGCAGAGCGAGAGGCGTGAAAATCCCTCGACGGGCACGGCAATCAGGCCCTACAGATTGGGGGAGGGCGTGAGGGAAGAAAAAAAAGGCTCAGACTATCTGAGCGCTCACTTTATTCTAGACGGAAGAAAAGGAAATACTGGTGTCTGGGAAACCGACGATCGTCGCATTGCTGCACCCGCATGACGACCGTGTCGCTTGATACCATGCAGTCGACTGGTCATAAAGACTAAACGCGACAAGTTTCCGGCAGGACAATGCTCAAGAGAAAGTTGAGTTTTGTCTCGGACCCTTCATCTCCAAAAGATAGCTGTTGGACTGAACGTTGAACTGTCTTGTGACTAAACCGCCACTCATGCAGATAGCGCTGCATGGGCATTATCTTTTCTGGCAGCGGGTGCTGAGCAATGGTCAAGTTTTGTTTCGTCTATCGCATATCTCAACCAACCTTAATCTCCGGCTCTAGTTGGTACGTCGTTGGCACAGACGTGAGGGGGGGGGGGGGGGGGGGGGGGGGGGGGGGGGGGGGGCGGTCGACTTATTGGCGCACGTTCTGCCGTCGTTGGTCGAGGCGTGCAATTTTCCTGTTTGCAGCACTTGAGGAAGCGAGCCCAAGTTGAATCGTTTGAAAACCTACAGGGTAATCTCTTTGTTCCACAGCTAGGTACAGCTGGCGGTGTCGGAACTTCGCTCGTGATAACGTTTCGAGATGCTTATACTTTGGTGACCTGTTTCGGCATATGTAGGTACCTTACTCGGTGAACAAGGTCACCGATGCGACATTGTGCACTTTCTAGAAGTTGGTCATAATCTTTGACGTACCTAGCAAGTCTGTGCGTGGCATTGATTCTGTGTTTGCCCCAGAACGCTGGGTCTTCTTGTTGGCACTTTGATGCAGCCGCGAACATTACCAAACACTATCGCGCATAACTAGCGGCCCGTGACGGAAAGCGGAATGCAAACTTTTGTTTGAAGCATGGAAGCTGAAAAATAAAACTCAACCTTCAAGTCGAGTCTGAAGAGCCATCTTCGCAGCGAGCTGAGATAGTTTCGCCGTGGAGTTGGTAATGCTGGTCGCCGATAGAGGTACGATTGCGTTTCATCAGGCTGCACTGCCGAACCTAAAGTCGTGCTGTCCTGCTTTTCCGCACAAGAGCACCAAAAGTTTCCGAGAGCATCCCGATGCATCAACTCTTGCAACCCCTCCTTTCTTTCCTGTTCCGATTTGGAATTGGACAACTGCCATCCAGATCGCCCGGCAGAGGGTTGGTGCTCTGCGGGGGAGGGTCCCCTATCGCATGATCATGACGATGGTGGTGTGCACCAAGGTTTTTCGGTGCGTTGTTAGGGCTTTACTCTATCCCAGCCGATGATGCGCGCTCGGTATCGCAGTTCCGACTTTTCTCTTCTCACTTTTACGAGTGTATAGAGGCTGCAGCAGTGGCGAGCAGACTACGTTGCTGGTGAAACTCGCTCTCAGCACTTGGGCTCTCTAGCTCAACATGAATGCGACACCAAATGTCCGGGTCTGCGAAACGAAACAACTAATGTGAAGGAATATGGGTGGGTGGGATTGCGTCCAAATGGACATGTCATCTGAGCAAATCACTTTTCCCTGCCCGGAAAACATCCAAGAGAATAGCAAGACGGCATATTCGTTGTGGTAGAACCAACCTGGTATTATTACTACAACATTATTAGACTTGTGATTAGCGCTGCCACAATTGCTTGAGGGTCCAGCAAGATCAGCCAGCATAGCCCTCTTCTCAGAAGGAAGACGAGCCCTCGAGTTAGTAGTTCTGGCTGCCCTGGGTCAGCCCAGTGGGCAGCGTCCCGCCACGCAGCGTGGCAGCAGGGCCTATTGACAGGCGCCACAACTGATACAAATGTCCGTCCCATGTGCCGCCTCTCTTTTGTTTCTCCCAGTGCGTGCGGGTGTGTGGCTCTTGCTGCTGGCGCAGTTTCAGAAGCGCTAGGCCAGGGTGCATGTCCACTGTAACACTGTGGCTCAGGTTTCCAGGGAGGGGGAGGGGTGCGCACAGTTTGAGGATGGCGTCTGTTTTTTTTTTCCTGAGTTTTGACCTGTGCATTTTTTCGAGGTGGTGGCTTTTCTTGACCTGCGCGCCTCGTGGTTTTTCTCATTAGCTGGGTGCTCTAGGTGAAGGGATGGTGGCTTTGTGGCGTCGTAGACCTGCGACGAACGTGAAGCCGGCTGCCCGGATGCATGCAAGCCACGGGTATGCAGGGGAACGCGCGGGAAAAGAGGGCAAAGAAGAAATTGGAATACGCCAAATATTGAATGTGCCGTGAAAAAAGAAGATCAGAACAAGTTCTAGCGCCGGTGCGGTGGCTTTCGCTGGTGCGGTGCGGTGGCTTGTGGGCGTAATAAGCATGGTGATATCATGAGGCTGGCGGCGGTGGAGGCGTTCTGCGACGTACTAACGCGGGGAAAGGCCGAGATGGAGCGAAATTGAGAATGGCAGGATTCACGTTAGATCTGCCCTGTGCGCCGTTGTATTGCAGCCGCGAAAGTCTCAGGTGGCAGAGAGTCGATCCTGAGCCAGAGGGATGTAGGGGGTGTAAGAGGTTCGGATAATACGGCTCATGGAACTCGGGAGAACCCCGAACAAAATCTGAACAAAACAACATCAAATCGATACCAGTCTCATCTTTGTAATTGGGCATAGTTTCTCCCATAGTTTCTCCCACAGCATGTAGCATTGGCACCCACATTCGGTCTGGAGGTCTAGATTTTGCGTGTTTTTTAGCACACAGTTTGGCAGCATCTTACAGGCCGTTTCCCCAGTGCTACTGGAGATACTGCCTCATTGGGCAGGCGTTCGTGAAAGTGTCCCGCATCATGTCCAACAGACCTCTTCCTCGCATTATCGAGCGCGTCCCCCGCTCACTAGACCCCCAAAGCTCCATAGTAAGGCGTGCCAGCGAGCCGGCCGCGTGCAAACTCCGTTGTTAGCCGTTCCTGCGAGGTGCTGCAGCCCCGAGAGAGCGCGGCTCAATTTTTCGTCGGGTTGCCGGGCTCGAATTGGGCGGCACCCGCAAAACTAGAGGACCGCGAAGCTTCATGTCGTGGACAACCATCACCTACAGCGGATCGAGAGTCACCAGCCATCTCCTCCGCTTGCTCTCTGCCCCTGCAATATCCCGCAGCACCGTCCGACGTTTTGCGACGACACCGCTGCCCACAGCCGCAGCAACCATGGCGGCGGCACAGCGCGATCCCACCACCCTCTCCAACTATGGCGTCTGGCGCACCCGCCACACGGCCGTCGACTTTAAGATTGACTTTGACAGCAAGCGCCTGCAGGGCTCGGTGACGCTGCAGCTCGAGAGCCAGGCGGACCAGGCCGGCGCCGAGGTGGTGCTCGACACGCGGTTCGTCAAGGTCGCGGGCGCCCGGGTCGACGCCGCGACGGCGGCGTGGGAGCTCAAGCCGCACGCCGAGCCCTTTGGCGCGCCGCTGCACGTCACGCTGCCCGCCGCCGCCGCGGGCGCGGCCAAGGGCACGACGGTCGAGCTCGTGCTGGACGTCGAGACGACGGACAAGTGCACCGCGCTGCAGTGGCTGACGCCCGCGCAGACGTCCAACAAGAAGCACCCGTACATGTTTTCCCAGTGCCAGGCCATCAACTGCCGCAGCATCTTCCCGTGCCAGGATACGCCCGACGTCAAGTCGACGTTCCACTTCCGGCTGACGTCGGCGCTGCCCACCGTCGCCAGCGGCGTCGCCGTCGGCGACCACACGCCCGCGCCCGGCGTCGAAAAGGTCTACGAGTTTGAGCAAAAGGTGCCCATCCCCTCGTACCTCTTCGCCGTCGCCTCGGGCGACATCCGCACCGCGCCCATCGGCGCCCGCAGCTCCGTCGCCAGCGGGCCCGAGGAGATTGACGGCTGCCAGTGGGAGCTGGAGCGCGACATGGACAAGTTCCTCGAGGTCGCGGAGAAGCTCATCTTCCCGTACCGCTGGGGCGAGTACAACGTCCTGGTCCTGCCCCCCAGCTTCCCGTATGGAGGTATGTGTGCCGCGTAAAAGTTGACGGGGCTGAATGCACGTCGAGCTGACAAAAAGATCGCAGGCATGGAGAACCCCATCTACACATTCGCTACGCCCACCATCATCAGCGGCGATCGCCAGAACGTCGACGTCATTGCCCACGAACTTGCGCACAGCTGGAGCGGCAACCTCGTTTCCAACGCCAGCTGGGAGCACTTGTAAGTGCCATATCTGCGTGCAGTCCGACACAAGCTAACACAGCACAGTTGGCTGAATGAAGGCTGGACCGTCTACCTGGAGCGCCGTATTGGTGCCGGTCTGCACGGTGAAGCCGAATTCGACTTTTCCTCCATCATTGGCTGGAAGGCCCTTGGTATGTTCCCGATTGCTTCATTTCACAGAATGTAGACCAGCGCTGACATGTTTTTACAGAGGAGGCTGTTTCTCAGTTTGGTCCTGAGCACGAGTACACCAAGCTGATCATCAGCCACAAGAATGTCGACCCCGAGGACGTCTACAGCACTGTTGCGTACGAAAAGGGCTTCCACTTCCTCTACTACCTCGACCGCCTCGTCGGCCGTGACAACTTTGACAAGTTTATTCCTCACTACTTTACCAAGTGGGCTGGCAAGTCGCTCGACTCGTTCGAGTTCAAGGACACGTTTGTCGAGTTTTTCAACGGCCTCGGCGACGAGTCGCTCACGCAGAAAATCTCCACCATTGACTGGGAGGGCAGACTGTACTCGCCCGGTCTGCCGCCCAAGCCCGAGTTTGACACGACTCTTGCCAAGCAGTGCTATGACCTAGCTGAAAAGTGGAAGGACAGCGTGAGTATCTTTCTACTCTACATCAGTGTCCACCGTTTAACTAACCGCTTTTCTTCCCATTGTAGTCCTTCGAGCCCAGCCCCAAGGACATTGAGGGCCTGACGGCCAATCAGCTCCAGGTCTTCCTCGGCGAGATTCAGGAGCAAAAGGGCTTCTCGGCGGAGCGTGCGCAGAAGATGGGCGCCGTCTACGAGTTCATCTCGTCCAAGAATGTCGAGGTGCTCGCCGCGTACTACCGCATCGCGCTCGAGGCCAAAGACCCGACGTGCGTCTACGGCGTGGCCGAGCTCCTGGGCCGCGTGGGCCGCATGAAGTTCGTGCGCCCGCTGTTCCGGGCCCTCAACAAGGTCGACCGCGACCTCGCCCTCGAGACGTTTGCCAAGAACAGCGACTTTTACCACCCCATCTGCCGAGGCATGGTTGAAAAGGATCTCAAGATCTAGACGAAGAGAAGGAAATATTATTAAGTCTAGGGTACAATGTGGGGTTTAAAGCGTATGCACGGTATGGATACGTCTGTATAACCCAAAGAAAGTAAAATCTATCAAAACAATGCGATGCTGGTCTGTTCCGTCGTGTCTCTGTCAATACATGTAGAGGTACTGTAGTGAAGAGGCGAGAGGGCTATGAAAGGCTGGCTACTCAAGCCAAGACGAAGTACCCATGCTATCGGCCCATGTCTGATCTTGCTCGCGCTCAAAGCGAGATATCGAGTCAATGTCCCGGGCGCCAAAGTTGCCGTAGAGGTGGGGGAAGCTGTCCTCAAACTTGACAGGATCGGCCAGCTTCGCCAGCTCCAGTTTGGCGACCCAGAGCTTAGTGTGCTCAGCAAAGAACAAACCTGCCGTCTTGGGAACCTGCTTAGTGTCAGCAAGTTTTTCCAAGGTGCCCGTAGTTCACAGTAGGAAAAATTGTGCATTGGGTGGATCAACGATGTGAATTTGCATACCTGATCAGCTGTGCTCAAGTGAACGAAGCCATCTTTGGCATCGAGCTCGGACAAGGGTAGCTGGGCGGGCAGGGGCTCCGCCGGGGCCCGGGGCAGGATCTTGTAGATGAATTGCGGAGAGTCGGATGCCATTTTTTACAGATTATCACGCGGTAATGGTCAAGAGAGAGTATGTTGTGGCCGTTGAAAGAAATGGAGGAACTTATGACGTTGATGTTTAGGGTAACGGCGGGAGGGGTAAATGGCGACGCCGGATTGGTGGCCGCTTTTGGCGGGACAAGGCTGTGGCCACACTAGATTTGGACTCTCTTCCATGTTGGCACGTCGTACAAGACAATCATCGCCCGCGAGTGATAAGAAGTAAAGGATGATTAGAGGACCGTTGCCCTCGGAGCTATGTCTATTATCTTCGCTGCCTAGTCGCAAGATTGACGACAAGGTGCGGTTCCTTGGCTGGTATGTACCAGATGAACCGGGTGATGGGCGATTGCAATCTAACTTTCTGGTACAGCGTTACGGCATACTCAACGAGCACGGCCTGCATCACGCTGGGCCACCTGTTCCCGCGCGGCACCGACGTCTCGGTGACGGTCAATGTCGAGCTGCTGCTGGAGACGCTGGCGTCCGAGGCGACGCGCACCGGCGAATGGGTCAACGTGATTGGGTACGTCAAGGGCGTCGTCGTCGGCGCGGCGGCAGTGCAGGCGCTGATGGTCTGGCCGGCCGGACCGATGGATATTCAGCAATACGAGGCTCTGCTTGAGGGAGCGAGCTCATGATGGGACTTGGCTGGATCCAATGGAAGCCTGCCTGTCTGCCTGGGCATGGGAGGTGTGTCGGGAGCGAGTCAGTGTCGAGGGCGCTGCCTACCGCCGAGACTCTCCCTTGTATTATATCAACGTGTGTATATAATTAGATTTTCAAGCGCCCCCTTTTTTTCTCAAAGTGGCTATTTTCTTCTTCAATCGACTGGTTCACAGGTGAAACATGGTTCGCGTTGCAGATGACGGCATTGGACTCGGGGTGGAGAGCTGGGTGTTTTGCAGGAAAGACGGGTGGCAGATGGGCGATGGTTTGAAAGACGGAAACAAAGGAATGATTCAGGACGCTCAATAGGTGATTTTTTGGAGTTTATAGAAACAAAACTGATAATGCCATCATGTGATGTTGGTCTTGGTGGTAATGTCGCTTTCCGCTGTCATCTGCGGCTAATCTGCGGGGTCGCTGGCGAAGGGGTCCACGTGAAAGTACTTATTTTAGTGGCCGAGTGCCCTGTAAGGCGCTGTAAGGCGCTGCAAATGTGCTGTAACGTGCTGTACGGATAATTTAGTGATGTTCTGATCATGTACCCAGACAGGTACCACTCTCTTGACATGACGTTTGAGTTTCCGTGCGGACGGCGAGTCTCTATGCCATTCCATCAGAAAAGGGCAAGCCAATTTAAGATTTCCAGAGTCCTCGCACTACTAAAGTAATGCAGGTACAATCTGGCGCTGTCACTTCCACGTTAGCGGCCCTTTCAAGCTTTCCAAGGTACGTGGCGCCTCCAAGGCCCTTTCGTCACTGTGCAGCTAACGTTCTTGTAAACTTACTAGGGTAGGTACCTAGGTAGCCTCCTAAATAAATACGTCAACAGCCTGCACCTTGCCCATGCGCCAGCAACAGCGACAGCAGCACCGCGACTCGCGTCTCCATCCCAACTCCTGTTTCCCTTGCAGCACTCTGGCCCTCAACCACCCCTCTGAATACCACGACTTGACGACCACACTTCATACCGCCGCATTCGAGCACGCATAGCGTCCGCGTATATCCTAGAATTCATTTTACATCCCGCGCGCCCTTCTTTTTCGCCGACCAAGGAAGCCCCATTCATACCCGCACGCGAAAGGGAACAGCCGCCCCTCCGTAATCTCCAACTCGACCTCGACGCTGTCCGCGCACTCGCCCGTCTTGCGCCAAACAGTCTCCTTGCTTGCGCAACTTGTCGCCGAGGCTGGCTTGACGTATCTGGGTGAACCCTCATCTTTGAGCTCCGAGTCAACGCAAAATATCTACCCCGAGCCATCTTCTCCCATTCTTCCGACGCCGGCCGCAAACCCACGCAACCGCCCGCATACCCCTTTCGACGGAGCGACCAGATCGCGTCGCATCTCCCATCGAACACCGAATACCTGATACTGGGGACCACGCTCGGTCCCCAACGGCAGAACCGCAGCCATGCCTCCCGCAGGCGGCGGAAATATCAAGGTCGTGGTCCGAGTCCGTCCCTTCAACGGGAGGGAAATCGACCGCGGCTCAAAATGTATTGTCGAAATGAAGGACAACCAGACCGTCCTCACCACGCCCGACGGTCATGGTGGTAGAAGCGCAAAGGCAGAAGCCCCCAAAAACTTCGCCTTTGACAGGTCGTATTGGTCTTTTGACAAAAGCGACTCAACATACGCCGCCCAGTCGCACCTCTTTGACGATCTCGGCAAGCCCTTGCTCGACAATGCCTTTCAGGGCTACAACAACTGTATTTTCGCCTATGGCCAGACTGGTTCCGGAAAATCCTACTCCATGATGGGCTATGGAAAGGAAGTCGGCATCATTCCCATGATTTGCCAGGACATGTTTAGCCGCATAGACCAGATGCAGACCGACGCCACCACAAAGTGCACAGTCGAAGTGTCCTACCTCGAAATTTACAACGAGCGCGTACGCGATTTGCTCAACCCCTCGACAAAAGGAAACCTCAAAGTCCGCGAGCATCCTTCCACTGGTCCCTATGTCGAAGATCTCGCCAAGCTCGTCGTCGGCAGCTTCCAAGAGATCGAGAACCTCATGGACGAGGGCAACAAGGCCCGTACAGTCGCCGCCACCAACATGAATGAAACTTCGAGTCGATCCCACGCCGTCTTCACCCTCATGCTGACGCAGAAAAAGTATGATGCCGAGACGAAGATGGAAATGGAAAAGGTGGCCAAAATCTCCCTCGTAGATTTGGCTGGTTCCGAAAGAGCTACATCCACTGGCGCTACCGGTGCGCGTTTAAAAGAAGGTGCTGAGATCAATCGATCTTTGTCCACCCTCGGCCGTGTCATTGCTGCGCTAGCCGACCTGTCTACCGGCGCCAAGAAGAAGAAGGGCGGCTCCCAAGTGCCTTATCGAGATTCCGTTTTGACATGGCTTCTCAAAGACTCTCTTGGTGGTAACAGTATGACTGCAATGATTGCAGCCATCAGTCCTGCCGACATCAACTACGATGAAACCCTCAGTACCCTGCGATACGCCGACTCTGCCAAGCGCATCAAGAACCACGCCGTTATCAACGAAGATGCCAACGCGCGCATGATTAGAGAGCTCAAGGAAGAACTTGCTCTGCTACGGAGCAAGCTTGGCGGAGGCACTGTGGGCGCTGGCGGCACTCCAATACCTGCAGATGAAATATACGACGAAAACACGCCGCTCGAGAAGCAAATGGTCAGCATCACCGGCCCCGATGGCACACTCAAGAAAGTATCGAAAGCAGAAATCGCCGAGCAGCTCAGTCAAAGTGAGAAGCTGCTCACAGATCTCAACCAAACATGGGAGCAGAAGCTTCAAAAGACCGAGGAAATCCACAAGGAACGAGAAGCGGCCCTGGAAGAGCTTGGTATCAGCATCGAAAAGGGATTCATCGGCCTACATACCCCAAAGAAAATGCCCCATTTGGTCAACTTGTCAGATGATCCATTGCTGGCAGAATGCTTGGTGTACAACCTCAAACCAGGCACTACCACTGTCGGAAACGTCGATACCAACGCCGACCATCAAGCAAACATTCGACTAAACGGAACCCGAATCTTGCATGACCACTGTACATTCGAAAATGCCGCCGACGGCACCGTCGCGGTGATCCCTAGCGAAGGCGCCTCTGTCATGGTCAACGGCAAACGCATCACAGAAGTCACTCAGCTGCATTCCGGTTACAGAGTCATTCTCGGCGACTTTCACATTTTCCGTTTCAACCATCCCATGGAAGCCAGAGCCGAAAGAGCGGAAGTCGGCAACAGTCTTCTGCGGCAGTCCGTCACTGCAAGCCAGATTCACGCCTGGGAGAGGACATCACCGAGCCCCACGCCTGGCTCCCGACCCGGGCATGAGCGGGCATTCAGCAAAGTATCCGATTTTGGCGACATCTCTAGACCCGAGTCCCCGTCTCTCCGTAACAATCGAGATACCGACTGGTCTGCAGCCCGTCGAGAAGCTGCAGGCGCGATTCTTGGATCAGACCAGACCAACTTTACCAGTCTCACAGACGAAGAACTCAATGCTGTATTTGAAGAAGTGCAGCGAGCGCGAGCCGAGCGTGTCAATGTACGCGAAGATGGCGAGGACACGGAATCTGTCACCTCTTTTCAGCCTCGCGAGAAATACATGTCCACTGGAACAATCGACAACTTTTCTCTCGACACAGCTCTGACCATGCCTTCAACCCCCAAGCAGGGTGAAGCTGAGGATAGGCTGAGAGAGGTCCGCGAAGAACTTCAAAGCCAGCTCGAAAAGCAAAAGGAAGAGTTCCAAGACCAGCTCAAGAGTGCCGAGGCCGCCAACGTCGAAGTCGAAGAGATTAAGAAAGAAAAATCCAAGATGGAGGCTGCTCTCATGGAACTCAAAGATGACATGGAAAAGCAGCTCAAAATTCAAAGAAAGCAGTTTGAAGAAAAGATTGAAAAGATGGACCCGCTCAAGCGACCCAAGGCAAACCCCAAGCTCTCTGAAGAGGAGCTGGAGCGAGCAAAGAAGGTCGTTGGCGTTTGGAGAGACCGCCACTACGTCAAGATGGCGGAGACGGTGCTACAAAACGCCGCGGTTCTCAAAGAGGCGCAAATCATGAGCAACGAGCTCGATGAGAGTGTCGTTTTCCAGTTTACTGTTGTCGATGTTGGTCACGTCATGTGCTCCTCTTACGACATGGTCCTCAATGGCCTCACAAGTGAAGGAGAGGATGCGGCTCTCGAGGAGACGCCAAAGCCGTGCATTGGTATCAGGGTCATCGACTACCGGAACAACGTCGTCCGTCTGTGGAGCCTGGAGAAGTTGCACGACCGCGTACGCCAGATGCGCCAGATGCACCAGTATCTTGACCAGCCCGAATACGCTCAGCATCTAAGCCTGGATAACCCGTTTATCGAGCACTGCATGCCCTCTTACACCTTGGTAGGCGAAGCTGATGTGCCTCTGAAGGCCGTCTTTGAAAGCCGCGTGCAAGACTTCTCCCTGGATGTACTATCGCCATACACCTCTCACGCTATCGGTATTGTGAAGTTGTCACTTGAGCCGTCTCATGCCCGAGCTCCTACAAATACTCTCAAGTTCAACGTTGTCATGCATGAATTCATTGGGTTTGCTGAGCGCGAAGGCACCGACGTTCACGCTCAGCTCTTTATCCCTGGAATTTCAGAGGAAGATGGTGTCACAACTACACAAATGATTGCCGACTTTGACGAAGGACCTATTCGGTTCGAGAGTGTACACAACATGAGCGTCCCCCTATTTGCGCCTCAAGATGTCATGCTAAGAGCATCCATCTTTGCCAAAGTTCAACCAATGCATCTCGATAAACTCCTTAGCTGGGACGATATGAGAGATGCAGCTCCTTCACGGGATGTCCAGGCAAGCCGCATCAACGAGTCGCAATTCTTCACGCAAGAAAAGCACGACATGCTTTCAAGACTTCAAATCCTTGAACTCAACGAGATGGGAGAGTACGCTCCTGTTGAAGTAACCCAAGTTAGCGAACTGGACACGGGTACATTCCAACTTCACCAAGGTCTGCAAAGAAGAATCGCCATCAATATCGCTCACAGCTCTGGCGATGCCCTGCCCTGGGGCGACGTGACAGCTGTACGTGTTGGCAAGATTCGCCTCGTCGACTCTGGCGGTAAGACGCCAGACATGGGAGCGAAAGAACCCGATATCCAATTACGACTAGTATCACACCCCATCTTCCGCCAAAACCCCAACGGCACTCGCAGCATAACCGTCTTTGCCCAATGGGACTCTAGTCTGCACAACTCCTTGTTACTTGATCGTGTGACGGCAGAAAAGTACAAGGTGCAGATGAGCGTTAGCTGGGAAATCAGCTCCGAGAAACTGGCCGAGCCTATGAAGTTCTCGCAAAAGGTGTGCTTACAGGTTCTCTCGCGAACATTCGTACGCCAAACATCCATGTTTTCCTCGCTTTGGCAAAACATGCGCTTCATTCGTTCATCAACTGGCATCTTCACAATCACCATGCGGCCGGCGCCGATTAAGCGAGTAGGCGACCTATGGAGGATGAACAGTCGACATGACTACGTTAAGGGCGAAGAAAATCTCGACAGCTGGAATCCACGAGGCGTATCGCTTGTCAGCGACTTTATCCTGGCGCGAAAGAAGAGAAGGCGCATTGCAGAGATTGGTGCTGTGCACATGGTGCTTAGTGTTCTCGGCATCGATCCCAGCGGGCAGCCGGAGAAGGAGGCATCTGAACCAGAGCCGGAGCCAGAGCTTCAAAAACCTGTGCTACCCAACGATGACGACTTGCTGCACGACACTCCGGATACGTCACAAGCGCCGTCTCTGGAAGAACTAGAAGCTAAAGTCACCAACGGCGAGGGCGAGACGGATGCCAAGGCTGAAGCTGAGGGTGAAGAAACAGTCAAGGTCCAGGATCTGGAACCAGTGGTGAAACCAGAATACGACGAATCCCAAACGGAGCTGTTGCAAAAGTGTCTGTCATTATGGGTCAAGTACCCTGATCCGCTGTCCAAGATTCTCAGCCCTGCCAATACGGCACCACCAACCAATGGTGTTACGTCGGAGCCTCCCGAACTGCCGAGTCTCATCACGACTGTCGTCCGCGTGCCCAAGAACCCCAAGGTTCTCAAGGGCGGCTACCTTCTCGTGCCCAACAGCGACTCTACTCGATGGGTCAAGCGCTTCGTCGAGCTGAGACGACCGTATCTGCACATCCACTCTGCGTCGGACGGCGACGAAGTGGCCCTCGTCAGTCTGCGCAACTCGCGCGTCGACAGCCAACCGGGCGTCCTGGCCCTCCTCAACGGCCCCGACGACTACGACACGGCCCCCGGCCAGAACGGCGGCGCCGACTTTACGCCCGGCCATCGCCGGACAGCCTCGGGCCGCGTCATCTCGACCATCTGGACCGGCAGCGGCGGCGGTAACAACAATGGCGGTGGTGGGCCGGGGCTGCAGCGTCTCAGCGAACGCATGCAGGCCGGCGTCTTTGCGATTTACGGCACGGACAATACGTGGCTGTTTGCGGCGCGCAGCGAGCGCGACAAGATGGACTGGATCTTTCGCATCGACCAGACGTACATGTCGGCGAGCGAGAGCCAGCCCGGTAGCGGCTTTGCGAGTCCCCTACCAGGAAGCGACTACTAAAAAGAAGATTACAATACGAAAAGAGTTGGAAACAGAGAGAAGGTATTCTCTTGAAGCGTGGATTTTAACGACGTCAACGGAAATTAATTTTGCTCTTGATCAAAGTGTGTTTTTTTTGTACGCTTGGTGGTTGCATTTTTTATATATACCTTGGCCCGGGTAGTTGTGTTTTTCATGGCCCAATCTTGTTCTTTTTCTTCTATAACCCCCTTTTTCACTTTGTTTTTAGAATGGTGTATTTTTGAGAAGGAAGGAAGAAAATGCTTGTTGTTACAAAAAAAATATGAAGAAGGTTGGATTTTATATACCCCCCAACGTCATTGGGACTTTTTGTTTCTAACCAGTTTGGTTAACGAGATTTTCTGGGAACGCCTTTGTTGTTGTGTAACTGTTGTCAGATTAAAGTTGAATAGAGAGACTTGTTTGTTTTTATCATAGCCGCCCCCTGAGTGTATCGAGCTTCAACGTTTCTGTTGCAGAGAGTAAAGACCAGAGAGAGGATGCTACCATTACCCGGCACTACCAGCGGTCTTGGCATTTGACGCATGCCTATAAACCCTGTTTTATGTCTAAATGATGTTCTCTCAAGTTTGCGTATTCTTGCGGAGCTCGTGGTACTGGTTAGAGCTGATGGGAGCCTTCTCAGTACGCTCATTGAGACGCACCCCGGGGTCTGTCCGTCGTCCTCTGCTGCCGCGTTTGGCGGTGGCGGCGTGGTGGCGCACATTGAACAGATTCTGAACTGTGTGGAAAAACAGGTCTTTCTGAAGCCATGTTCAAATACAGCAGCTCCTTTCTGGCTGACTGTTGAATATTGTAATGGCTATAAACTGTAGAGACTGGACGGAATCTTGGAATTGTCGAGTTATTGTACTATCGCGCCACCAAGTCGCTGTCTTATCTGCTCTTTCCTGTAGAAATGTACAAATCTCCCAATGGCCCATGAAAATGCCTACCTATAGAAGCCTGATCTTATGCATGTGGAGTAACGTGTTCATCTGGGCCACACCTTTGCTCTGCCACGTAGGTAGATATCCCCGCTGCAGCTGTACGTCGTACCGTAGTACCATCGGCAGGGTGTGGTAAGCCATCGTGTTGTCGTTTTCTAACATCTGCTCTCGTTTTTGAAGGGCGGGCGGCAACGCATTACGCGGCATAATTCATATTCTCTAGGAGGTGGTCGCGGAGCTAAGGGTGAAGCGACTGAATTTTTCAGGCTCCGGGTAGAATAGAGCTCAACAAGCATCAAATCCTGCTCCGATATAGTTCCGTATTCCATAAAAGCACGCCAGGGGCTGGGTGAGGAGGAGCAGTGGAGTATAGAAGTGAGAGCGTCCTACAAAGTAATGATCATTGCCACAGGTTGGCATGCGATCCTACTGTTTCTATGATGGGATACTATAAATCATGAATCATAAAACATGAAAACATGCCACAACCCGCTTCCCCTCTTCCCTCTCCCTGGCCGAACGTGGCACCTGTTGCGGCTTGCGGCCTACCTGTGAGCGGGCCGGCTGGTTAGCTGACGATTCTCCCGAGCGCCGGTGGTACGGTACCAATCGGGCCTGCCCACTGGGCTGTGTTTGATGCGTGTTGACCACCCTGGCGGGTTTCTGGAGGCACAGTACTGAGTATCAGCGTCATCAGGCCCGGCCGACTCCTCTCCTGCATGCGGCAGCCCTCAAGGACAAGAACAGGGGGGAACCAGGCGGGATCATCGCGATCACGGGGCAAAAGCTCGTCAACATGACGGCAGTTGTTCGTATGCTTGTCCTCATCGCACGCCACTTGCAATCAAAAAATCAAACCGATAACTGACAAGAACCATCGCCACAAAAAAACGCAGGCACGGTTTGGTGGGCATGCTGGGCATGGCATCCCAGCCCCCCCCCCCCATCTTGGCCGTGCAGAGTCTCGCTTGGCGAAAAGGCTTAACAAAAAGAAGGCAAGCTTTGGGAAATGGCGTTCTGATGAACTTCAAAAAAACGGTTCAACAGCCTTTTTTGTGCATGCATAGTCCGTCTTCAGCCAACCAACGTGGGCCTGGCAAACCTGCCGGAGATCGTCGGTCAATATTGGCATGACATGTCAGTTGCCCACCCTTGACTCGACGCCGCAAGCAGCCACAGCAGGCTCTTGCGCAAATTACAGGGACCAGAGTTTCTCAAGTCTGGTTCCGCTTCTGTGTGGGGATTTTGCCTCCTTGTCGCTTGACACAGGCAGCTGCCGCTGAGTCTTTGTATGAGCCAAGGCCGCGACAGTAACGTGGGCGGTATATTTATTCTTCCTGTAGAACTACGTGTCTGTCTAAGAAAGACAAAGAGGAAGAAGAAAGAGACAGGAAGAGCTGCTACTCTCTGCACCAGTTTTGACCGCTGTGTGGTGGTGGCAACTGAAATCGCCCCCTTCCAAAAACCACCCCCCCTGCCTCGGGCGTGGAGAGAGGGTCAATGCTTTCCGGCTTCCCATGTGCCAAAAACGCGTTCCCGTAACCAAACAGTCGGGTTCGGGTGCCCAGTTATTCGGGTCCCGCGTTGCGCCCCCCTGGTCCTGCCCACCAAGGAGCGGGAAGGGGGCTTCTCCACTGGGCCAAGTGTTGTTCGCTAAACCCCCATTCTCAGCCTCCCAGAAAGCTGGGTGGTTGAGGAGCACAGGGGGGCGGGCAGCAAGGCCAACGTCGTATGCTAGGAGAGGGAAAACGCAGAGACAAATGCGGCGACTGGGGAGGGGGAGGGCTTTTTGCCACGTCGCTGTGGTGGGCTCTTGTTTCCACACACCTGGAGGAAAATGGAATAGGAGTGGCCCAGCTGCTGCACGATGACAAGCGGGCGTGTGTATGCAAAGCTAAACCTGCAATTTGAGTTTTTGTTGTCAATAGGAGGCAAGAAAATGAGAGAGCTGGCTCCAGCGGCTGAGCGACAGAACAACACACAGCCGGTTTTTCCGCCAGACACGACGACTTTGGTGTAATCAGACTGCGTTTCTCTCTGAAGCATCGTATTGCTTTTGCGCGGGCAAAGGCCAAGAGCAAGTAGACGTGTCTGGGCCTGAGACATGCGATGGCAAATTCGGTGGACCAATTCTGGTGAGTAGCCAACGCTAGGCGATATGGCCATGATTACTATACACGATCTATTTGGTGCCATTGTCGTCTTATTCAGGGCTACGGCTCTGTTCGCCGGGCCGATACTCCAAGCACAATTATTAAACCAAACAGAAACCCAGTAATAAAGGGGATCCAGTCTCTCACGACGACGGACAGGTCGCCCCTCAGGAGACAGTCACTTTTCCCCACCAAGAGGCTAATGTAGGCTGTATGCGAACAATAGGGAAACTCGTTTGACTCGGCACATCAGCTCTCCGTCTTTGGACGTGTTATTTTTGGCCAAGCGCGCATGGCGCCAGCCTTTGGGACAAAAGACATGGGCTTGTCTAACTAGCTCAGGCCAGAGCTGGGTTCTTTTGCTTTGAGGAAGGAGGGGGGCATGGCGTTTCTAGCATCATCGCTTCTGGAGAAGCGGCCCTTGGCAATTGGGCAGTTGAATGCATGTGCTCTGTAGTTGTTCCTTCTGACAAGATCCTGGTCTGAAGTTTTCTGCCGAACCATGTGCTAGGAAAAGCAAAAAAGCAAACATGAAAAAAAGGACACGGCACAAGGTGTTAGACCTGATAATTATAGATAGGGGCTAATAATAAAGGTCTTGAGCAGCCCCCCCGTCCCCTACTAACCGACCCCCTGCCCATATGGCAGGGAGGTTTGCGGCGCGATAGTTATGCACGATACCTGTAATATGCAATATACCAGGCCAAAAAAAAAAGTTGATGCGGTCATCTCCTACCTTGCGGCGCTCCCATTATCATGCCAGGAAACAGGTCAGCCGCCTAGCCTCGCATTAGTGTCCTGCAAGTGCTCGACAGGCAGCATAGTTAGCTTCCGGCAGCTTTAACTAGTGTTAGCGCTGGGCTGGTCCGAGAATGGTCCTCCAATCTCAACATCAGACTGCCGAGAGAGAGAGCAACTGCGCAACATTTTGACCTTGTCACTTTTCGAACCGACAGCTTTGATCAAAGTCATCTGCGAAGAAAACTAAACCGTATCAGTTGATACGGAAAAAGAAACCTGGATCATTCGATAGCCAACACCATTCCAGTCCTCCGAAACCCAGCCCATTGGAACGGGTAAAATTTGGCGGCCGAAAAGGACTCACCGTCGACCCAGATTACCGGGACTCAGCTGGCTCTCGCCCCGTAATAAAAAACGAGAGAAGGGGAAAGCTACACAAGTTTCTTCCTCATCCAATCCACACACACCCCCCCTTCGCGAACCCACCAGGCTGGTTGGCACGAAGGAAACCCATGCCCTCCCCCCCCTAATAGATGCGCACCCCCCGAATGTAGCTGCCGGAACGCCACTGCAATTAGGTCAAAAGAGGGCGGGAGACCCGGCGGGCTGGAACCTACTACCCGCTAAAAAGCTAGCCCTTTGGTCTTAGACCTGATGCTGAACCATTTCCCCGGAACTCGGGCGAGTGGTTGTGTGTGTGTGTGTGCGGCGCAAGGGGACAACAACGCCAACTTGGCACGGCCGCTTGTTTTTCTACCTATGTCGTTAGCATAGAGACCTCTGTCTGTTTTCGCTTCTTTAACCTTTGGGACTAAACTTCACTTTCGTCTGTCGGGATTTCGGAAGTACTGATGCCCTGCATTCCACGGCCCGCCGAAGGACAAGAATTTTTTCGAATTAAAAAGAGACTTGCATTAGGCCGCAAAAAGCTCTTCCTCTCCAGGTGGATCGTACGGGTGGGACCTGCCACGTCTTGGGCTTTGCCGTTTAAGCCAACTAACTCTGTTGCCGCGGAGCCTCCATGTTCAGCGCTCCCTCTTGCTCGTCCCGTTTTGGCCGTGGCCAGTACATATTCGGTCGTCGGCTTGGGTATCCCGTGATCCATCTCTCTCCCGTGCTGCACTTCTATGACAGTATTTCGACTGCAGCCCCTTATTGTCATCTATACTCGAAGCTACGATACTACAGGTCCGGTACCCAACCTGGATCCTGTTAGCATCCCCCAAACTTTGTTTCTGCAGAGTCTTTCCCCACGACAACAGGAGAACAGGAACCAAACCGAAGCATCTACAAAGGCTTATTGTACAGACAGCAAGCTTCAGAGACTTTGCAATTCTACAACAAGAAGCTCAAGGGGTTTGACAAGCCGAAGCGGTCTCTGTCTAGTCATAACCGAGAGCAGCAACAGTCGGCAAACAACTCTCGAACAAGCATACTCTCCACGTATACACCATGTCTGGGTCAAATCCTGGTGATCAAGGTCAGGGCAGCGGCCAGGGTAACCCCGGGGACCTGAGCCAGTTCGAATTCTCGTTCAACTATTCGATGCCGTCGGCGGAAATAGAACCTGATGTAAGTTTCCACCAAATCAAACACTTGAAGCCAAAGCAAGTCTAACCATGATTTAACAGTCGTCTGTGGAAGACGTGTACGTATAACTGAGAAAGGGAGCACGTCCCAGAGGCTGATGATTTATCAGTGTCGGATCGTCATGGTCGCTTTCAGAGAGTGTCAGAAATTTTCCAGAAGAGTTTGGCAGAACATATCACGCGTACAGGGCCGGATGTATGTCTACAGTACCCGAATCGGATACATGGAACCTCATCGAGTTGAAAAAGCCCCAAAACTAACTCTTCCCAAGCATATGCCTTTCCCAACGACTCAATCGAACAAGAACGCCTATTTCTCCAGTTCAACGCCATGACAAGACTCTTTGGAGGAAAGCTATACTTTGCCCCGTTGTCTGCCGAGAATCCTCCTCGGTTGGTACTCGATGTAGCCACTGGGACGGGCGACTGGGCGATTCAGATGGGTGACGAGTTTCCGCAGTCGCAGATTGTGGGTACAGATTTGTCTCCTATCCAACCAGAAAATGTCCCACCGAATGTGTCCTTTTTCATTGAAGACTCGTAAGTTTTGATTCTACCTTGAGCGAAAGAGGGAGTTGTCTGTTGTATCACAGGGAAAGTGTGAGACTATGTAGAGGTCTAACACAGATTGCCCTATCAAGATCCGAACCGTGGGAGTTTTCCCAAAAGTACAACTACATACACACACGAGTCACGGCCGGCTGCTGGGCGTCCTTTGAGGAGCAGATTGCCAAGCAGGCGTTTGAGAATCTGGCGCCCGGCGGCTGGTTCGAGTCGCAAGAGTTTGACAGCGTCGTCTGCTGCGACGACGGGACGCTCCCCGCCGACTCGGCCCTGGTCCGCTGGTTCCACGACATGGCCGTTGCCGGCGACATCTGCGACCGGCCCACCGTGTTGGCGCACAAGCTGCGCGAGGTCTACGAGCGCGTGGGGTTCGTCGACGTGCAGGAGAAGATTTTCAAAATGCCGACCAACGGATGGGCCAAGGACGAGAGGCTCAAGGACATTGGCCGCATGTGGGAGAGAAACTTGGGGCCTGGTCTCGCCGGCATCTCGTTTAGTATCTTCGGAAAGGCCTTTAATAGAACACCGGAGGAAATTGAGGTATGCTTTGCCCACTGCTCCCCAGGCTATTCTTCACATCATTAACACTGCCGCAGGTAACAGTGGTCGATGTCAGGCGAGACATTGCCGACCCTCGGATACATGCGTACATGCCAATCTGGGTTGTTTGGGGACGCAAACCGCATCCAAACGAATAATCGTATCTCGCGGGCAGATCAATTCAAAGGGATATACAGGGCGCTGTCTACTGCCAGGGGGATTATAGAAGGCGGAATGTGAAGGAGGATATGGAGTTTTGTTCGCTCGCATATGCATAGCAAAGCGTTATCATTTTTTAGGATGTTGCTCGGTTACGTCACGGCACTCATTAGCTGTAGTTTACCCTATGGGACTACAGCACGCTTCACACTTGCAAATCAACGTTCTCAAGTCAGAGTAAATATATTCAAATATCGTCATATATATCGTGATATGATATGTTCAGATTCATGTCATCATATGTCATGCTCAGCCCTTACAGAGCGCCAAGGACCTTGAGAGCCTTCTCATAGTTGGGAGTACCCAGACCAGTAACGGGGTCCCAGCCAGGGACAGCGGAGAAGCCATTGTTGCCGCAGGCGCTGGGCTGGCCGTCGCCGTTGGGCCCGCCCAGGCTCTGGTTGCCCTCGGTGATGTCGTTGAAGATCTCGGGGTGCTGGTAGATGGCGTGGTTGACGAAGCCGAGCGGCTTCTTGCCGTTGGCGATGCGCTCCTCGTTGATGCGGGTGAAGATGGCGGCGACGAGCGGCGCCGACTCGGAGGTGCCGCCAGTGGTCGTGGGACCGCCCTGGATGATGTAGGCCGTGTTGTCGCCGATGGCGGCTAGGTCCGGGTAGCCACGGCCGGCGCGGTTGTAGATGCCGCCCGTCTCGGGAATCACGCCGTCGCTCGTGTTGTACGACTGGTAGCCGGGGTCGTGGTCGCTAAAGTAGGCGGAGACGGCCGCCGACTGGTAGTCGGGCGACGGGTAGATGTTGCTGAAGCCGCCGCCGGGCGAAAAGGACGTCGAGACGACCTCGGGATGGTCGTCGGTGACGGACCGGCCCTTGGGGATGGTGGTGGCGCCGACCACGGTCAGGTACGGGCAGCCGCCGGGGTAGTCGGGGACGAAAATGTCGTTGTTCTTGCCCAGGCAGGAGCCGCCACGGTAGGCGACGCCATCATCGCCGCTGGAGATGAAGAGGGAGACACCCTGAAGACCGAGTTTCAGGAACTCGTCGCATTGACGCTGGGAGATTCGCGGGTCAGTTTCATTGCGGTTTTGAAATGGGCCGCTAACAAATGTCTTACCTTTTGGTAGTTGAGGGGGAACTCGTTGAGAACCTCGCCCCAGCCGTAGGAAAAGGAGATGACGTTGGTGGGCTTGAACTTGCCGTCGTCCTTGGGGTCGTGCTTGCCGTCAATGCTCGGGTTGTCGCCCGTCTCGCCGTACGCGGTGGTGTTGTGGTACGCGCCGTCGACGGCGTCGAGGAACTGGTTGAAGAGGCCCTGCGTACCGCCAACCTGGAAGAGGGTGGCGCCCTGGGGGTAGATGATGGGCCACGAGGTCTGGAAGTCCAGGTCGGACTCGCCATCGGCCTGGTCGACCGGCCACGGGGCCTTGCCGCCGTGAATCAGGTCGTTGGTGGGGTACGTGCCCTTGGGTATGCGCGGGTAGTAGGTGCTCCAGAACTGGTCGAGGTCCGCCTCGGAGTATCCGGACTGGTCGCCGTAGAACTCAAAGATGCCCAGGTTGTTGCTGGCGTCGTGCAGGGTGCCGTTGGGGATCTTGTAAAGCTCCAGGACGCAAGCCGGGGTGATAACTTGGTCGCACTTGTCGGTGGCACCTTTTATATGTTAGTACCAGTTCCGCGAGCAAAGGGTACAAGGGCGAGAGGAAAGAAGATGGCATCTTACCTGGGTTGGCCTTCAGAGCGGCCACCAGAGCGGGATCGGTGACCTTTTGCTTCAGCGGGTGCTTGCCGGGGATGACGGAGCGCTTCTTCTGCGTCTTGACGGCACTGCTGATGTGGGCGACACCGGGGTGCACAAAGTCGACGTGCTCGGAAATCTCAGCGGGCAGGCTGTACTCGTCGGCGCCGATGCTCTCCGAGTCTCTAGTGGCGTGCGTGTAGACGTGGTACTTTGTCTTGAGGACCGACTCGAGCTGGCTGGCGGTGGTCTCGAAATGGACCCAGCTCTTGCTACGGGGGACCTGGATGGAGCCGCTGGGGATGCCAGAGGCGACGAGCCACTCCTTGACGGCCTTGACCGAGTCCTCTTCGGGAGCGAAGAGCTCGACAAGCTGGTCCTGGGTGTAGTGGTTGCCGTAGTTGGCAGACTTGGGGTCAGAACTGGGGATATTGCGTTAATCAACAGTCCTACAAACCTGTGCAGCATAAAATAGGATTACTTACACGTCTGCGAGGAGCTGGTCACCTTTGTCCAGGTTCTTCTGCTTGAGGGCGATGCGGACGGGGATCTTCAAGTCGGCGTCGACGGCACGCTTGGTGAACTTGACGGCAGAGGAGGAGCGCTTCTCGTGCACGACATGGTCACCGGTGAGCGGCGCGCCGAGAGCGCCAGCCACGATGCTGCTGAGCAGGATGAGGTCGGCCTTCATCTTTACTGAAGACGAGTCTTGAAGTTGCTAGGGGTGTTTGACGATGAAACTGAGATGGTCCAAAAGAGTCATCTTCATAGGAGATGGGAGGCACATTATATACTTGAACGTTGATCTGTACTCCTTCTCAATATGGCAAGTAACATCTGCCGGATGATCCTACACAGAGCTATAGCATGGACGGTCATCTTGGACGGCCACCAGATTAATGCCGTCCGGCTAAGGCGTCGTTACAAGAGATGAGGTACCAAAAAGCGTGGATAACCCGCAAGGAAGCGAAGAAGCCCCATCTCGACTACCACTGTATTAAACCCGACGGACAGAAAATTTTGTCAATACGAGCAGAGGTCAGGTTCTTGGACACTGTTAGTTTCCTCTTTGGCCGTAGCTCCAGTCTCCCGCCGGCTTCTCAGAATGGCAAATGCTGGACCAGGGCGCTCCATCTGAATCCTACCTGCTTAATCCATCCCGCACCGGGCGTGATGTCACTGCTGCACAGTTATCAAGTCGGCATGCAGGTCGCCATGTTCCTATCACGACAGCCTCGCGCCCAATAGCGTGCTTGCATGGATCGGTAGGACCACACACCAAGCAAGCAAGAGCATCACGCGTGAGCGAGCGGACAAAAGGATACGACAAAATACAACCTGCCTATTACAGTCACGCAGTCCATTTCTCTCTCTCTCCCATTCACAAATGCGCCGGCGAGGCGGGCGTCTTTCTACTGTGAGCTAGGCAGCCTGCATGCGTGAGCTATCGGTTCTGACGTTGGAATTTCGGGCTGGGACGCACCTAATATCGCAGACGGCCCTCTCGGACTACGCTGTCCCACGTTTTCGGAGTCCGGAGTACGCTTGGCGATTTATTGCAACGCCCGCTCTAACGCGTGCCATCCCCCGTCGGTCGCGAGAGGCTCCGATAGGCTCGCTGGGCACGATTGCCAAGGCCAAAAAAAAAAATGCAACCCTCAGGCTTCGGGTCGACGGCACTGCTTCCTTGGCCTCCTTCCGATTCGGGAAGGCGGCTGGCCCGGCAGCGTAGCAATGAAGAGGAGAACCCTGGGTCTGTGAGGACAAGACGTCGATGTTTGGCGCAATCCCTCCATTCAAATCCGATGCAGTCTGAGTAGACGAGACAAAAGCACCCATCCGGGTGAATGCGACAGCAAAAGACAGGACGCTGGAGTGGCCTGTTTCTGGACGCTCAGATTCGAACTGTCCGAGCGAGACTTGCAGAAACAGATCTGCAATGTGCTTCTATGGTATGGTGTGAGCATGTCTAGCTCCAACGAGCTCGACTAGTTGGATCACCTAACAGGACGGCCAGCAGAGTCATCCAGCTAAATAGTGCTGCCTAGCAAATACATACATCGACCACGCTCACACCTTTTGGAAAGTTCGTAGTAGTCCATTACATGAAAAAATGAGATTGTATTTTTTTATTTTCGCATGTGAAAAACGGCTGCACGTGCATAGATCGTCTGTTGCCAAACTTGGTTGCCACCCAACACCGTGTATTTGTTCATTAGCAGTTTCTTATAGCCTATCTGGTTAATATACTCAACACTAAGCTTACCCATGCTCATGCAGGATCAACAGAAAATACCCCAATACCCTAGCCAAAATGCAAAGCCCTACCTAGCACATGCTTCTCTTCACAGTACAAAGACGTTGTGCGAGGAACATCAAATACACGGCGACAATAAAGTTTTATATTCACAAGCTATGGTCTGTGAAGCGTAGCCTGTCGAGTGTCCCACCCGGCTCCGCGAGGACTTGGTGGTATTGTTGGGCTTGAATCATAGCGACAGGGCGGAGCTCCAGGGTAAGCAAGCTTTGGTGGGAAGCTGAGAGACGCAGTTGCCAGTAAATCAGAGAACGCTGTGAAGCGTGGAGTAAAGTTGATCAATGCAGTTCCATAGATGGCAGCAACAATAAATGCTCGTCTATGCCTGCGTTGGGTGTGCTACATGGAGCGACAGTGTCTTGACAGAAGTTCAGTACGTTTCACAGCAGCCTGACCGAACACACCCGACAGAAGTTATGTCACCCCACTGTAATAACCATAGTACTTCAGGCCCACTGTATGAACCTACCGTCTCGTGACAGAAGTTTAGCACGTTCTGTACCATGCTCATTTGACAGATCGTGCGGTATTTATGTCACTCTACTGGAGGTAGGTAGTTTCCCCACTAAACTGACGACAGACTGTGCCTCTCGGATGTGCCCGAAACCGCTTCGAGAGCTCGCCAACAAGTCGCATCTGAGCTCATTCTGCGATTGCCGCGCCGTGCGGCATCGAATGCGACCAAAATCACCATGTTTTCGACTGCCCAACTAGTCCGCGCGCGCCGCCAAGGCCTGCTGCGGGCGCTGCCACGGCCGTCCACAGCCACGGCCGTGCTACCCTGTCTCGCGTGCGCACTTCCGGCCGCCCGCAGAACTCTGTGCGACTCGAGCTCGAGACGACGACAGGGCCAGGGCCCTCTATACTCGGACAAGGGCGGAAAGCCGGCCGAGCGTGTGACGGGGACGTGGGAGCGGCCGTCCGACTTTCGACGGCCAGGACAGCCGGAGCCTGAGCCCCGGGCGGACGGCGCAGGACACCCACCGCGGCGTCGAACCGCGCGGGAGGCGGCGTCGGGACCCGAGTCCAAAGCCGCGGTGGCGGTGATTATGCTGGCGGCGGCGGCCTTTTACATGTGGAACTCGCAGACGGTGCCGTTGACGGGCCGGTCGCGGTTCAACTTTCTGTCAGACGAGATTGCCGAGTGGATGCACCCGCGGGCGGTGCAGAGCATCCTCAACCAGATCCACGAGCAGGGCGGGACTGTGCTGCCAGACGACAACATACGGACGCGGATCGTCAAGAATGTGATGCGGCGGCTGATTCCCGTGAGCGGGCTGACGGATCTGGAGTGGGAGATTTACGTTATTGCAGATGATTGTGAGTTTTAGGAGAGGGGAGAGTACGGAAGCAACGGCGAGAGACAAGACAAGTGCTAACCCCTACGTGAAAGCCCAGGCCAACGCGTTTGTCCTGCCCGGCGGCAAGGTGTTTGTGTTTAGCGGGCTGCTCAACGTGTGCGGCAACGACGACGCGCTGGCGGCGGTGCTGGGCCACGAGATTGCGCACCAGACGGCGTCGCACACGGCGGAGCGGCTGTCGCAGGCGTGGGTGGGCAACCTGACGACGGGCGCGCTCTTCTTCCTGGTCGGCACGCTGCCCGGGCTCGCGCTGTTTGCCATCTGGACGGCGACGGGGGCGTTTGTGCTCCCGGCGCTCATGTACGAGCTGCCCATGAGCCGCACGCACGAGTACGAGGCCGACCACATTGGGCTGATGATGATGGCCGAGGCGTGCTACGACCCGCGCGCGGCGATTCCGTTTTGGCAGCGCATGAACCAGCAGGGGCAGCAGATGGACGAGGTGCTGAGTACGCATCCTTCGGTACGTGTGGGGGGTTTCCCTCTTGTCTTTTCTCTTTTTTTTTGTTCTTTTTTTGTTCTTTTCTTTTTCCGCCCATGAACCATAGCGCTAATCACATTACTGGGCAGAATGACCACAGAGTGGCCAAACTCGCCAAGCTGATGCCCGACGCCCTGGCCAAGCGGGAGCAGAGCGACTGCAAGGGAACGGAGTCGTTCGCGCGACGATTCCGACTGGCTGTCAAGCAAAAACAGCCTGAAATGCCGCGGTCCGCCTTGATGTCGTAAGCCACTAATTTTTACGACAAATCTTTTTCCCACGGCTGTTGTTTCAAAGAAAGGATAGACTTTAGAGCCATAGAGCGATCAATTCGCAAAAAAAGAAGAGAAAAAAAAAGAGAAAAAGACTTTTTCAATAGACATTTCTACCGGGCAGTACATATCAATCGAGCAAATAAACATTGCCTGCTCAACTACGGCTATATGCCCGGTCGGCTGACTCGAGGGCTCCGCGGGTTGGCGTGCTGCACATGCGACTAGCCAATGTCCGACACCAGCCCCCCGCAAAGGCCGGGGATCTCTTACGAATTACACAGCGCTCATAGGCCAGCGGTCAAGCGCAGCAGAAATGACGTCCCGTTAGCTTTTAGTTTTAGTGGGAAACTTGTTGCTGGTAACTCGTTAGCGGTGTCTGGCGCACTGAACGTTGCTGTGGGGGGACACAAGCCGAGCCGAGGTTAATGGTGCGCTGCCGTCATACCATGGCCTCTCTCTCTTAAGATCAACGGCTGGTTCCCTTTTTTCCTCTCTCCTCCACACTTTTTGCTTGTAAAACATATTCGATTCCTTCTTCGCACGTATTGCCAATTGCCAGTCACTCTTCGACGCCAGCCAGACCAATCCCCGACGCACTACGCCACCACCCGCCAAAAACACCGCCATCATGTCCAAGTCGTTCGCCCCCGCCGAGGTCAGCAAGCACAAGGACAAGGACAACGGCATCTGGCTCATCATTGAGGGCAACGTCTACGATGTAACCAGTAAGTACATGGAGACGGCCAGCGCCGCAAGAGCGTCTTGGGGGCGGGGAGGGCGCGCTCTCGTCGCGAGACGTCACTCCCGCTGTCGCGTCACAAGCTTTCTTGGGAGCCCCGGTCGCGACCTCGGCAAAACCACCGCAACCCTGCGTCGGCCGGCGATGGTCCGATGTCCCGGACAAGACACAAAATTCTGACTGCTCTTTTCTCACTTTTAGACTTTGTCGATGAGCACCCCGGCGGTGCCCGTGTCATCCAGCGCATGGGCGGCAAGGACGCCACCAAGGCCTTCTGGAAGTACCACGGCGAGAGCGTCCTGGCCAAGTACGGCGACCGCTTCAAGATTGGCAGCGTCGCCGAGGCGGCCAAGCTATAGACGCCCGGGCGCGACCGAAAACCGAAAGAAGAAACACGCAACATACACACAATGACGGCAAAGGAACCAGACGCGCGGCCGCGTATATTCTTTCCGAGCGAAAACGCATTGAGCAGCATGCACACTGCACCGGGTCCGTCGGAAATGGGCAACGTCGTTTTCGCACGAGACGTTTTGGTCAGGCTCTGCCGGCCTATTTGTACTATTTGTTCACAGGATACGGGAGATGGAAACGGAGGTGGGATTTTTTATTTTCCACGGTTGATACATGGCGGGGATGATGTGTGCCGATTTCGGCGAAATAACGGATAGAACATAGACCGCTGGAAAACAATAGCATGGAATACACACGAGATAACAAAAACTTGCACTGTCTGGTCCATTTTTTTCTTCGTTTGGTCATTCTTGGGAACATGTTTCTACCCTCAGCTGAAGACGTCAAAAAAAAAGTATGGCGCACGTGCTGACGCGCACTCGCAAAAGTTCCTAAAGTGCAGACTACTACCAGTCAATTTTAAATAGGAAATTATATTTAAAAAAAAAAAAAAAATGCGGGAATCCCGGACAAGACTTCCAAATACACCTGTCGGTACCCGTATTCCTAACAACTGCACCAGTGGCGCAATCTAGTGACAAAAATCCCCCGCCCCCTGCAGGGCTGTCTGGCGCTCACCGTCGTTCGGTGGGTTTCCAATCGAAAAACCGGCCCCTCCTCCTCCTTTCGCCCACACCCTGTCACCAAACCCCCCATCTCTCAGCCTTGAAATCTAGATTTCATCTCCCCCAAGTGTCGGACCAACTTTTTTGGCCATCGGGTTTGGCAAAAAGAAGAATAATTTCCCGCCGCAGCGTGCCCAACGAAGCGGCGCCCTCGAATGCCTTCATGATCACGACAACCGCCACCGCCACCACGACCCCCCCGAGCGACGACCCCGGGACCTGCAGCGGGTCCACCACCAGCAGCGAAGAAGGCGGCGGCCTCGATGGTGTCGGCACCGAGCTGACCAAGAAGGGCACCGTCCGCCAGAAGCGATGGACCACCCGCGGCCGCACGGGCTGCCTCACTTGTCGGTGCGTGTATTTCCCCAAGCCGTGGTCTGCCCACATCCGGGGGCGGGGGGGAGGGGGGACTTGTTCGTTGTGTTGTCATTGATGGCTAATAAAGCCCGTTTTGCACAGCGCTCGCCACATCAAGTGCGACGAGGCGAAACCGTACTGCCGCCGCTGCGTCAGCGGCCGCCGTGAATGTCGCGGCTACGACTTTGGCAGCCCGGCCGACGCCGTCCCCGTCGCACTTCACGGCGGCTCGGAAGAGAGCACCAAGGGCCATGACCCGTCCATCATCCAGGAAGTCGTCGCCCGCCGCCAGCGCCATTATATTGCTGAGCCGGAGCCGCCTGACTGGGAGTGCATGGAAGCCGCCCGGTACTGTACGTCCATCTCCTTCGACCCCCCCCCGGCCCAACGTATGCTCATCTTTTCCAAACCGTGACCAGACTGCGTCTTTGTCTTGCCCTCCTGCGAGGAGCAACTCTTGACGCCCTTTTCCGACCTGCCGCCCTTTCACGGCTCGAACCGCTCCATCTTCCTCCTCGACGTGAGCAGCCACCGGATCGCGGACGCGTCCAAGGCCCGCGGCCGCCGGGGGGCCGCCGCCGAGGAGCCGTCTGTGGACGGCGCGTGGGCTACCCACTCGCGCCAGATGGTCCAGATCCTCGACATGGTCAACACGGGCATCGCGGACAAGACCGTGCGGCCGACCAACAAGGGCAACATCCTGCGGCGCATCTTCACCCTGCTCGTCTTTGACCTGATGGTAGATGCGTCGGCGTGGCGCCCCCATCTCCTCGGCTACCTGGCCTTGGTGCAGCACATGGGTGGCGTTCGCGCCCTCATGCGGCTGAACAATGAACACATGAACAACACCCAGTGGTCGATACTAATGTATGTCATTCTGTCCCATCACTTCTCACCTGCCCGGAATTCTCAGCCGAAAAACTAACCCTGGCCGACGGCCGACACAGTGTTGCCATTGCCGCCAACACAACGAGTCCCGCGAACCAACAGCTTCGTGGCTTTGAAGCATACACGGACAGGGACATTGAGTTTCTTTCCGCTATCGACGTCAGCCACGAGCTCCCCTGCCCCCCGCCGCTGCTCGTCGTCCTCAAGAACCTGACACAACTCCGCGCCCGCCTCGCCGAGGACCGATGCCCCAAGACCACCGTAGAACGGGCCGTATGGCACCTCTTTGACAGGATCAGTGCTTTCGACCACGACACATGGGTCAAGACGATCCACTTTGACCTGGGCGCCGAGGTCGCCACGCTGTCGCGCATCTTCCAGGTGGCGGTGCGCCTGTTTGGCGTCCTCTCGCTGCCGCAGTCGGCGACCGTCTACTGGGCCGTCGCCGCGAGCTACCCTCGCCTGCCCGGCCTGTCCGCGTACGACAGCGTGCGCATCGCGCACCGCCGCGAGCTGCTGGGCCTCTTGTATCCGTTCCGCGGCACGTTCACGAGCGTGCTCGCGCTCTCCTGGCCGGTGACGGTCGCGGGCGCGTCGCTGGGGGGCGACGGCAGCGCCGAGGATCGCAAGTTCATCGCAGAGTCGCTGCTCGACATGTGGCAGAGCCGGCTGGCGCGCTGCGGCCCGATCCTGTGCCTGGAGAAGCTGCAGGTTTTCTGGACCTCTGGGAAAACGGCATGGGACGATTGTTTCGACGAGCCGGTACCGCCCCTTGCGTAGGCAAAAACGAATGACTGCTTTGAGCGAGGTTAAAAGATGATTTTTTTTATGGTGACGCCATTCTTGTATATATGCCATTTTGTTGCGGCTTGCAGCTATTTGTACATGTTCGATCTTTTTTTTTCTTTTTTCTGGCTCTCTAGATATCCCAATCGAACTGTCAGCACCGAAAACTCTTCCGATTTGAAGTCGCTCACCACAATTTGTGCAAGCAGACCGCCAGCAAAAGCAACTCTCCGTCAGCGGGCGGGGGGGGAGCCCCTGCGAAAGTTAAATCTGTTTAGAGATGGCCAATTCGATCGATTGAACGAACTAGCGCCCTAGGTCTATCCACCGATGAAGAAAGGGTCCAGTCCAGCCGCGCAAGGCGCAGGCCGTCGTCGGGCACTTATCAAGGCGCGCCCCATATGCACGCCCCCCGAACGTCGCAGCCTCGCCCACCGCCAGGCCCCAGCCTGATGCCCCTTCTCCACCATAATCACGACTGGGCTCTCATCTGACCCCCGTCCCTCATCTCGAAATTCTGTATGACCTCCCCCGCAAAAAGCATCAATCATCATTTTCCGGTATGGCTTGCCAAATCTTGCTTGATTTTTCGCCGCGTAGCACTCTGACCCTGAGCAACGGCGGCGGCGGCCCCGAGGCGCCTCTCGGCCGCACGCAGACGGGGGCGGTGCGGCGACGCCGATGGACCCCCAGGGCCAGGACTGGTTGCCTTACCTGTCGGTACGTTTGGGAAAAGAAACTGTTTCTCTTTCTCGGGACCAACTTGCAATCCCCAACGATGTGTGTTTTGGGCCATTTTCGTTGCCTTTTTGTAACCTTGGAACGAGAAATCTTGCAGAGCCCATCACCCTCGTATAACTTC